>OY720036.1:2108509-2609210 GCA_963082485.1 Eudonia mercurella | reverse complement strand
GTGTAGGTTTTAACGTGTTCATTTAAAACCTGAAGAAGGCGGCGGGAAGTGTTTGGGTGCGAAAGGCGGAGGACCGAGTGTGGTGGCGATCCATTGGGAAGGTCTATGCTCAGCAGTGGACCTCTGCAGGCTGAGGATGATGATAATGATGATGATTAACCTACACTAACTAGCGTAGGTTTTAAATGCAGAAGATAATTTCTATAATGATTTAAAGAAAGATTGAGAAAATAATTCCCATTAAAGATACATGTTCTGAAAGAATCAAAATAGAAATGTAAGACGTAATCACCATGCTTTCAACATTATTGGAATCTTTATTTTCGAAGGCAACTATTAGAGCTGTATGCTCTGTCTGGAAATGCTGGGTGGAATACCTATTGTGTCCCCAAAAATTTATGGAAGTAGTTCCGCTGTTTTATGCTGTTTCACAAAAATTTTAAGCTATAAGTATGCATAATGGTCTTGAAACTTTTGCCTAGCCAATTTAAGGTAATATCATAAAAGGAGGATCGTACCTTAACTCCTAGCTGCAACGGCGTCGCATGCTGCGCTCGCTCAATCGCCGCGTGTAGCCTCCTGACCTCATTAGCGTGCCAACCAGCCAGCAGAGTGTAGAGTCGAGCGCGCAGTGGCCGGACCACCAGTCGATGCATCACGCCTTCTAATATTGCGTCTATGTTGAGGAATTCCGTCGGTTTTAGCTGGAAGAAGAAAATGTTATGGCAAGTGTTAGGCAAATAGTTCTAATAATAATTTCATACAGAGGGACTGTGGAATATACTACGCACCTTCCGATATACCAACACAGTGGTAAAGTGGTGACCCCAAAGTGATTTTTTTTGTATATCGCGAAAAACTTTTTAATGGTGACGTAATTATCACATACTTTCGCGACGCGGTAGCAACGTAACCGCGACAACGTGACTACGACCACGTGCAGTGAGGACAGTCCTTCCAGAAATTTATGGTCTCCATATTTCGAGACTTGGATAACGTATACGTATTTGTGGATGACATATTAATGGCAGACACAATTATGGATGAACATTACAAACACTTGGAAGAAATATTCAAGCGCCTGCACGAACACGCCATAACGTTACACGCAAACAAGAGCGAATTCGCCAAGACGAAGATTGATTTTCTTGGTTATCATATAACGAGCCAAGGATTGACTCTGACAACGAAAAAAATCAAGCTATAAATTATTACCCTAAACCACGTACGATAAAGAACTTACGAAGTTTTTTGGGTATGATTAACTTTTACCGAAGTAGTATGTGCCTCACGTAGCAAATCATCAAGCGCCGTTGAACAAATATTTAAAAAATTCTAAGAAAAATTACAAAACAGTTATACAATGGAGTACAGAAGCGGACCACGCGTTCGAATGCTGCAAACAGGACATATAATTACGAGAGCCGACATATAACTACAATAGCATGTTCGAATAGTAACGCTCAACTCGCTTTAATGACTGACGCAAGCCTGAAATGCGTCGGCGATAGCTTTCTTCTCCAAATCACTAAGCAAAGCCCAAACGAAATACTTTACCTACGATAGAGAACTGCTGGGAATCTACATTACAATAAAACACTTTCGAAGACTCATTGAGGGCCGAGAATTTACCGTCTACACGGACCATAAACCATTGATTTATGCTTTCGATAAGAGGTCATCATTGGATGACACTCCAAGACGGATAAGATATTTGGATTATATATCACAGTTCAGCACAGATATCCAACACTGAAGCGGCCACACGAATGTTGTCGCCGATGACTTATCGCGAGTTATCAAAACGATATACCTTACCTTCCGCAATCGATTGGCGCGAGGTAGGAAAATGTCAACAAAATGATAATGAGCTAGAGCGATTGAAAGCCAATAAATCGTTAAAAATCAAATTAATACATTTCCGAGATAAAAAAATCAAGATTTTTTGTGATACATTAACGGGAAAACAACGCCCATTTCTACTTCTCAAATTCAGAAAAACAATCTTCGAGAATTTTCACAACCTAAGCCATCCCGGAAAGAACACAATTTCATCGAACTACATCTGGGAAAACATGAGCAAAGATATAAATGAGATGACCGAAACGTGTTTGCCGTGTCAACGAGCGAAAATTCGTCGTTACACAAAATCACCGCTTGGTAAATTCATGCCAACAGAAAGGTTTTTCATCTCCATAGCGGTTTAGTTGGACCACTACCACCTAGCCACTTCGCAAAACAAGCGACATAATAACAATGATCGACCGAAGTACGTCATGACCCGAGGCTTTTCCCATCGCTGATATAACCGCAAAAACTATCTCGATGGATAGCCCGATTCGGATGCCCCGAATACATTACCACAGATCAAAGACGGCAGTTCGAATCTGAAATATAAAAAAAAAAAAAACTAATGAGAATCATGAAGATACGCCATATCATCCAGAGTCAAGCTCTAAGGTTGAACGACTACACAGAACATTGAAAACAGTATTGATAGCAAGAGAAAATACAAAAAATTGGACGAAAAAGCTTGCCACTGTTTTAACTGGTAACTGGTACGGATACCGAGGTATCCGTACCAGTTTACGACAAGATACAGGATACTCGGCAGCCGAACTAGTATACGGAACAACATTAAGATTACCTGGAGCATTTTTTGGAACAACGAATAGGGTATTTGACAGGTTTTTAGAAAAATATGTCTAATGGTTCATTATAGCATAATATATTTGCAATTTGATTAATTCGTTGTGAATATCTTTATTTGTGATTTATGAAAATCGCCATTAAAATTCAAATGAATAAAATAGCCGCCTAAACGAAACATGCAGGTCACATGATGTCGTGACGTCAGTTGCATGTAAACAAACTGTTAGCTGTCAAATCACACCGCACCGTACAAAACTTCGAGTGACATCACATATTTGATTTGCTTGCAAATGACGTCACGACATCACGTGACCAATCCCATGCGTTTTCGATCACGTGGTCAATCATAAAAATTAAATTATTTTATAAATGACTTTTTATGAACATTATACTTATTTTAAAATTATGTGCTGGATAAATTGGTTTAAAAAAATGTTTACTGTTAAGTTACAACAGTTTCATCTATATTTTCATTGTAGTCAAATACCCTATTGTTCGACGTACGCAGAATTTGTGAAAGAAATTAAGGAAAATATAGAATACATTACTTCCGTTCCACAGAGGCAAAATAAAAGCGACAAGATATTTATTTGTGCACCCACACCTATCGGATTGTACACACGTTTTCTTACGATGCGATCGAATACGGCCAAGTCTGACACCGCCGTACGATGGTCCTTATCTCGTGATCAGTCGCAACGACAAGATCGTTACGATCTTGATAGACGGACGACAAAGCAGCGTAGCTATCGACCGATTGAAACCCGCATTCATGTTAAGTGAAAACGAGATAAGCAAACGGTCATTAAAAGATAACATTACGACGAAATCGCAACAAGATAAGCAAATTGAAAAAAGAACACGTTCCGGTAGAATCTACCACCCAATAGTGAGATTCCAATTATAATAATATAAACTAGGACAGCACACCTACATTCATTTGATTAAGCATCACATCGAAGCAAACAACTATGGGATCAAACGCCAGCCACGAAAAGGAGCAGGTCAACATGGTTCAGAATAACAATGGAATCATTCCGGAACAGTTGCTGAAGATGCGCTCCATGTTCAATGACGAACTCCAGGAGATCCGGAGCTGGATTACCATCATGATAGTAGCCGGCGTCGTCATATTGGTAATAGTAGTTATTATCATATTGGTCAGAGCAATTGGAACAAAAATTTAAGAGAATTACTTGTTAACTGTTTCTATATATATTTTTTCAATAAAGGAGGGAATATCGAGTGAGACTGCGAGTGCTGAGGTTAAGCAAGTTTCGCAAAGGTCGGTCATCGGATGGCTGACCAAAAATGTATCATCTCGAGCTCCTCCGTGCTCCGGAAGGCACGTAAAGCCGTTGGTCCATGGATAGGGAAGGCTGTGGGGACATAAAATGAGCTGATGATGATGATGATGATGATGATGATGATGAAGTGCCTACCTTCAGCCTCTCCTTCTCGACTTCTTTCTCGAACTCCCGCTCTCCGTGTTTCACCAGGTAGTTCTTCATTCCCGACATAAATTGCCTCATGTTCCTCATGATCACCTGGAAATAGATGTTTCCATAAAATGTCAAGAATTCTGACTAGCAAATAATTTTAAAATATGATCTTTGTTGAGACTTCCTGTGAGATATTCCACAATCTACCACAACCACGGGATATACAAAGCACAAAGATCAAAGTTCCGGTCAGACTGTTGTCCTTGAGTTTTTGGCGGGTATGCCTAGATCACCTCCGGCCTTCTCAGGTACCTACCAGACGCTTTAACGTCGAGAGAGGACGGGCGGGCAAATGCAGGTCCCGTATGCCTTGCCCCTTATGCCGCCTTATTAAACAAAGAAGTTCTTTCTCCAGATAAAAAAAGTAATCGTAAGTACCTGAGGACAAGTCTCCTTCGAGTCCAGCGTGCAGGCAATGAAGTTGTCGATGTTCTGTGCGAAGGTGGTGCTCTTGTCTTGGGCGAGGTGCAGCGCGTACGCACGCAACGCTGCGCCGGCGCCGCGCGCGCCCCTCCCTCCTCGCAGCGCGCGCACGCGTCCAGCCGCTGTAATTCAAAACGTTTGTTGACATACATTTATTTACTAGGTACCGCATATCCTATTATCTACGTTATCGTTTTAATGTCGGAATACAACAATGCTGCCTATATTTCTATTAGCAGGGATCGGAATAGATAACGTTTTTAAGTAGATACGTAGATCGTAGATATGAACATGCCGCCTTTAATCCACCTTTAAAAATAAAAGGATTTTCCGGTATGTTTATCATGTTTATGGTTTTTGAGGTTTAGCTTAAATAGAAATGGAAATAGTTTTTGTTATCTATTTCGTATAAGTCAAAAATATTTACAGATGCCAGTCAACAGTGTCAATGGCCATTTAAGTTAGTAAAGAATTTTAATAATACTTTACATTATGCACTATGAAGCAAATTGTTTGTCCTCTTTAAGTATCTAAGGGAATTACCCTTAGAATACTTTAGACTTTGACGGGAGATTAGTATGTTATTTGTCATTATTATAACCACCTTTCAACAACTCTGAATATTGATTTGTATTGTTTAGGGCGCTTTCAATTTAGACGTTTCGTGTCGGACTGCTGCCGTGCGTTTTCATAATAAACGCCATACGCACGACAGCCGCACGCTTGTTTCAATATGGAGCGCAGTGCAAAAACGCCTAATTAGAGCCCTCGCTAGCGTAGCCAGGTGTCCCGATTTGCGCGGGACGTTCCGATTGTCATGGGTCTGGTGACAGGTCCCGTCCCTTGATCGGGACGCCAAATGTACCGATTTTCCACCAACCTCCTTGGTGTGTACTTATATCGGTAATTTTAACAGCAAAAGTGAATTCTCTTCGAGTGAGAGAGAATTCATGTTGTTATAATATGTAGAAATTTATCTAGTTTTAGTTTCATTGTTTTCGTTTCGTAAATAAATGGCGATTCACAAAAACCTGCATTTTTTAGCAAAATTGTAGCTGTCCCGATTTGATATCCCAAATCCCGATTATTTTTACCTTCCGTCCCGAAATTTGACACACTGGACCTGACAACACAAACCCTCGCCCGCGTCCGATAATTGGTGACCGATTGTTTAGTCGGTGAAAATGAAACGTATGGAATTATATGTCCTACAAAAAGTCGGTCACAAAATCGGTACTAAAACCACGGTGAAAGAATCGGTCCGATTATTGGCCCTACAAAAAGTCGGTCGTGGGCGGGAGCCGTCATTTATCTACTGTTTAAATAACGAACCAATATTAATTAGGTAATTATTTACATTTAATTTTTTAAATTACAATTTGAAAAAAGACAAAGTGTAAAAAATAATAATTTTGTCTTGTCTTTTTTCTAATTAATTAGGTAAGCTAATTATGTCATTTAAAATCTTTATTGAAACCTAATATGATTGTGTTTCATTACAATTAAATCGAAGAGCGGCACCGGGGTTCAACAGGGATCACTGGCATTGGTTAAGTTTTTCTTTAATCATTAAAAATAGAGCTAAGCAATATGTCATCCAGGAAAATTTAAATGAAATATAATTTTTTTTTTTGGCCACGAAAACTGAACTCCAACACTGGGTTACCGTGCGTGCCACGACGATAGTTTGGCAATTATTACCTGACAATAATATAATTGTTAAGTCAAATGTTGTATGTATTAATTCCGAAAACTGTCTAAGGTAACATGCACCAAAACTAAGTCATCTCATAGCCCACAGTATAGGAAGCTGAATATGCAGTGGGCCGGCCAAATTAGCCGCAGAACCGAAAACCGATGGGGTAAACGAGTTCTTGAGTGGATACCGAGTATCGGCAAACGTAGTGTAGGACGCCCTCAGACTAAATGGAGCGACGATCTCCGCAATGTGGCTGGCGAGAACTGGATGAGAGTAGCCGCGTGCATTTGGAGAGGTAGATGTCCAGCAGTGGACTAGTATAGGCCGGTGATGATGATGCACCAAAACGTAACAAATACGATCAATCTTAAACATCGTTGTTTAAAATATCGTCGCATATCTGTCTATTATTCAAAGTTGAAAAGAGATAGAGTTTATATTTTTTAACGCTTGTTATATGAAAATGATGCCAAAAGATTAATGATTATAGCCTTAAGTCATAACAATTAAGTTGTACATACAGTTGCATAATCATTATCGTAAAACTAGGTAATTAATATAGTGTCTAGGACAATGAGCAGATAACAGCAGTTCTCAAAATAGTTCGTATACAAATTATGGCGATGCGTAATCTGCGTTATAATTTGTTATGAAAATAACTAAATACTACTCGCATATAATGTGTGACAAAGAGTTGTGTTCAAAATGAAAAGATCCAAAGTGTATCCCATCTAGATTTGTATGTGTTGTGTCTACCTGTACATAATTGTTGTCAATGTTCAAATAATTTTTAACGCAAATTTTGTTGCGAACAAAATTTTTTCAACATTTGTGTTTTTAAAAAAAATAATTGTTGTCTAAAATTATTAACCTTAATTTGTCATGCACGAAAATATTTATATTCGTGAAGTGATGCGAGTCAAGCGCGCATAAACAAGCAGCAGTGATCATAAATGTTAGTACACAGAGTTTTTTTTTTCTTAGACAGGTTTTGACTTTTACTAGTACTGTATGACATTGTAAAAAATTCAACTGGTAAATGGTGTTTTTGCAAACTAATTTTTTTTTCTCATGTGATTGTCCTTTATATTATGTGTTTTTTTATTTGTGATGTAAAATGTCCTTTTATGATAGGGCATTTTCCAATATTTTTGACGATGTAAGGGAGAAAAGATCTGGACACTTGCTGAGTTTCTTGCCGGTTCTTCTCAGTACAAGATCTCCCGCCCAGAGTAGACTTACGAACCGATGGCATAATGACGTTCATAAGAGCTATTTGTAGCCTAAACTGAATAAATGATTTTGAATTTTGAATTGAATTTTGAGAGGTTACTAAACCACTAGGGCTAAGACTTGTTTATATTGATGTGACGTCACAATAGAAATATTAAATGAAAAATTGCATAACACATTAATGTTAATAATCATGACTTAGTAACTCTGCATACAAGATCTAGATGGGATACAGTTAGGATCTTTTCATTTTGACCACACCTTTCTGTTATATGTTGTAGAATTAAAGCTTTCATGAAAAAACTAACAACGGAAAAAGAGAAGATGTCTTAAAATTCATTACCGGTGACTTGCTCTTCATGTCACTTGATGTTAAGCGATGATAAGGCAGAAGGTAAAACTCATTTAACCTGGAATCCTCAACAACTGAGACACTGGCTATCTTATCTCTAGCTGCCGGAACACAACAATGCTACCAACATTGATGTTATGGCGACATGTTTAGATGAGATGGTGGTAGCTAGGCAGGCGGTCAAACAAGCCCTACCACTAACCAAACCGAGTACATAAACATGTGACTGGTGTTAACGACAGCGGCGGAGATGTATTGATAGTTAATAAGGGATTCGCTCTTTAGATATCGCACTCTTAATAAAATATCGACTGAACTCAAAATTTTGGCAAAATGAGTTTCAGTCAAATAATAGGTCGTTATTTGACTGAAACTCATTTTGCCAAAATTTTGAGTTCAGTCGATATTTTATTAAGAGTGCGATATGTTTTATTAAGGAATATATAATATATTATTCTTTATATTTTATGTCAACATTAAGTTGGATTTTTAATAAACGAATACCTAAACCAGGAAAACGCTTTGATGAGTCAATTTTCCATAAAAAAGTCCCTCAAAACAAAGAGTGGATCATAAAAGCCCTTAATGATCGATGACATCACAGAAAGTTGTCAATACAAAGTCGACCAAAGTGAGAGAATTAACGTTACATTTCAACTATTTTATGAAAAAGTAAAATAAAGTACCTGGGTTACTGAGATTAGTTATTGACGTTAACCACGTGGTGATTTTTTGCTTTATCGCTGTGACAGACTGCTTCAAAATGTAATGACTCAAACAACAATATGTTTATACAATTTTACCTACAAAATATTTAAATCGATTCCTGTACTTCGGTAGTAAAAGTAGTTAGATTAGTAGTAGTAAGTAAAAGTGTTCTTACTAATGCAATGTAATGAAGTTAGTTACTTCAGGCTTTCTTCTGTGCTTCAGGCACAACGAGTATAACGAAGCCTTTTAGCCTAGCCTAGCCCTGGGCACGCAAATTCGGGGGATTAATATAATTTGCAAAATTGATGTTATCTACATAAAAATTTCTAAATAAATAAATATAATACTTTAATACTACGAAAAGAAAAGGAATAGTAATATTTAGTTAACACTTCGAATGAAAGCCGGTAGCGATACGAGACGTTCTCTACAAACACGTGTTATTTGTTTATATCAAACACGATTTCAAAAATCCCTAGTAGTTAATTTGAAATTTCTCTATAAAAGTCTAATGGATACGTACACAAGTATCTGTATGTGAAGTTTGAATTATCCTCAGAGCTGTCTTGATCTCCCTGAACGGAGTCATCTCTCGTTCTTTCCGTTTTGCGACACCTCAGCTTCTTACACAGCCTCCGCCACCAACTCGCGATCAACTTCACAAATCTACAAAACGGGTTCCCACGTTTCCGTACTACAACACTTTCATCCACATTCAGCTCGTTACAATGGCAACAAGGCGGCTTCGCCACCACCTCTGACACTTTAGCATTCACATTCCGCCCCGCTAGCGTTTTACACAAATTCGTTATCGCATCAGATCTCGCCAACTGATACTGGAACTTCGGCTCGAAGAACTCCTCACGGGTCAAAATCACCCAGTCACTTTCAAACACGAAATCGTTCAAGGTATCCGTTCGAAAATTCTTTGCTGTCGTCAATACGTACACTTCTTCCGAATTGTTTTCAGACGCCTCCCAGGATTCGTCCACTTCCAGAAATTCTTCTTTCTCGTAAGGCCTTAAGGAATCGAGCTTATCCAACCACGGATCCTTCTTGCTCGTGCTCGGTTCAATCGCACTCTCTGATTTTCCTTGGAACAACTTTTTGAACCACTTCATGACTAATAACTCTGCGGTTCCTTCCCGCGTGAACGAAGGATTTAAATCTGTGATTTCTCATTCACACAAGAGAGGTCCGTCGCGCTAGACAGCTAAAAGCCAACTGGTTATGTTTTGTGTATTATTATTGGTGAGCTTTCCGGCACACGCAAACCTTTGCCCTTTATTCATTATTATTAATTTATATTTACAGAGCTAATGTGTTATAATAGATAACAGATGTGTGCTTCGGGCCCATTGTGAGTACGCGTGGTAGTTAATTAATTTGATAATGATGTGTGCTATTGATTACGAGACGTCCTCATGTGTAGCGATGCACTATTGCATGTGCATCGAGGAATGTAGGCCACTGTGATAGACGCGGCTAGACGCGCGGAGCAATGCGTGAACCCGGACCCTTTATTTTTATAATTGCCCAATTTGAAAGAAGGATTAGAATACGCGAGTTTTTAGATAACACTATGTGGCAATAAGAAAATATTAGAGTTAGATAAATTCTTGATAATATTGTTATAAACTTAATGCGCACGTCAAGACATGCCCTTATGACACAATTTGTAATCATTAGAAATGAACTGCTTTACACAAAACTATACTTGTATTTATCGGTATACAATGACTGGTTTAGAGCCAGTTTAAAGTGATTACAGTGACTTTTACTTGAGAATGGATAAAAGGTTATTTTTGAGCTGTAATATGAGTGCTAGTACCAGGGAGAATTTGCAATTTTTCAAGTGAGGAAGTGAGGAGTTGTCTGAAAAATAATCTGATAACACCGGTTTACATAACCTTTGGTGAGAGTAACATTTGCAAACAATGTTGTTTAATTAGTTTCTCTACACGTGTTTGCTCCATGACGCTAAACTTATTTAACTTCGAACTGTCGTTAAATTACTGTATTTAAAAAGATAAGAGATTTATTTTTGTCGCATAGTGAAATTCCTACATAAACTAGTTGGCATACCATTTATAGTAAATTTTTTGTTAAAATTTAAGATTCAAAACTATATTTACAAAAAAGGTAAAGTAAAGTAAACAGTCTACAGGCCGGGGACTCCATCATTTAAATCAAGTTATCGCTACAATTGATGAGTATAGGCAGTTCACCACGCTTGTCAAATGCGGGTTGGTGATCGATCACAAACTCGGGCTATGCAACGAAAAATACAAAATGAACCGACCTGGAAATCGATCGGGTATTGGGTCGAGCGCCTTGCCTCTCAGCCACCTAAGCGTAATATTTACAAGTTACCGTTAAACCTTTCTAGACAGTCAATCATGAGTTCTACCAAACGTTTAGTACGCCGATATCACAAATCATAATTTGCACGACTGAAAGTGTTGTCGACGTGCAAAAGAGTAAATGGCCTCGGAATCGCGAAATTAGCAGTTCCGTAGTCTCCAGACATTTCTAATGCTCATTTAAATAGATTTATTTACCTTTACAGGTAGATGTAATGCTCAGTAATTAGATATTTACTCATGTGGTAAAGGTGAATGAACGAATATGAATAATTAAACAAAATGTCGTAGATAACGTCATTCACTGTGATGCATGAACATAGAAAATGTCTCATCTACCTATATTAATAAATAACTAGCAGCCCGCCCCGGCTTCGCAAAAGTGTACTTATATTTTTAAACATTTTTTTTAATATAACCTATGTTACTCAGCGCTAATGTAGCATTCTAATGGTGAAAGATCTTTTGAAATCGGTCCAGTAGTTTTGAGTTTATTCGTTGCAAACATACATACAAAAATACAAAGCTTTCCCTTTTATAATATTATAGTATAGATAAACATGAGTTCTTCTTTGTTTGTTCCGTATACCTTTAGAAACCCCTTAGAAACCCTTTGACTGTGTTACGATCACGCGGCTTGAGGAACCTTTAATGTTTCTCGCCGCCCCAAAGAGTCCAGTGACGCTGTAAAGGCTGTCTAAGGCCAAACTCCAAAGGAAGGGCCGCTAGTTTAATAAAAGAACATAATATTTGGCGTCTCGAACAATTAAATATTGTACTGAGGTATTCTTAAATATCTTCCTTTACCACCTATTGATGACAATATGAATAATTAGATATAGTGTTGTGTTAATTACTAAGATACTTATTAAATACATAACATGTCTAAAAGTAGTAGAAACAATGTGATTTTTGTTGAATTAGTGAGTTTAAGCTTATGCAAACTCATTATGGATCATCGACATGTTCATTAAAAATGTTTTAGCTAAGACCACCGGTCTCAGACTCGGTGTTGCATTCCAATAGTTAAGAGATAGGTAAGAAAGGTTCTTTAGTTAAGTATACCGGTTAAAATCTTTAGTTAAGCACTTAACTTAGCTTAGCTTCCATCTTTGGCCTAGCCCCCCAGATAAGTGGCATAACGCTAATATAATAGAAATTAATTATTTCATATCTTATTACTTTCATTTATTTATTATTGAAAATTACAAAATTAAAATCTGAAATTATAATAACCTAAAGTAACTAACACTAATACAAAACTAAAATACGGCGTCAAAAAATTCCTCCGCATTGCAGTCGACTGGTAAAGTACCCAAGAGACTGGCGGCATTTTCATATCTTATTAAATATGGCTTGGCGTTTAGCATTAAGCTAATTTCAATTATGAATAATATTATTAACAAAGAACACGGTACGTTAGATTAGAGTTTAAAATGGAGTCTCACAACACGTCTTATTACGGAAAGAGCTCGGGTGAAACTCCCTTATTAGAAATTATATAGAATGATTATTGTACGGAACTGACATAAGTCAACGATACGTATATTAATGACGTTTATGCCAATCCCATACAATAATTATTCTATTTAAGTACTATTCTACTCTGAAAACAATAACTGAAGCTACTGAGATGATACAAATCGCGTTTATACCACTGGTGATATGTATAGGCCAAGCGTTTACCCGGTGTAGAATAAAATAAATTTAAGGCGAATAGAAATTTATATCTGGTGAAAGTACATATTATTATTATACATATTTATTGTACACAGTAAAACTAGTGACGTAATACCGCTCGATTACAGCGTAAATCACAAAGTACTATAGTACTAGTTCTGGGGTCTCGGTAGCTCAGCATCGGTAATCCAAGGGTCGTTGGTACAATTCCCACTCGAGCTTACTGAGACTGGTTGATTTTGTCTAGCAAAATTTTATCTTGTAACTAAATATAGTACTCGTATTATGAATGCAAAAAATTTAATAATAAAGACTAATACTGTATATTTACCTAAAAGTGGGTCAAGTCGGTCTCTAAAGCTTTTGGCTCGAGGAGCTGTTCCAGATCCTCGTCTCGGGAGTGGAGACTCCCACTCGCAGGGCTCTTCCTGTATAATGAAAATTTACAAATTAAATATCTTTAATTTAAGCATTATATTTTTGCTTTTAACAATAAGTATTCGAATAATTATAAATATATGACTGAGTATGCGATATTTATAATGATTTGATTTCGGCGCATAGAACTATGCCAATACATTGCGACACTCGTAAGACAAGAAAACCATGGTAATTAAAGTAATTAAATTAAATTATAATAATTAAAGTAAATAAATAATTAATAAATAATAATAAAAGTAATCCCCATCTCTTCCCGTGGGTGTCGTAGAAGGCGACTATGGGACCATTCCAGAGGATGGGCAGCAGCGTCTCTCTGGGATTATTCTCACCTTACTGCGATCGCCAACCCGCCTGCCAAGCGTGGCGATTATGGCAAATTCCCCTCAAAATTATTTGAGGGAGGCCTTTGTCCAGCAGTGGACGTCTTTTTGGCTGAGATGATGATGATGATGATGAATAAAAGTAATTAGTCTATATACACTCAGGGGCACATCTAACCGCCCACCCCGTTATTTTCATACAAACATGCTCACTTTGCGACTCCATACATAAAAATGTCAATACATTTCTGCAAAGATCTGTATGCTAATATTTAGGTTAAGCGTTCGACTGTCCAATTAGCATTTTGAAAGAGTACCGAAACCATTGCATTTGCCCATAGAGGCAGAACAATGAATGCTTCATCACATTCCATACAATTTGATATGACAATAAAGTAATGCTTTGCTTAAACGAGGGTGAAACAGAAAGAAATTTTTAAAACTGTTCAAAGTGATGATTGGACAGTCGAACACTTTACCTAAACATTAGCATACAGATCTTTGCAGAAATAAATTAACATTTTTATGTACTGAGTCGCAAAGTGAGCCTGTTTGATGAAAATAACGGGGTTGGCGGTTAGATGTGCCCCTGAGTGTACTATCCTATTATTGGGCAAAAGTCTCCATAATTGAAATTAAGTCATCGCTACAATTGATGGCTTAGCTTAACCACCACGCTTGCCAAATGCGGGTTGGTGATCACAACTGGGGGATATGTATCGAAAATATCGGTAGTTCCCATTTGTTCTATAGAACTGACGTCAATGGGACAAAAAAAGGCAATTTTCTCTTATTTTTTTCCATAGAACTACATACTTGCCTATCATTTTTTCCAAAACAGTTCTATACAATGTTTGTCACTAATTTTTGTCAACGTCATGTTATCAGAAATAATTAACCCTTACCCGGGCTGAGGCTCTTTTTTGAGTTTAGATTAAAATAAAAAATAAAAAAAAACATTTTTTTTAGTTCAAATTTAATATCCTCATACAGAGGCATTGTAACGAACCCCACGTAGGGTACATAACAATGGATATTTGTGTTTCAAATACAATCTAGTCATAAAGACAGTTTTGTGCATAAACACGTTGAAGTAGGTAATTAATTCAAGTGGCCAGTTTGGTAATCATCAAGGAGTCTTGTTATCTTGTTCTATAGAACAATTTGAGAAAAATAGATACTAAATGTTCTATGGAACATTGAGAATGTTTTTTCTTTTTTGTCCCGGTGACGTCAGTTCTATAGAACAAATGCGAACTACCCGAAAATATCCAAAACTGAATACATAACACTACGTACCGCATCATAATTGTGTAGTCCATTATGTGGTGGTATCAAGCCGTCCCATTGCGAACTGTCCCATGGCTCTGAGAAAACTGTGCCGTCATCACTTGCCTAAAATAGAACAAGATTGTCATAATATATTGTTTTTTAAAGTTTACGAGGAGCTCGATGGCGCAGTGGTTAACGCGCCCGGTCTGCGAGTGCTGAGGTTAAGCAAGTCCTTGTAACCATAGATCCTGTATATGTTTCGAAACGTCAGGCTAAAATAAAATAGACGCGAGCAGATCCGTAAAAGTTGTTTCAACACTTGGTTCAAATAACAATAGACCTGTGTATATTGACAATATTTGTGAAAGGGACTATTGTGCCTCTCACAAATATTGTTATTAAAAAATGGAATTTGAGCAATAGCTCATTCTGAGTGACTCGTAGTTGATTTTTAAAAACAACTATTTCAAACAATTTGTTCTTACAAAAATATTAACACGATATAAACGGTAGTTCAACTCACCTGTTCTGACAGAGGTCTAAGATCGTGTACATTGTCGTAGCAAGAACCTCTTGGTGGTGAGCGCACTTCCTCGGGTAACGCAACTGGTTCAGAATTCAGTCTCAGCTCCGGAAATCTAACGTGAACACAAAAAAGCACAATTAAACAAAAAGGCACAATTAAATTAAAAGTTGGACCTAGCATGCAACCCTGTGGAAGTACTAAATTCTTTCCAAACACAGCTGTAGCTGCGCATGCTGCAGTTGTGTGTGTGTGTTACCTACTACACACGTTAAGTCATTGATCCTAAGAGTCATCATAAAATATCAGCCATAAAATGAGCATCACATCGACATCACAATTGACACAAACCTGAGGTTGATTACTTGCTCACAGTACAACTTGCTGTATACCCGCCATAATAATTTTAAATATAAAATAATCAACCTCTATAGTCTGTACTTTGTCCCATAAATAAAATGTAGAGATGTCAAATGTCCAAGTATAGTATGTTCACAATGGTTGATGTAGTTTTGTGGTAATAAACTAACCTTTGAGCAACGACCTGGTGAACTGTCAGATATCGAGCTCCATCGTCTACTGCACTAAGTCGGCACTCTTGTTCAACTAGAGATGGGAAGGTACCGCTTTCACTGTTCTCATCATTCTTATCTAAAAAAGTATTCATAATAATTTAAATTGCAATTTAGGAAAGATGCAAACGACCATTATATTTGCAGAAGTGTTGATTTTTTCCACGAACGGGATTTGAACCCACACCAGAGGGTACGGGTGTAGTCAGAGGACTACCTGGTTAGAAGCCACTTCCAATTATGCTATCGTGGCTCTGTCCAACCATTATATTTTTCAACACACATACAAAAACATTGTGGGTCATACATAGTGTATGAATTGCTTGTTAATGTTAGTTTTAGAGGTATCTATTAACCATATATTAATGTTATTTATCAAAAAGCGTTACTTAAAATAAACCAGACTGCGTGATAGTAGACTCCAGAAAAAAGCAAAATAAAAATAACCCGAATTTTATAATTCCAATAACTAGTGCGTTAAAATAATTTAACTTAAAAGTGCAACCAAAGGTTTAGTAAAGCCGAATTGAATGCTCATTGGAAGTCGTTACTGACTTATGAACTCCCAACTGGAGTCAACGGTCCAAGTCTGGTCGTTCTTGCCTGTTGGTGGCTTGTTGGTCACTCTTGGTGGCTGCACTGGTTTCATCTTCGGCTTGCTTCGGAGGGACACCAAGTTATCAACCGACGAAGAAGTGTTTGGTGATGATGCTAAAATATTGATATACACAATTCTTAACTCAAATTATAAATTTTAACTAAATTACACTTTTTTAAATAGCTGGCGCTGAATACGAAACTATATTTAAACGTCGAAAACAATTATAAAACAAATCATTAAATACATACGTGATAGTTCTTCTATGCTATGCATATCTCTCAGGGGGTAGTAAGGATGATTTTGATTGGGTGGCTCTGAATACCGCTGCGAGAGATTCATGCCAACTCTCATAAGCTTTCGACGTGTCACTAGTGGTAATCCCACCTGATAAAGAAAGAGTAAAGTAAGACTTCCAGATAATAAATAAATACTATTTTTTATCATAACGTGTATGACACTTACTTCTTTCAAAGCATCAACTGGATCCGCATAAAAAGGACTACCAGTATTGTCTTTTTCAGAATCATCTTCAATTGGATCTTTTAAGCAATCATCTTCCAATTTTATGGTTTCCATACTTTCTACGTTGTAGCTTTCCTTATTCTTGAAAGTCGCTTCTACTTCTTCAGTAAGCTTCTTGTTCATGTTCATAACAATGTTAAGTTTATCTGGCCTTTTTGCTACTACGTCGCCTTTGCTGTTTGTAGTTGCAATAAGGTCGTTTGAACTGTTAAAACTTTTAATAAAAGAGCTATCAGAAAGATTCTTCTTTTCATTTAAACTTTCGGTAGAATTAAGAATGTGTATATTTTCTTTTTCCAAAATTGATTGGGTGCTCTTAGCGTTGATCATTTTGGCTGCAACAATGATTTTGATGTAATTAATAATAACTACTCCAAGCTTACACATTGTTTATTACTACAGGGGTAGAAAATTAATTCAACTTACGTAATGTATCAGGTAAAAGATCTGGCTTTCTACTTTTCATAAATCCATTATTGATGTTATTGTCATTATCAGGTTTAAGGGGCTTAAAAGTTGAACAATTATTACTTTCGGGTCCCCAAATATCTTCATAGTCAGAAACTTTGTCCATTAACGAACTTCTGTAATACACGCCTGGTGACTCTAAAATATCTGATTCCTGCCAAAGAATGTAAGTTAATGAGATAAAGTTTATGCAACTAGTGATAATGGTAATAAAAAGTTAAACAGGTATATTTTATAATTCAATAGAAATCACACACAAAACATGATGTCGTGCTGTTAGTAATGATTGAATACACTATTGACATACAAGAGTCTAGATCAGTTATTCCTACCTGATAATGTTTGGACTCCTTGCGCTGTGAGTGTCGACTCCTTCTCGATCTACCAGATGGTGTGGTACTCGTTGTATTTGTGCTAGGAGATAGAACTTTATCTCTATTACCAATCAATGGTGAGACAATTGATTGATTAGAAGTCGGAGAAAAAACACTTTTTCCTGATATAGGAGAACTTCTAGAAATGGGTGAAAATATTTCACTCTTATTAGTTTGACTTATAGGAGAAAATACACCACTTTTGGTAGAAATTGTATCGTTTGACACTGGGGAATTAATTTGACTTGTAGGTGAGAATATGCCACTGGTAACAGAGTTTGTGCCATTAGGTGAAACAAGTTGGTTCGGAGCGAATCCATTGCTAGAAGATTTAGTTAAACTGTTCGCAATTGGATCAATTGACTCGGAAGTATTTGTTTGGGACTGCTCCAATGGCGACCCCGGTTCGTTGGTATTTTGCTCAGCCATTTGCCTTTTGAAGCTCCCGTGCAAACTAGCTGTCATTGCATTGATGCACTCCCCCTCTGGTGACATTCGGTGCATCATGTTCTACACAGGAACAGGAATAAGCTTCAGTCAGTAAACAATTACGTTTTACACAAATATTATTATTAGATGCATAGAAATGTTAGATACAAAACGAATATTGTCTAAATACTGACATCGTGCGAGCATACATGCAGCGTTATATCATTTAAACCTCACCTGTGATTCTCCATCGGAATCCGCAAAAGATTTGTTCGCGTCCATTATGTTGAAAACAGCGTCTGCAGAATTGTTATTGTTGATGGCGTTAGACGCAAGCGTTAGTTGCAACCGGTCACTTTTTATGCTTTCATTTATTTGGTGATTATGAATTTGGGTATTATTGACGCAGAAAGTAACTGTTGTAGTGACTGTTATGTTTCCATTCTGCGAAGCTTTATTTATTGGACTGAAAGCTAGAGCTTCGGATTTTGGAGACAATGGTGGTTTAGGGAAAGGAGGTTTTGCCCATCGTGGAGGCGGTGGCGGAGGCGTGGTTTTCACGTTGTTTGAGGTGGGTGAATGTTGTGTGTTGGCTGTTGGAAATGTATGAGGTTGGGTTATGTGAGCCTGAAAACAGGTGAGGCGTTAATTAACAATTTAAACAACACCAAAAAAGCATGTAGCATTTTGAAAATTATGTAAAAAGGAAACTTACTGTACTCGATATAAGGTTTAAAGTATTTGGTGGGGTAGGCCTAGGTGCTCTTACAAAAGCACTGTTGGGCTTTGCAGGAGGTGATGGTGGAGTCCTTCCCTTGAAGGTGCTTACATTTTGGTTTTGATTCGGTGGGGAGCCAGGTGGGTCTATCGGCGACATTTTTAATACGACATTCTTGTCTTTTTCTGGACTCAGAATTTGATCTCTGGATATGGTCCCTGTACCTAAAATAAAATAATGATAGAAGTTGATGATTTTTATGACATTTAGTGTATCTTATCAATGGCCAAAGCAGATACTAGGTACTTTCAGCATTGGCATTTTTGCGTTAGCATCAATGTTGCATTCGATCGCATTTCAAAAAGGAAATTGTGCTTAGAGCTTTCAGTAACACATAGTTATACTTACTCGCATTGAAACTGCTTAGACTAGATCCCGTATCGGAGGGAGTGATGGCCATCGGGACTATGCCATTGGCCAGTTGGCACGGTGAGAGAAGATTGTTTGGATTGTTCTTTGGGTTCGCCATGGGATATCCCCAGAACTCCTGGCCAAGGAGTGTTAGGGAGCTGAGCTGATGCCGACTCTTTGCTTCGCGGAGAGCGCGTGGTAGTTGCAGTTGCACTGGTAGTTCATCACTGGAAATGAGATGAACATAATTTGTATATCAGTGATGTTGTATTCGTTATAATTCAGCAATGACTTAAATAGATTGTCTTCCTTTAGTGATAACTTATTTACTAAAATAAGTATGAATATCTGTAAATATTGGATGTTAAAATTCTTACGCGGCGCCGCCGTAAGATCGTTTTAGCTTAATCTAGTACTTGGAGTTTTATTTGGAGAACCAATGTATTTGAAGCTTGATTGGAACTACAAACAGTTTGATTGCGAAAGATTGTGAGTCAGAAACCTATCTAAGGTAGTCGCTTCATGTAACGATTAATATCGATATAAATATAACATTGTGAACGCAAAATAAATTTAAGTTGGTATTGAAGATTTGAAAATGAAAATGAAAAATGTTTATTTACAAAAATTAATAGTAAGCCGTGTTACAGGAATGTACAATGACTCCCACACGGCTCGGCCTGGCTCGAGGGGGTCAATTCTCTAGGGTTAGCAAGGTAACAATGTGGCTATTCGCTATTTGAACGTACCAGCACTGACAGTAATGAGCGATCAGCTCGGGTATGTTGTCGAAGCGGTTGTGCGAGGTCTCCAGGCCGATGCGGCCCCCTGCGGCCTGGATCAGGTAGTGTTCGATGTAGGGGCCCTTGTCAGCGGGCAGTCGGACGCTGATGGCCATCGTGTCTGGTTGACTCGATTGTCGGACCACGAAGTTCTGAAAAACAAGTTTGTGAAATTACTACTCAGTACTTAAACTCTAAAAAAATATATTTGGCAAGAGCTCGAGCGCGCGAATACCAGACAAAATAGAATTTTAATTGTTATCCGCCACCTGGTGGTCGATCGACGCTCAAGGGGTTAAGGTTTTTAGGATTCGTTTGATATTTACAAACTTCTTTAGGTAGTACCAAAGCAATTTGAAATTAGTTGACCAGAATAACGAACAGTCATTACAGATTTTTGATTTTGAATTGATGACTTGTACAACTTTGAAAACAGTCCTCGACTCTTTTGGGAAGATATTCAAAGCGTAACCTAAAGTAAATAAATCAAAATCTTCAAGAGTTCTCACCCCTTCTTCTTTCCCCTGAAGCAGGTGGAACGCGCCAGCCCTTTGTATACCAGGTAAGAACCAAACAGGGTGGGTGCGTATCAGCCTCTCCAACAGGCCAATGTCGCATGGAGGCTGCTCTGCCGAACAAGACCCTG
The DNA here is from genome assembly GCA_963082485.1 of Eudonia mercurella. NCBI lineage: Eukaryota > Metazoa > Arthropoda > Insecta > Lepidoptera > Crambidae > Eudonia > Eudonia mercurella. Next base: position 2,588,516 of record OY720036.1, on the reverse strand, counting down.
AAGTGTCGACGGAAGAGCAGTCACCTCGAGCGCCCTCGCCGTCTGATGATAGGGTCTCTCGACTCTGGAAAAGAAGATTGGATTTGAGAATTAATTATACAGGTTTTAGACTTTGTTATTATAGCTTGTAGGAGTACAAAATACAACTTTCATCATCATCATCATCATCAGCCCATTTTTATGTCCCCACTGCTGGGACGAGCCTTCCCTGTGGATGGATAGGGAGAACGGGCCATAAACCACCACGCGGGCCCAGTGCGGATTGGTGGTTGTTAAGACTGCTAATGCAGCCGGGACCAACCGATTAACATGCCTTCCGAAGTACGGACGAGCTCGAGATGATAAATTTTTGATAAAAAATTGACCGGCCTTTTTGAAAACCGCAGACCGAGCGCGTTAACCACTGCGCCATCGAGCTTCTCAAACAACTTTATGATAGTTTGAATAAATATTTCATGAAACGGTCATTAATTGTAATTTGTGATGATGATGATATTGAGCTGGTGAAGGAGCAAGCCATGCCATTGACGCTTGCGAGACTACGTTCATTGCCGATTAAGCTTCAGTTCTTATGCTTAAATATCTGGTAGTTTCATTGAATATTTAAACTGATGACGAATTAAGTGATTGATTTTTTTATAGCGATTTAATAGTTATTTGTGCAACAAGAGAGCAAAATCGTTTTTTGGAGCCTCCTGAGTGTGGCGAGGGATTTAAAGGCACGAGATGCAAAAAACTTTGCTCTCGTGTAGCACACATAACTTTTCACTTCAGCAGCGAGAACACTTTAGTAGATAAAATATATTACGTAACATTATTGAAACTAAAAATATATATTTACAGGTTAAATATCAGTTTTATTTGCAGTATATACTTATTTTCGTTTGAATATATATAATAAGTTAAACATTCATAAGATTAAAAGACAATTATCTTTTTGCAAAATTTCTTTAGTTAGTACGAGATTCCGAACGTGTTTGTCTTTGAGGTCGAATTCAAAATTAGAACTTCGAAAGGGCTGGTCTTTGGTCTCTCTCTCTCTTTCTAATGGCGGGAAAGAGATAGAGTGTGAATGTTTCGAATTGTATGATTAACCCAAGGCTGAATAAGAAATACGCGACTTTATGAAAAAAAATAATTAAAAAGTTACTTTGTCTCACTCAGTGAGCAAAATCGCATTTTGCTCACTGATTTCAGGCAGCAAAACCTACATGTTTGAGCTACTGAAGTGAAAAAATAATTTTCAATGTCGAATCAACGTCATTTAATTTCATTTATTCAGTTAAAGTTCGTTCTTTCATTTTATTCATTATTTTATATTATTAACTTTTACTGTTAAGAGAAATTATCATCTGTATGCACCTTTTAGTGTGCTTACAGCTTATAGGGTAAACAAATGGCTGAGCTCAATTTGTACGAATGTTATTGCAATATTATGTCCGCGTAATAAATAATAATTACCCGCAAAGGCAACAAAGTGAATGTTCTCCCCATTAGTGTACCCTTGTGGAGCTTAATAGGTAAATATTAGTAAGTCCCTTTATATTGGCCTCCTGTTGTACGTTAGAGGTGTTACTTGACTTTATCGATAAGTTTGAAGTAGATGTTATAAAAATATGTCATCATCATCATCATCATCACCAGTTCATTTTATGTCCTCACTGCTGGGGCACGAGCCAATATTAAAATCTTCTTTAAGGAGTACGCAACATTTTTTAATAGCCTATGGTAAATCAGTGGTTACTATAATTAATGGACGAGGTTTACTTTTTATTAAATGACAGAATCATCACTACCTTAAATATAGTTTAAATAATCATTTTTACATGAAGGTAATTTTTCATATATAAAAATCATAATTAAATATAATAAAGATGAACTTTATATACTAAGTTAAAAGAAAGTTTATGTTGCTATTTACTGCTTACAAAAAATAGCCAACATTAAACGTAACAAAATAAAAGAAACCACAAATATATTATCCACTATCCGTCATACATTCATCATCATCATCAGCTCATTTTTATGTCCCCACTGCTGGGACACGAGCCTTCCCTATGGATGAATAGGGAGAACGGGACATAAACCACCACGCTGGCCCAGTGCGGGTTGGTGGTTATTAACGACTGCTAATGCAGCCGGGACCAACGGCTTTACGTGCCTTCCGAAGCACGGAGGAGCTCGAGAAAATACATTTTTAGTCACCAATCCGATGACCGGCCTTTGCGAAAATTGCTTAACCTCAGGACTCGCAGACCGGGCGCGTTAACCACTGCGCCATCGAGCTCCTCCCGTCATACATTAATCAATAATTTCTTTTACTACAGCGAAGTATAGAATAAGTTTAATATTTTAATTGAAATGTCGATACCCGTCGTACAACGTTGATACATCACTACTATAGGAGCTAAGAGCCTCAAAGAGAGTGCCCCTGCATGCGGCGAGGCTTTATTCCCTACATAAACTCACATAGGTACGATACTAAAATTATATTTGTGTGAACTTTGCAAAAGGAAAACGCGAATAATTCATCGCAGAGTTTGGCCTTGGTGTGGAAGTAACTTTTGAGTATCTGTGTGAAATACATGATTTTTTTATATAGTATTTTATTTATTGTATTTTATAAGTAAAGCTTATTAGACGCGACAACGACGTGCACTAATATTAATTAAAGTTAGAAGCGTTCTATATCCAAATGATGTCTGCTGGTTTAAACCATGAAGCTGTAAATATAAGTCTAAACCTTAAGTAATGTCGTGTTTTTCTTTTTTGATGTGTAACATCTTTCCGTTCGTTTCCTATATAAACAATTTGTGGGAGTGACTTCGTGAAATGGGACGGAAGTATGTGTAACAGTGTAACAGGAAGTCGGCGAAGCGCGCAAGCGCGCGCCATTTTGTAAATTTATAGTCGATATTATGAACATGACATATTATTATTATTATATATGACATATTGTGTCATTTGACTATCAAAGGTCATTTTGATATGTCAAATGGCTTCTAATGAGTATTTACTGCATTTATTTTATAGTTATAAATTAATGATATCTGACCCATTTTTTTCAGAATATAATGTTAAAATTGCTTATTATTAAGGTGAGATGTCAAATGTCAAATGTCATCATAAATGCGACTACTGTAAGGCTCGCTCGTTTTTTTATTGACGTCAAAGCAAGAGGAGGTTTTATTCATCTATACTTTTTCAAGAAACCTTTTCGGTAATTTTCGATCAATTTAGTTGATCGAAGTCGGTAAAACTCGTACGTGTGTTTTCAATGTTTAATTCATCATCATCTATACTTTTTCAAGAATCCTTTCGGTAATTTTCGAAATCGGTACCTAATACATGTGTTTTATTTTTTTTATTTCTGATAGTGTTTTGTTTATCATGTTTGCTTAAGAGTAGGTATTTTCCAGGCCCGCGATTCATGCTTAATGTAACGAAAGTATTGGTGGTCGGTATTATTTCCATTTCTGTTATTGGAAAATGCAACCGACCCAATATTCTCATAAGCAAAATTCAAAAGGTCGCATAGAAGACTTCAAACGGATGCCTTTGTACGAAAAACTTGGAAATATTATTACACATACCGCAGAAGGTTCAAAGGACCAAGCAATTTTGGATGTACCCATTCATTCTTTAGTTTCGTTGTTCATGTATAAGTTATTCGTGCCCTCTGCAAAATGGTCGGAATAAGTTTTGGGAAATATGTTTCTACAAAACTGGACCGCAGGACCGTCGTAGGATTATCAAGGGTTGGGCAAAATTGGATCATATTTTTAGTTTAGATTCCTACACGCAGTCACCAGTATGTATTAGAAATTTAAACTTTTCTCACTTTCAATCAGAGCATAAGCCAGCATGTTATTCACCATATTATGTCAAGACACAAAATTATTCCTATATTCCTATGCTGGTCTGCCGTGGACGCCTTAATTCTTCTCTTTTATAACTAGTTAGCGACAGCCTGCGACTTTATCTGCGGATATACTCGTAAGCCGTGATTCCGAAAATAAAGTCTTATCACTTTAATATGGAAAAAACTGCTTTTCTAGAGTTTGATTGTGCTTTCTATAAGTAAGTAATTAAGTGAATCAGGATATTTCTTCTTTTATATATTAATAAGGTACGTACGAGCACTTATTGGAAATGCACACAGTCAGTGCAACCTAAATGATTGATTACAATGGAAATTAAAAGAGCCAAACAAGCAAAACAGTTTATCCAGCAGTGCGTTTGTATTCAGGAGCGGGGGGGGGGGCACCACCGTGCATTAATTAAGACAAAAGCCCTCGCAGTTGCAGCCGCAGTTGAAAATGAAAACGAACAGCATTTAATATGTTACAATTAGTTGCAATAATTAACAGTCGTGTTTAATATTGTACTAGTATAATTGAGGTTAAGCTTAATTACAGTACTTAGCATAACTTTTATTTACAAGAAGATTGAACAAACTAACAAATGTTTGTGTATGGCAAACATTTGTTAGTTTGTTCAATCTTATAATAAATCTGATATTGTATACAAAATAATGTGGATTCGGACCGTAATCCACTAAGCTGGTAAAATGTGTGTTGGTGGATTTTGAGGACTGCCAAAAACCTGCGTTTTGAAGCATTTTTTAAAGCTCCCAATGCATATTTATGTTTTGGGAGTAATTGAGAAATCTAAGTAAATTTTCTAATACACCAATCGCTTCAAAAATGTTTTACTCGATCGCCAACTCAGTGCTTAGCCAATTTAAGTCTTCATTACAGAGGCAATTTGCAAGAAAAACTCGTGACTGCCTCAGGATAATTGTTAGAAAGCAAACTGCGCTCCGACTCGAAAATTAGATTTCTTTTAAGCTACCGACTCTCGGCTTGTGATTTGATACTCATCTAGGAATTTAGTAACATTTTGTACCAACTGTTCTTGAAGGAACAGAGAAGTTATTCATAGAACGTGCAAATAAAAAGAAAACTATTGCCACATGAACAAACTGACTAGCTCATTTAGCAAAATGAGATGCTAAATCTATTTAGAAACTTAAAATTTCAGCTGCATTCATTATGTGGACCTTGTTACAATTAGGGACAAATTCTGAGTTAAAAGTCATAAATAAAACTGGCATTGCTTTAGAAGCACTTGACCATAAAAATGTGTGTTGATCTCATAGCTTATAATACTTTGCTGCCATCATTTGTCAATAATCTTAGTGACAACTCTAATTAGAGTACCAAAACCACATTTCACTTAAAGCCTCTAACGTAAATAGTCTAAAATAAACCAACTGCAAAGCTTATACAGATTGGCGTATCTCATGTTATGGCTTCATAAATTTATAGTGGTTAGCCAAACAAGCGATGGCCTATGAATGGACATTTTCCAAAACACAATCCAACTGCATATTGAACCCAACAACTTCAGAGTTAAGGATTAATTTTGAAGTTCCGCAAGCAGCGGCTGCTGTTGCGCCAGACAGACCTGACAACCCCTATCAATATTATAGTCCAGCTTTTATTAATACTCCTCTATTGTTATAAGTGTGGGTAAGTCAATTAGCTTTCGTTCGATTCTCATCTCTGGTCGAATAATTTATTGCAATTAAGTCACACATAATCGTCGGAAACTCAGTACGTAAAGTTCATCCTGATTCTGATTCGATTAAACAATTAGCTCTATTTCCAAATAAACATATCGATTCTATCTATTCTATTTTATTCTCTTTGGTCTTTTGCAGCATGAACGACAACCTGTACAGTCACGATCATTATCATGTATACACTTTTTTTATTATTATAGATAGCTCGGCAAATGACTCCATCCCACCTGATGTTAAGTGGAAATGGAGTCCAGACGCGAAGATATCTGGTGCAGCGTGAAAACAAACGTAGCATCAGTTAATCTCACTCTGCCGGCCCACAAGGTGCTTCTTCACGCCTCTTTTGAAGGACCCCATATCATAGGAAGGAGGGAAAACGTGTGCAGGTAGACTATTCCATCTTTTACCAAATTTCTTTGTGCGCGATGGGATATTTGAGACCTCGTCATGGTATAAGCGGTAAAACACGCTGAGTGCCGCAACATCTCTACGCAACTGCAGAGATTCGAGAGTATTTGCAACTTCTGCATTGCCGATAATGCGTTACTTTTGACTAGTTATGGCTCTTCTTACTTTGTATTAGAGTTAAATTTTTTACATGTTAATGCTCGTGACGTCGCACTAGTTTATCGCAAACTCTGTACAAAACAATGTATACAAGCTTTCCTTAGTCTTGAGTCAAGAGCACATGTGTTCTGTGGTCAAGAGTATTATTTCTTTAAAAATTGAATGTGATAATTCCATTATGTAATATCTACAAGAAGCACTTTCTTTGTTCAAGATTTCCTTTTCCCTTCGCTGAGCTTCAATTTGCTGAGAGAATAAATTACAAACACGGTGGTGGCGGCTAGCGGTTTCTAAAAGATCCAACTAGTATTCAACCATTATATCAGCAGAAATATGGCAATGTAACAGCAGCCAAATTTCTTTCTTAAGAAAATACGTTACGCATCCTTCACGCTGCAAACTGCGCGGATAAATTATAGATAGAATTCTTTTGAATTGCTAGGTCGGTCGTAGATAACTTGAATAGTTACCAAGGACATTGTTGTTTATTACCCAAAATATTGAAGTTAAAACTACAAATATCGTATATGATTTCTCGTCGCTGCTTTACTTGCATTATCTATGTCGTTAATTCATTTTTAAACTCCTCATGTTCAAGCTCCCCGAGTGAAAAGTCAATGACGGTTTTATTTATGACAAATTCAATTTCAAATAATTCCACAAATTGCGTTTCCCATTCCCCATTCATTCCCGTTCCCAGAAACAATATGAGAACACGACAATATTTATCGGTCGTAACAAATAGACGTAAACTTCAACACCATTATACTCATTTACACAAAGGTCGCGGGATATTAATGGCCGACAATTTCGCGGCTAAATACGACATCGTGCGATTGTTACCCAAATTTGTGGAGAATTAATTTCGCGTTTGGCCGCTTTAATATGCGTTGGCATAAATCATTTCACTACAATAATGGCTGCGGACTCCACCGCGCCGTGTGCTGTTCATATATGTGGTGAAACTACTGAGGTGTCGCACTGAAAGACCCATCAATTGTAGCGATGCCTCTTGATTTCAATGATGGAGGCCTTTGCTCAGCAGTGAAACAGAATATAGGGTATTTTTAGTTTTTTTACTGAAAAAGTAATTATGTAGACATTAGTTGGAAGTGTGGTTACCATAAAGAAACACCTCATACTTCTTTCTGGCGCCAAGCAGCAGAGTCCTGCACTGTTTTATTCTGTTTAAAGGGTAAAAGATGCATCAGTAAGTATTGTGATTTTGATAAAAATTAATATCCAACAAGTAAATAAATTTTAACAGAGTTAGTATTATTATTAATCCTTTATTGTACATTGAAATTACAGAATAAATTACATTATAAAAACATATACAAAGATGAGCTTATCTCTAAAAGAGATTTCTTCCAGCCAACCCTAGCTGTAGTTGGAAAAAAAGTCTGCGGGGCCAATTGTTAGGTATATCTTTCTGGCGTAACCATTATGCATTTACAAAATAAAATGGTGTAAAATAACTATTATAGGGTTTGAGTTAGTGAAATAGTTAAATGTTACTATGATCTATAACAATAACGTGGTTACAAGCTAACATGAATCTAAGCAATAATAATCTTGGCAGCCCCTATCTGCGACCGAGGTATTAATGTGCAATAGCTTGGAAACACATTTACAAATAACAAATGTGTTATTAAAATTATTGGGAAATGTGCAAATTAATTTTGGAATATAATTTCAGCATTCCAGTCGAAATGAAATTTTTTTTTGGTTTTTTTTTTGGTATGATATATAATTATGATTTAATGTTTATGTCTATATTTTTATGTCCGCAACTTTAAGTTTTACTGTTTTTTTTTAGAAAATTACAATTTCAAATTATGTTTCATGTTTACCAGTCACAATAGCTAAGAGCCTTTCCAACTTTCATATCCCAAGGCAAGTTCAAAGAATCTCTCCAACTAATTAAAAGGATGCTCATTCTCAAACCCTTCGCAATCACCTAAAAGCCAGCTGGGGGCGCCCATAAAAATATAGCAACGTCAGACGGTAAGTGTCGCATAACAGTTCAGTTTTACAAGTTGCGAGAGTGCGAACGCTCTCACGTGCTGGCGCGGCGCAAATGGTCGAGACGTTTTAGCAAGAGATCGACACACCTGCGTCCGAGTTGGGAATAGGGAACTTTTCATGAAGTAACTTTTATACTTACGCGGCGTCGTTAAGTATTTTGTCCCCATGCTTATGATGGTGATAACTGATAATGTAACAGTTATCATTAATCTAAGTATTGTGAGTAACAATGGTAGGTTAATCAGTGTCCCTGTGACAACGGACCCAGTAAATGGTTCAAAAAGTCAGTATAAAAAAAGGTTCAAAATGTAACTTACGTTAATTAAAGTGTAAGAACGCAAGGTTATCTCGTAGTAATATTAATAACGAAGAATAGTAGAATCTCGCCTGTTTCCCAGCGTGTCCATAGTGCTTTTAATGTAAAGTAAATTATTAAGATACCTATGAATGAAGTATTTGGAATTAAAACAGCAATTCCTAGCAATAAATATCAGCAATATCTGTCCTACATTATTTCCGTTTCATTTGACAATTTTTCCAAATGAAATACGAAACTCAATACAGAGTCGACATCTAAAGTTTAATGAGTCCCTCTCGAACAGACAAGATATATATTTCATGTCCAAATATAAAAAATAAAACTTCCATTCGAGGAAGTTTTAACGAGCGCAATTGGACTAGGGAGACGCGACGCGATGCAAAAAAGTGTTCGGAGACATCCAGCATCACAGTTATTACTCCGAAACTTGTGCCTCACTCCTCGGAGTTCAATTGGGGGCAAAACAAACAAACGCAAAAACAAGCAATAACTAGGTATAGCATAAAATTGTATGTACGAGTAGAGCTAGGTGTCGTCTCAATTAGAGGCTGCCACGGCATGCAAAGTGGATTACATTTTCTGAATAAATAATATAATGCAGGCTAATACGTTGGCAGAGGTAGCTGCCAGCCTTCTTGTCATTGGAGGTGTAGTTTACTTCGAACCATAAACACTACAATATTCGTAAATTTAATAATTATTAATACATTTTAAAAGGTTACTACAAATCAACCAGGTTCCAAAGCGAATGACGTTCGTCAGCGAATATATCTATGTTGTTTGGTGCTTTGCTAATTTTATTAAAGAAATGATATGAAAGAAATGACAGCAAAGAAGTTTGAATAATTAAAAAATCTATATACATATAATGAGTTGTCCTGACTTGTCATCGCCGAGCCGAAACCGCTAGAGCTAATTAGATGAAATTTGGACGGTAGGTTAATTGAGTGACGTAACCACTAGCCACTTAAGAAAGGATTTTACGGAAATCATACCCAAGTAGGGTGTGAAAGTTTGTATGAAAGTCCGTCAGTTTTGAAGTAAAATACATGAAAATTGGTATTTGGCTTTTTGAAAAGAAATAAAGAATGGCATGTTTCAGGAATTTTGTTTATTTTCCCTTAGAGGAGTAAAAATAGGAAGAAGGTTTTTTTTTGGGTAAATAGTTATTTTTTAAGTATTATCTATAAAAATGAATAATTTAAACGATCTATAGATTTTTCGATAAAAATAAAGAATGACGCGTTTTTGCATTATTCGAAAAATCTTCCCTAGAGGGGTGAAATAAGGGTGGAAAGTTGGTATGGAAATCTGTCCTTTCTTAAATTTCGGTATTTGGCCTGGTTAGAAATTATGAAGTGTTTCAGGGTTTTTGGAAAATGATCTCTTATAAGTAGGGTTTATAAGAATTAAATACTAATAAAATAATTAAATACTAAGCATACGACCGAACCATATTCTCCTGGTGGATTCCACCATCATATCTAAGTTTTTTAAAATTTATATTAACGGGTAAGCACAGTGCCTTGATCTCACTTGATATTAAGTGATGATAAGGCCAATGATAGAATCGTACTTCACCCGGGATCCTCAGTGCCTCAAAACAATGCTACAAACATTGATGTTATGGCGACATATTTAGATAAGATGGTGGTAGCTAGCCAGGCGAACAAACTAGCCCTACCACCAACCAAACCGAGTACACAAACATGTACCCCCGCTGGGAATTGAACCCGGGACCTCTGGATCTAAACTGGTGGTCCTAAGACCATTAGCCACTGGACCACAGAGGCGGTTCTGTCCTCAGAACAGCAATGTTAGAAGCATTGTTGTGTTCCAGCAGTTACGGATAGTTACCTAAGTAGTTCCTTAGCATAAAGAAATATTTATACTTATATTAGCAGTTGAGGATCTTTGGTAAAGAGTGCGCACTTTTTTGCATTAACCGTGATAGCTTGAAGAGCTCGATGGTGGATTAAGGTACTTTCACAAAGAACGGTCATCGAATGGGTGACCACAATCTTATGGATAGGTAATCACCAAACCGCAGTACAGCCACTCATAGGGAAGGCTCGTGCCCCAGCACAGAGGATATAAAATGAGCTGATAATGTTCATGTAACCGTGATAGTCGCTGCATCTAAAAGCAAGGAGCTTACTTAAACAGCTTACACTGACCCTCCCTCGCCAAAGACTGTATGTGCTTTGAATAGAACGACAAGAAAAAAGACAATCTCGACAGAGAATAATTTCGAACAAGTGCAATCAAAGAGAGCAAACATGGACGCATTGCAGGGGAAGAGCCCCCGCGTGAATCAATAAGTTACCCTCTGTGGCAGCTTGATCGCCCGATGCTACTAATCTTGAATTAATTGGCACGGTAATGGAGCTTCTTACGCGAGCGAGTGTGTTGGATGGATCGAGCAAAAAGTTATTATAGTTTTTTGGTATGCGACATGTGGTGACGTAACGGCGGCGGCGCTGTTGCAAATTTTAAAAATGTAATGTGTATTGATTTTGCAAAATTTTTGGAAAACATCAGAGGGCCTAGATAAGTGGGATAACGCTAAAAGAGTATAGAAACAGAATCGATTGATAAGTATATGGTTTGACATAAAGACATCAAACGTCATTTATACGTATCGTTGGCATTTGTCAATCCCACACGTTTATCTTTCTTTTCCATTTCTATTCTATTAGCGTTATGTCACTTGTCTATGGGGGCAGTGAACTGTAATTATTTGTATTAGTGGTCGCCCAGTGGTCGAAATTCGACCGTAATTTTATTAAGGCTGCACGGCAACCCGTGCCCAGGATACAATTAACCTAAGCAATGAAAAATTAAAAAAGATAGAATGTGAGTTTGGATTGGCATTGGCAGATGTCGGCCGTGTGTCAAATATATATGCGTGTGTGTCAAATACATAGTAGTGTGTGTAATGTTGTTTCTGTTGATTAAATGTATTTTTATGGATAATTTAAAAAATATATTAACATTCGGATAACCTTCTCTGTGCGAAATTTCATACTCCTCCGTCCGCGCAATTTTCGTAAAAACGGGTACAAAGTTTTTGCTTCACGTATTAATATATAGATTATGTAGCTACATGAGATATATGCATCAAGATACAGTCACATTTCTGTCTACCACGATGCTGCTAAATTATTTGGTATGTATATCGTGACAATTGAAAAAGAAGCGAAAATAATTAAAGGTCGTCCGTGGTCACACGACCACCCGAGTATGACCCAGTAAAGGGTTTGAAATATTAGGATAGAATAAAAAAATAAAAAATAATTTGTACGTGAAAATACGTAGACGAAGTAAACGTGTAAGAAGAAATAGAAAAATGTATAGAAAAGTGTAGAAAGAATATGTGAAGTGATAAATTATGACATGTGATGACACTTTTTGTACGTAAAACAATTTTGCTTGTATTTGTGTTAATTTGTAAGTTGTCCTATTAAATAAAATAAAATAAATAAATAAATAAATTTAATTATTAGTTTTGCATTCATAAACAAACAGTTTAAAATAAAATATAATTCAACCACAAAGCTTAGCTTAAATTATTCAATCAAACCAAAAATATTATGAAATCAAGCCTAATCAATTCCCCTGTGTGAATAGAAATAGTTTCTATAGACACGCCACATATCCCCTGTGCGCAAATTACATGACTTAGTCCTGACCCGTCCACCCTCCCGAAACGCCCGTTTGATGCGTTGACTTGCCATTTGACTTATAGGCCATCAAACGACCCCTGGCTACAAACAGGGACTTGTTCAAGTATCAAAGAATTACATCCAATATTTCCGTTCAATCAGTGTAAAACTCGAGTTGGTTGGCGCAGCGGCAAGCGTGTTTTTTGCGATCATGCATGTTTAGCAATTTTCGCAAATGTTGAGTAAAGTGATGATGGGTGACCAAATTTTTATATATTGAGCTCCTTCGTGCTTAGAAAGGAAGATAAACGCCGTCTACCCAAACATTTACGTATGATTTATCCAATGATATTTTTTTTACACCATCACCAGTTTGGCACAAAGAGAGATAGGGTCAAAAACCCACCAGGCTAACCTAATGCCGGCTGGTAGGTTTTAATAATAATAATAAAATATCTTTTTTTATTTTATTTTGAATATAAAATCCAGAAAATAATTTATAAGATCTCCATCTTACGATAACAACCGGGACCAACGGTTTAACTAAAATCTTACTTATGATCATCATCATCATCAGTTCATTTTATGTCCCCACTGCTGGGGCACGAGCCTTCCCTTATGGATGGATAGTGAGAACGGGTCATAAACCACCACGCGGGCCCAGTGCGGATTGGTGGTTGTTAACGTCTGCTAATGCAGCCGGGACCAACGGCTTCACGTGCCTTCCGAAGCACGGAGGAGCTTGAGACGATACATTTTTGGTCACCCATCCGATGACCGGCCTTTGCGAAAGTCGCTTAACGTCAGCAATCGCAGACTGGGCGCGTTAACCACTGCTTGTTAGTGTCAGTCAGGTCTTGCTTACCGCAAATACTAGCATACATCTTTCACTCCTACAGTCCCGTAACTCAGTGAAACCCTGACTTTCCACGTTCACCCATAATTTTTAATTTGCATAACCTGATTGGAGCCAGACATTTTTTAATCTACCACAATTAAATCCACCCTACAGGGTCGGCCACGGAAGTGACGGCCGCTGCCGATAGCGAACACAATGAGAGCAATTACACAGCGTTGCGTGAACTTTGAAGTCGTTGAAGTGACTTCATTTACGCTGCATTGAAGTCCGGGAAGGTGTTGTCCAATTTGAATGGAACAGAGTTAATTCTTTTAGGGAAATTTTGTGGAAAAGTTATTGCAACCAACCCAAAATCTGTGGCCATTAGGCAGCTGCTTGCAATGAATTATTTAAGAGAGGTTCTTTTAATTTTCAGGGAAAGATTTTTTTTATTAGCCGTCGTATCAAGGGGTTCTTCGGCTATACCTATAGAGGTATAGTATAGCCGAAGAACCCCTTGATACGACGGTTCTTAAAATGAACCTCAAGCCTATGCTTGAGGTTCATTTTATGACCGTAAAAACCATTAGCAGCAATAGCAAAGATTTATAAAGTTATATTTTAATGGATTTTATTTTTATTTTATTAAAAAATACAATGAATGCAATTATCGTTTAGGCTATGTTTATGAACGCATGACACATCAAAATTTATGGTTTTACGATGCAGTTTTTGACTAGTTTTCATATGCTATTTTCACTTTATACTAGTGACGAAAAGCCTGGAATGCTTATCTATAAAAAAACTCAATAACCTTCATAATAGTAGATATATAATTAATTCTAATTTGGTATGTTTAGTGTTCAAACAATTTGAAACAAATAGTTTCAAATCAAAAAAACTCACTAAAAAGTACTAATCGAACTTTTTATTCCTCTTTTCAATCTTTTTCATACCCTCATAAGCAATTAGCTTGCCCCCTCAAATGTCCAGGGGAATGCCGGAAAATCATTAACCAAGCCATTATCACTGACTCCTCCCATTAAAACCGTTAAAGCAACCGCAACGATTTGCATTTGAATTTCTAACTTACCACATGACGACTGTTTAGGGTTGTCTTGTGTGTCAGCACGAAACCCGGCCAGGGGAATGTGGCACTTAAGCATTCATATCAATCAGACTTGGTTTTCTTGTTATCGGAATTTCATCCGAGTTCTTTTCATTATAACACCTGTTGTAAGACTCCATTTTTAACTCAATCTACCATACAATTCTTAGTTTATAATAATGATACTACTTGATACAAGCTTAATGCTAAACGCGAAGCTATTAATTCAGATTAATAATAGTTCCTAGTTATCCGTATTTTTTTAAATCATAGTTTTTTCATATTTTGTAACTCTAAAAAAAATTTAGAGTTGCGACTTACATTGATTGAATGATCGAAAAACTCGCAGGCACTCTGATGGAACCAATTTCTACAGAATGATTTTTAACACGCCAGTCAAATTTACAGGAGCGACTCAGAATCGGTAAGTTTACAGCTTTCTTCTAGTAACATGGGTCGAAATATGACAAACAATTTTGGATTTTATGAACTATATGTTTAAAGAGTCCAAATTTTTTTGGCATATTTCGACCCATGTTACTAGGAGAAAGTTGTTTACTTACCGGTTCTGAGTCGCTCCTGAAAATTTTGCTACTGTAAATTTTTTTTTTTAAATTAGCTCTATAACGTTCGTAAGCGTAACTAAACAAATTCGGTAGTACATCGCCCTCTGGTCTAAACTGCAACCCCTAGTGGAGCATTTTGAGCCAAAAGAGGTCGTTTCATCCCACGCGAGGGTTAACCGTCGGTCTGATGTACCAACAAGTGCTGTAATGAATATTACGCCTCAACCCTTCATTGTGGCAACAATGGGGCTATTTTAATGTGCTACGTAAGTAGCAGTAATGAAATGTTAGGTCAAATTTATTCATTTTTAGATAAGGTATTATTGCACTTAGGTACATTAGTAAATAGTTTTTAGATGAGATTATATTGAGGATGCTGTAAGTATGTATGTGTGTGAACGCCGAAGATGTACGAAGAGATAATGATTTCATTGACACCTAGTGGGATTGTACCAAGTAAGATAGCAGTTGTTTAAACCAATCCACTCGCATTGGGCCAGCGTGGTGTGTTATGGCTCGATCTTCTCATGTGCTAATGGAGGAAACCCTGAGGAATCTTATCTAAGTGTAGCATTGGTTGATATGCAACCTAAAATTAACTCATTCATATTAAAAAAAATACCTAAAAACAAAGTGAAGTGACGTCCCAAAGATGTCATGTCTATCCCATTGCTGGGCAACGTGTCACAACTTTGAAATATCGAACAACCCGAAATACACTTTGTCAGACCAGGAGAGAATTAAACCTAAGACCTCCAGATATTGGTCCGTTCGCTTTGCCACTCGATCATCGGTGCTTAGTAAGTCCTTAAATATATATCTATACTAATATTATAAAGCTGAAGAGTTTGTTTGTTTGTTTGTTTGTTTGTTTGTTTGAACGCGCTAATCTCAGGAACTACTGGTTCGAATTGAAAAATTCTTTTTGTGTTAAATAGTCCATTTATTAAGGAAGGCTATAGGCTATATTACATCACGCTATGACTAATAGGAGTGGAACAGTCGCTAATTAACGCGGGTGAAACCGCAGGGCACAGCTAGTTTATAATAAATTTAAAAGCAACGTAGTTTATCTAACTTTAATTAAAGTGTTTCTATATCATACCTCTTTAATAACATCAGTGTAGCGGAAATAAATCCTATTTGGATAAACTGCGCGGGCACTTTGATCTCCAACAGCAATGTTATAAAGTTATTCTAACAGAACCGTGCAAATTGACTTGCGAAGTAATTAACAAGTCATAATCTGAGAACTTAAATTCGAAACAGGCGGAGCTTTCAGAGTACCTAACGGCCTTAGTGGTCTAATGGTTATACCCAGTTAAACCACTGGTGTACAGACGATTGCACATCAATCTATGCAAAATTGTCTCTTCAATAAATTTTCAACCATATAACTTAATGATAAAGTTCAAATTCTATTGAGGAAATTTGACAGTTTGTGTTAAGTTGATATACAACGTGTAACAGAAAGGTGTGGTCAAAATGAGAAGATCCAAAGTGTATCCGATCTAGATCTTGTATGCAGAGTTACTAAGTCATGATTATTAACTTTAATGTGATAAGCAATTTTTAAAAATGTTCAAAATGATTTTTAAA
Organism: Eudonia mercurella; assembly: GCA_963082485.1. Lineage (NCBI taxonomy): Eukaryota > Metazoa > Arthropoda > Insecta > Lepidoptera > Crambidae > Eudonia > Eudonia mercurella. The sequence goes on along the minus strand of OY720036.1, from coordinate 2,572,239 downwards.
GCAAATTTTGTTGCGAACAAATTACAAAAACACAAATGTTGAAAAAATTTCCACGAGCAGGATTTGAACCTGCACCCTTCTGACATTCCGGGTCAGGTGCTCTTCCAATTGAGCTATCGTGGTTCTAACCAGCCCGCCGAAATTATTCAACACTTTTTACTTTGTAAGCCAAAGGCGCCCATTCAATGTCAACAACTACCGTCATTAACATCCGATCATAATATTTTTACAAATATTAAAGATCAGTTAAGAAATAAGCAAGCTATTTTATAAAATGTTCAAAATGATTTTTAAAGCAAATTTTGTTGCGAACAAATTACAAAAACACAAATGACGGTAGTTGTTGACATTGAATGGGCGCCTTTGGCTTACAAAGTAAAAAGTGTTGAATAATTTCGGCGGGCTGGTTAGAACCACGATAGCTCAATTGGAAGAGCACCTGACCCGGAATGTCAGAAGGGTGCAGGTTCAAATCCTGCTCGTGGAAATTTTTTCAACATTTGTGTTTTTGTAATTTGTTCGCAACAAAATTTGCTTTAAAAATCATTTTGAACATTTTATAAAATAGCTTGCTTATTTCTTAACTGATCTTTAATATTTGTAAAAATATTATGATCGGATGTTAATGACGGTAGTTGTTGACATTGAATGGGCGCCTTTGGCTTACAAAGTAAAAAGTGTTGAATAATTTCGGCGGGCTGGTTAGAACCACGATAGCTCAATTGGAAGAGCACCTGACCCGGAATGTCAGAAGGGTGCAGGTTCAAATCCTGCTCGTGAAAAATTTTTTTCAACATTTGTGTTTTAGCAATTTTTAATTTAATATTTCTATTGTGACGTCACATCAAAATAAACAAGTCTCAGCCCAGTAGTGGTTTAGTAACCTCTGTGATTTATGATAACTGCTGCTTGCTTATGCGCGTTTGACGCGCATTACTTCACTAATATAAATATTTTATTAACTAATGCAGTTAAAGTTAATAATTATGTCTTAGTAACAACACATACAAGTTCTAAATGGGATACACTTTGGATCTTTTCATTTTGACCACACCTTTTTGTTACACGTTGTATATTATTGTATAGGTTTGGTTACCACAGTCTTATTTAAGTCTATCACTATAATAATAATGTTGGTAGCTTTGTTGCGTTCCGACAGTTAGATATTATGATAAGTGCGCACTTACATCCATTTCCATCTTCGAGTTACCATCAGCTGAGATGAAGTTAAAGCTAATATATTTATTTGCTATAAAATTGACAAAAATAACAATACTTGGGACCTTTTTGGGACGTTATAGTCAAAATTTTACTGTTTTATATTTATTTTATGTTCAGCAGTGGACTGAGGACTGAGGACTGAGGACTGACAAGATGGAAAGGAAGAGACGCGTTGGACGAATGAAGAAGTCGTGGCTGCGGAACATTCGGGAGTGGTCCGGCGTAACCTTTGTCGAGCAGCTGTGCCGTCTGGCCTTGAACAAAAAGGAATTCAAGAAGCTAACGGCCAACCTTGAACAGGCACAAGAAGTGGATTAAGATGGGTTGATGATGACGATGATATTTAAAGTCTTTTACAAGTTCATGTGCACACAAAAAAGTTGATACAGAACTGTTAGGTTGTTTCAAATAAACATTTTAATTTCTTTCCTTCTGGTTATATAGTTCATATACAACGTCCAGTGGCATGGAAAATAACTTTTATGATATACCGAACTGCACGCAAACAAAGCCACGTGCGGAATCTAGTTCCTATATATTGATGCTGTCTACTTTAGATATATGTATATATACTACTCAAAACAAAATAAGGGCCACGAGGTATTTTTTCATTTTGGTGTAAATTATTAAACATTTACATATTGAAAGTAGTAAAATATTGAGTATACAAACTCTTTGATACCTAAACTTTTTAATATTGTAGTATTCATCTAATGCTGGCAACAATTTTAAATAAAATTTGATTTAAAATTATTTTTGAAAATTTTGATTGCATTTTCTTTGACGTTTTGCTTTCCTTAGCTTCTTGGTTTATTAGAAATTATCAGAGTTCATTGATATCTCGAGTCAGAAACATCTTTTGCAATATGCCACAAGCACGCAGGCGTCATATGGACTCGCTGACAGCAACCAGAGCCGTTACAATGATTGAAGAAGGTCATTCGCAGCGATCTGTGGGTTTGCAATTGGGATTTTCTCGAAGAGCTATTCAAAATCTATGGAATCGTTTCCAAGAGACCGGCAGTGTTAGAAGAAGACCTGGTTCGGGCAGAGTTCGCATTACAACAGCTCAAGAGGATCGTTACATTCGATTAAGTGCGCGCCGAGATCGCACAACGACGGCCCGCAAGCTGCAAAATCGTTTATGGCTCACAACGGGTACTCGTGTCAGTGACCAAACTATTCGTAATCGATTGCATGAAGACCAGCAGGCATCAAGAAGGCGAGTTGTCCGTATTCCATTAACCAGAAATCATCGTGCATTTGCACGATGATTTCGTTTAAGATTTTCCCGTCAACATTTGGACTGGGACATAAACCAATGGGGCATGGTGCTCTTCACAGACGAATGCAAAGTTAAATTTTTTAACGACGATCGGCGTATTAGAGTATGGAGAAGACGCGGCGAGAGATTTTCAGAAGCCTGCATCCATGAAGTCGATCGTTTTGGTGGTCCAAATGTAATGATTTGGGGCGGGATAAGCTTACACGGCAAAACTGAGCTCGCTATTTTAAATGAGGGTACTGTTACTGCTCAGCGGTATATTGAGGAAGTCGTCAGACCACATGTGATCCCATTTGCCCAGCGAGCGGGTCCTGGATTCATCTTGATGCAAGACAATGCTCGTGCACACACGGCTCAAGCGACTCGGTTTGTACTGGAAGCGTCTCAAATTCAAGTCTTGCCGTGGCCGGCGAACAGTCCGGACTTAAATCCAATAGAGTACATGTGGGATCAGTTGAAACGAAGAGTTAGAGACGGTGATCAGGAAATCCACAACCAACAGCAACTCATCAACGCTGTTAAAAGAGCCTGGGAAGAGATTCCAATGGAAAATGTCAGGCATTTGATTGAGAGCATGCACTCCAGGCTTCAGGAGTGCGTAACGAAACGAGGGGGGCATACCCGTTACTAAAAGATGAGCATGGAGTATTTTCTTTTGTTTTCAGTAACTTTACATTGTTTTTTATTTTTAACCTTAAATGTGTTTTTTCTTTCAAAAGCAAATAAACTTTTTAATCATTATTATTGGAATAAATTTATTGGTCTATACGGTAAAAACAACATTAGTTTTCGTTATGGAGACAAAAAAATTAATATTGGTTTTATTATTTTCATGGTACAGACAAAATACCTCGTGGCCCTTATTTTGTTTTGAGTAGTATATATGTATGTATAATTTAACCTCAGCCACACATTGTCTTCCAAGAAGCAATGTAAAACGCAGTCGACGATATCAAACATATAAACTTTAGATACGTAGAAAAAAGTGAATCTTTTGCTGACACAATAAAACCTATTTTACAATGAACCAGTTTACAGTCGACGCAAGTTCATAGCTAGACTTACATCATCTTCACCTGCTATTACATCCAGATGGTGCATTCCACCAAACCAGAGTTTAGTCAACAGTATCAGTTGATTCTGACTCCTATTGCTAAGCATATACGGCACTTACGAGGCCACAAGTATGCACATACTATTGTCTCTGTACTATAAACACCCTAGACACAGGGTGTTACTTCAAAGCCAATTGAGGTCTCCTGAATACTTCAAACTGGCACCCCTGTGTGTTTTATTGTTAGTACATGCCTTTGTGTACGTCTTGGCACTTGTGAACACATTTGGATCCTCTATATTTTGAACAGATCTGTAAAAGAGGTTTGAATGTTTTAACATGCAAACTTTTTTAAATTTAACAGTTCGTTTGATAGGAAACGTTTTGATTCCCTATATTTTCAGTGTCCATTAATTAAAAATTGACACTTTTTGTATAATCTAGAAGATTATTAGTCATAGTCTTAGTGTCAGCTTCTTATTTTAAAACGAGGTATATAGAAAGAAAATCTAAGTCTAAAAGAGATGTTGTCTAATTTTTCATCAATAAAGGAAGACAGAGTCGGCATCAGTGTTTATAAAATTGTTAATGATGTTGGTATTTTTGATAGATTAAAAATCATCATCAGGTAAGTAAACAAAAGCGACAGAAAAGTTTTTGATCTCTTTTTAACATCAGACAATCCAAGGCATTGTATTGGAAATCACGGTAGCGAAACGCTTTCGACCCCAGCAATACGATTTCGAAGCAATATTTTTAAACAGGAAAAGCAATAAGTTGGATAAAATAGAATTTTTATTGAAGTGAAATCGCATTTCGGACGTGTACGTAGTTTAGCATCGTTGCAAACTTGAAGTGAAAAATACTACAATAACTTTGAGCGTTAGACGAAAAAATGACACCTACGTATGTTTTAAAGATTTTATTATACCAAAAATACATTTATCATTATTTGGGCAGGAAATTGTTAAGGTTGGACTTCTGTGTTTTGGAGTACTTAAGCCTTTGTTTGTTTCAGAGAGAAAAATATTAAGCGAATAGCTTTAATACTACTCAATGTACAAGCATGAATAACTAACATTATATACCTTCGATTATTATATTGAGTATTATGTAAGTAAATGCGTAAGTTTGTGTGAAGTGAATAAATGAGGTGTTCATCATCATCATCAGCGTATTTTATGTCCCCACTGCTGGGGCACGAGCCTTCCCTATGGATGGATAGGGAGAACGGGCCATAAACCACCACGCGGGCTTAGTGAGGATTGGTGGTGTTAACGACTGCTAATGCAACCGGGACCAACGGCTTTACGTGTCTTCCGAAGCACGGAGGAGCTCGAGATGATACATTTTTTGTCACCCATCCGATGACCGGCCTTTGCGAAAGTAGCTTAACCTCAGCACTCGCAGACCGGGCGCGTTAGGTGTTACTTTATCTTTAATATTGATAAATATAGTTAAAATATTTAAATAATTTTTAACGCAAATTTTGTTGCGAACAAATTACAAAAACACAAATGTTGAAAAAATTTCCACGAGCAGGATTTGAACCTGCACCCTTCTGACATACCGGGTCAGGTGCTCTTCCAATTGAGCTATCGTGGTCCTAACCAGCCCGCCAACATTTCTCGCTCGTGGAAATTTTTCAACATTTTTTTAACATTTGTGTTTTTTATATCTCTATCTATCTCTAAAATTACTGAAATCGACTCTACACATACTAACAAGTTTAATCGTCAACAGTACTTAACGTTTGCAACCAGAAATGTATTGAACATTACGACTCGTAGTAAAACGCTTAGAAAGCCTCCATTCATGTCGGCAAATCTAATACTTGCGGGAATTGGGAAATATTGCCGCTGTAGCGCCGCGCCCGTCGCATTCACATGGTAATCGGAGGAAAATGGGAAGCGAAACTCTATGGGCATTCCTACTTTCCTTTCATAGACTATGTTTAGTACTTAACGAGACGTGGAAGTGTTATTTTCCGCGCCTTATTCGATTTGAGTGTCGTCTACTCTATACTCTAGAATAATTTGATATCAATCAGATATTTACTTAACATCATCATCTTCATCAGCTCATCTGATGTCCCCACTGCTGGGGAACGAGCATTAAATTAGGGATGGATAGGGGGGACCACGCCGCCAGCCCAGTGCGGCTTGGTGGTTGTTTACGACTGCTAATGCAGCCGGGACCAAGCAACGGCCTCACGTGCCTTCCGAAGCAAGGAGGATAAAATTTTGGTCACCTATCCAATGACCGGCCTTTGCGAAAGTTGCTTAACCTCAACAATCGCAGACTGGGCGCGTTTACCACTGCGCCATCGAGCTCTCGAGTGTTCATCTACTATATACTTTATGTTTTTTTAAACCAATCAGTTATTTACTATGTAAATTATAGCTGGAGCATTCCCTAGTTTAGCGGGAATACCTATTTTCTCGATTAGCTTGCACTAGATTTGTCAGGAGACAAAAGGGGTACCGGAGAGTCTCCACATAAGCCGGCTAGGGTGATATCTGTAATAGGGTTTTCTGAGTAAAAAACAAAGGTCGTTTCGTGGGCAGACAATCAAGGGTAGATAAAGTAGATTGATATATTGGTACTGGAGAAACCATGTCTGGAGTTTTTCCTTGCATAAGCAATGTGGCCCAATCATTGTCCTCTCTTTACAAATCTTCAAAGCTTACCTGACTAAGGCTGTCCCCTAGGCTGCCATCATCTACCGGCCTGAAGACCTCTTTCATGAGGTCTCTTGGCCTCTTCCTCTCGTGGGCTTCGCGCATGGCCTGGCTCTGCAGTCGCTCGAAGAACTCTCGCGCCTTCAGTGGGGGCGGCTCGTCGTCTGGGGGCGGGGGCGGCGGCGGGGGCAACCGAGTGCGGGGGGAACTGGAAAGAACACGTTTGTTACGAGGTGTGAAGAAGAGAGTAGGCAAGTTGAATAGGGATTGGCTGTGGAGCATCCGAACTCCACTTCTCTTAACATTAGAAAGAGCGAAGTAATTTTCATAAACATATATATATTATTATTGTCATTACTATAATTTATTGTCATAACTATAATGTATTGTAATCCAAACCAGACAATGCGATAGTAATTACTTTATTTTACGATCCTCAATCACTAAGGAACTCCTAAGGCTGTCCTAAGTCCAAAGACAAGCCTTACCATAATCCGACCAAGTCCAATAATATGTACCGCCCGCTAGGAATTGATCCTGGGACCCGAAGCCTTTTGATGCACAGAGGAGTTCGAAGTATTTCAATTTGGTCACCCACCTGGTGATTCAGGATTACAGAAGTTGCTTAACTGGCAGAAGGTGCCAAGATCTGATTTTACTTCATTCAAACAAAAGTAACTTTTTGTAACTCTTGCCAGAATGTTTAGGTGAGGAGGTGAGGCTAGTGAGGTACAATCCTGCTCCTCTAGCAGTCCTTGCACCAGGAGTGCTTCTGCTTAACATCAGGCGGAGTGGAGTCATTTGACAAATCTTTATATATATAAATCTTCTGTGCGTGTGTATGTTATTGAACTCCTCCTAAGCGGCTGGCCGGTTTTTGGATGAAATTTTGTGTGTGTGTTCAAGTGGATTCGAGAATGGTTTAGATGGACCCGATAGGTGGCGCCGAGGGGTCCATCATTGGATACGGGTGTTCTTAAGCGGACGAATGATTTGTTTGTTTTGTTGTCATGGAAACTGTCAAAGCGGTACGAAGTGTCCGCCGGTCAGCTAGTCTTCTATAAAAAAGAGTGAATCCATACCTCCGTATGAGTGCCCGCTCATCGTCCTCAGTGGAGCGCTCGTCATGGTCGGAGTCGGAGCTGCGGCTGTCGCGGCGTCTCACGCCCTGCAGGTGCGGCTCGAGGAAGGTCGCATTTCTAAAACAACAGAGGATTTAATTAAAAAAAAGTTTTTTTAATGTTACCAGTCGACAAACCATTTTACCGCCACAGGAGGATATGAACGCTTCCAACATTATGAGACGATTGCATCACACGCGCGCCACCGACTCCGAGTTCTTTCTGAGATCCTACTTTCAATAATTTGACTGGAGAAACTCATTTTGCCCGACCTTGTTGAACCCGGCGCCTTCGCATATCGAGCCGAACGCTTTGCCACTCGACCACCGAGGTGTTTATTAAATAATAAGCTTTAAAAAATAATAAATAAAAAAAACACAATAGTAATTTATTTAGATCAGAGCTCTGTAATGTTATGTGTACATGTACATACTGTTGGTGTACCAATCTATCCATACATAAAGCTAAAGAGGGTCGAAAGTCTGTACATGGAAGATATTCGAAAAAAGTTGGCTGGGGATACTTAGAATCGATAACAGAACACGTTCAGAATTTTTGTCTGTTTATCTGTTTGTCTGTTTATTTGACCGTGCAACACGTGAAACTGGCCGAACGGATTCATCCTAATCACTTTGCACATAGACCATGCCCCGGACTGGGATATAGGATACTTTTTATCTCGGTAACAGTTCCTGTGGGATAGTGTAGTCTTCGTGAATGAAGTCGCGGGCGACAACTAGTTACCTACTAAAGAAATAAATACAGCTTGTCTTCCTGTTCGTCACCAACCCGTAACTAAAACTTTAGTGGCTCGCGTTCCTCATAAAAAGTACGCGAAACTGTTTAACACACGTTCAACGAACTTGTGTAATAAAGAAATGCCGATCTAGATTTCTTTATTATGGCGGGTTTTATGATCTTAAACCTAAATTTACGAAAATTAGTACGATGAACCGGGGTTAGGTACCTTCGAATCCATTGTGACATCGACAACAGCTTTTAATCTTTTAATTCAACTTTCATAGCTTTTGGTATGATTTCGGAGTTAGTCAGACTAGGACACCGTTATAGCAGCTACTTAAGAATCCAGCTAGGGCTTTTAATTTTTGATACTAAACTAACTTCGATCCCGCGCGGACGCAAAATTGCGAGTTTCAAGTTTCTTTATGATAGCGAGCGAGCGAGCGGCGCGTGACAGTGGTGTGACAACGGCGCACGACTACGAATCCGCATGCACACTAATATCTGTACAAAGTAGGCTGGTGATTTAATTAGAGCAATGCTCACTTTCGTAAAATCATAGGCGTTTGGGTAAAAAATAATAAAAGTCTTAATATTTTCATATTCATATTTTTTAATTGAAAAATAAGACAACAGTGGCCTGCGGAATATCAATACAAACATTTTGATGTCGGATCATTGTTTCATTTTTACTATATTTACAAAGTTTCTGAAGAAATAAGTTTTTAGATATCACTACTTTTACGTATTGCTTATGCAGTTTCCGGGTATTTGTTTCAAATTCCAAGACAACCATGGCCTTGTGAAAGGATCAAGCTAACCTACACTAGTCCTTTTAATGTATATGACCTATTCAGCGCTTAGCACCAGTGACTTAAAAACACGTAAATTTTCGAAATTCCACGCGGCACCCCCTTAATCATAGTAAGTTTTTTATTCATTACATGGAAGTCCAACCTTCATCTCAACTGATGCTATGTGATGATAAGGCCGAGGATGCAAGCGCACTTCACCCGGTTTCCTCAACCACTAAGAAGAAGTAGCCAGCTATCTTATTACTGTTGGAACAACAATTTTGCTTACATTGATGTTATATTATCAGTTGGAGACTTTTATCAATATTTCTTTGTGAAAACATAAAAACATTAAATCAATATAAATGGTACTAAACTGCATTTTAGAACTGTGCGTTTAAAGTTAAACAAAGGCTAAATACGTGTTTAAAATTCTGTGTCTCTGTCTAATAATATTAGCTAAAAAGTGCAAGCATCTGTTTTGAGCATTGTGTAACCATCGTTTTGTGGTAAGGCAATGAACGTCTAAAGTTTTATTTCATTTTACAAAAGGCGTTTATAAAGATAGATTTATAAAGCTGTACCGTAAGCTAACCTAAGTCCTAACCTCCGAACTAAATTTAAAAGGCAGGCATACGTTGCAGCCTGCAATTTGCAGGCATTCATTTAGTTCCGATATATCGCCACTGCAGTTAATGGCCGCTTCTCGATCATCCGACCACCGGTGACTGTGGCCATTACGCAGGATCTAACGCGCTACCACATGACACTGGTAGGGTGACTATAGAACAACTCACGGGTTGGCCGTAACCAAACAACTCTTGAGCACTTTTCGCATTTATAAAGGGTACCTGTAGAAACTATCACTTATTTATATGAAGTACTCGTATACATCGTGCTCAGTGGCGTGCACTTGGAGAGACCAGCACTTCCAAGTCACACAAGAGCTATGGAGACAGCTATGCTCTGAGTCTCTTTAAAGGATAGGATCCGAAATGACGAGATTCGACGGAGAACTAAAACCACCGACATAGCAGAAAAAATTACCAAGCTGAAGTGGCAATGGGCGGGGCATATTGGTCGTAGAGCCGATGACCGTTGGGGCAGACGTGTTCTCGAATGGAGACTACGCTCAAAGCGTCGTATGAGCCGGCCACCCGCTCGCTGGACCGACGACCTGAAGCAGGCGGCGGGAAGTGGTTGGATGCGAAAGGCGAAGGATCGAGTGCGGTGGCGATGCATTGGAAAGCCCTATGTTCAGCAGTGGACCTCTGCAGGCTGAGGGTGATGATGATGATGAACTTGATGATGATGATGTCCAGCAGTGGACGTTTGTAGGCTGATGATGATGACTCGTATAAATATAATCCATATTTCATATAAGAGTAAATATTAGCAGTCAACATCATCAGTGGATGATGTTGACTAAAGCACGGTAAGTGTACCTTGTAAGCCACAGTGAGTCTTATTCAATGACAACAAAAAAATAGGCAGACCCGCCTCACAAGAAAAACATGTCCCATGTACTAATATTATTTTGTGTGCTTAAACAATCTCCAATTGATAATCAAGGCTTTGGTATGGTAAAGAAAAGCTCGTACTTGAGCGAGAATGTAAATACTTATAGAAATTTCATATTAATTTAACGACCATAATATCATACCGAGCGATAGTAAATATAGGGAAAATTATACACACACATGAACTTAAACCACTCAGCATCCTTTCCATTCATGTAAGTCGAAGGCGGGAAACGTAATCACGCCTCCAACGTTTTCGCGAAAGCATGGTCACCCGGTCCCAACTGGCCAGACCAAAGGGACATTAACTAAGATTTATACCCGGCCGCGCTCGCCACCTACTCGTATTAATTAAAAAGCAACACACGCCGCGACACGAGTGCGTCGGACGTCCAGAATTGCTTACTCACTTTCGTTTCGTGTGGAGAATTTGTCGAAAAACTTTGGCGAACGAAAATATTTTGGACAAAAGGGAAACTGGGAGAAGTAAAGCAATCGCTTTCGCAACCACAAAAACAAAACCGCAAATATGACTCTTCACTTTCCCGCCAAAAAATCGAAGCCATAAGTTACTATTTCCACAGTTTTAAAAGCATACAGTTGGGTATCGAACGTACTTCGCAGAGCAATGGAGGGAAACCCGCGGGGAAGCGGGCGCTGCGACGAGTGTCCCACAAACAAGCGCAGTTTGTGGGAGCTACCGTGAAGGGCAGCCACGTGCGCGTACTGCGTGTTTTAAACGTTTTTTTTTAAATTTACGTTCAGTGATTCCTATTGAATATAATAGTGCATACACATTGTTATGTATACGGTTGTAAGTCGACGTCGAAACAACAAAAATTTAAAATTTCATATATAATTTCCCCGTGACGCAAGGTAAGTTTTTCCTATAATTTCGTAATAACTTGTACTTTGTCTTTGTTGGAATGTATGTAGCTACATGGATGGTAAAATGTATATTGTTGGTGAAGTGCAGGGTACTCAAACTACAAGAATAAATGCCCGAATTCTTGTGCTCTAACAACAGAATGAATAAATAGTTTTTTTATTTATTTTGCCAACTTCTCATTAATTAATAATGAACATTTTTACAACACATAACTATTAACTAATACGTGCCAATACAGACGAGGTTCTAGAAGCATCAATTCATCAATTTGATTTCGAATTTTTGACATCCCTTGCATATCGGCGAACGACCGCGTGGATACCTACGTGGGCGGCGGCATCGCCCCACATCAAAGGCGATGCCCTACTGTATGAAATAGTAATACTGTGCTATTTCTATACATTTTCTATGAAAGAATATCGTTTGGACAGGTGTCAAAAATTTTATCTATTGACAATCCAGCCTATAATACCCTATTTGAATACGCAACATCTTATTACTTTTGCAAACCTTTCACACTTTTAACGTGTAGTTTTCATAATAAATGTGCGGTTATAAGTCAACTTCAATCCTTTGTCCGTCGGTCCCAAAGGCTTGCGCGGAGCTTCGTATTAAAAATGGCTATAATGACACTGTCGCCCGTTGACGCGACGACGCGACAACCAATTTGTTTCGCGACAACATTTGATATCATATGGAAATATCTAGGTAGCACATAAATAAGAGCTCCTCAAATGCAACGCCCCGTCTGCAAAAAATATTAGTTTTAGGCAATATTTTGCGAAAGTTTAATTATCTTGTTATAGGTATTCTTTATGACTTCTCTATGAAATGAAATATTTTGCATGGTTCTTAGTATTAAAGTATGTATATAGTTTGGTTAATAAATTAATGCTTAATATACAATTGTATATTGTATTCGTTACAGAATTATACCTTTTTGTATAAAAACAACTAAAATAAATATATGACTATATAAAATGTCGAACTATAAACCCTTAACCAAATTGCACCAATTACATTTTATTTTGTATGTATCCTAAAGCTTTTTTAACGTATGCGTCTGTAAATAACTATTCTGACTTAAGTTATTTCAGATAAATCTTGTTTCTACATTAATATTGGTATTTAAATCAATATAAGGTGGATGTTGCTAAGCTTTTATACAAAAAAAAACATTCGAAAGAACTTTTAGACTATGGCAACAAGAGACACCATGAATCAAGGTTTTCTTTCTAATTGGATACCTTGTTGACCGCGATCCGTTTGTACTTTAATTGAGTTTGTGGACTCACTGCCAATTAAACCCGGTTGGTTTATAGTAAACGCTTACTCTGCGGGTTTGTTACTGGCTAAAGACTTGTTATTGATAAACAGGGGCTGGTAGTAATTGGATGAGAAATTGAGAATAGACGAAGATCGGGCTTATGTGGCACGCGTTAGGCTGTAATTCATACTTAAACTATTTTTTATTTTATTTATTTATTGGAGTCCAGACGCAAATACTGGTGCAGCGTGAAAACAGCACAGTATTCCTGCCGGCCCACAAGGTGCCTCTTCACGCCTCGTTTGAAGGAAAGCGAGCAAACATCAGTTCTATTCTTTCGTCTTCTTCTTAATATTGTTTTCTACAGTTCACGCGAACACCACACATTGAAATGAAATAGCTGTAAGACCCGTTATACGTAATGCTCACGTTTATTTTACACATCATTGATATTGGTTTTACCCTGACGTATCCTGAATAGAACGCGAGTAGATCCCTAAAAGTTGTTACATTTCAAACTTTCTTAACTTACTTCCATAAATCCTTAACATGAAATGATTATGTGTAGAATCCATTTTGAAAGGTGCTTTATAATCTGTATAATTAATTCCTCCTATGCGGTGTCCACGCTAGTCGTCAAACGCGGACAGCGTCACGTGTCGCCCGGCGTCACGGCCATTACCCGGGTGATGACGACCGCCATCGTTAACCGGCCGAAGGGTTACCAGTTCAAAAAAGATTTACGCCCGTCTGGGATGTCCAAAGTGCGTTGCATATTAATATTTTATGGACTACGAAATAATTTTGATAAAAATTTTCTTAATATTATATTTTGTGTTCATTTATTTATTTGGCTTTTTATTTAAAAAACAACAATTTTGAGTATCCTTGTGACACATTACTAAGTTTAAGGGGGTTTAGCGCACGTGGTCACGCGCTGACTACGGGTAGGTTCTGATTGTTCTGACTGTTCTTGTCCTTCTGAAAAATTATAAACGATATATTTTTGATAACTTTCGGGGAAAATCAGGAATAACTTCTGACAACGGCCGGTGCATTTGGGCTGAAACGTCGTCAGTTACTTCATAGGAAATTTTTACAAAGGTATTTAAGTTTTCGTTAAAATCGGCTAAATATTTAAATGGAACGCGAAAGTTTAGAAGTGAGTATTGTTATTACACTAATGTATTTTATGTACCTATGTACCTACACACAAATATTTGGATGTAACTTTGACTATTGCTTAGACATGCTTTTTTCTTTCACAACAAATATATTAATAAATAATAATAATAAAATGTTCAAATTTTCACAACTATATTTTTATATATTCACATATAGTATATCTATCCTAGCTGATTTCGTCTACTGCAACCGCTTTCATGGGCTGCCGTCATGGAGGTTCTGTTGTTCTGTCCTTTCGTGCGCTTGCAAGTGACTAATATAGCCAATATTTGCGAGAAAAGTGCGGTCACACTTAAAGCAGTTCAAGATTCCACCGCGATAATTATATGAAATAGCCGCAAGTGGTCGGGCTTTGAGCTCACTACGTTTTAAGTCCAGCTCTTCTATACGTTTATTCTCGAAAGCGTAGATCTTTGCTGCTTAATGAGGTGTCTCCATTTGGGTCGATTTCCAGCAAGCGACCCCCATTCCGAAGGCTCCATATCGCATTTTTTAACATGTCTCTTCAACACGTCCTTATATCGCAAATGCTGTCCGCCTTGCTTTCGCTTGACTTCTTAAAGCTCGCAGTAGAAGACGCGTTTGGCAATCCTCTCATCGGGCATTCGGGACACATGACCACACCAGCGTAGCTGATGCCCATCAGACACGCCTCTATGCCGCACGTGTTAGCGCGGCAAGATTACGTATGTGTATATATTCACATACGTATTCTTTGTAAATAAAATATATTCAGTCATGCAATTTTGGGGAATGCTTGTCCAAACATGGCAACCCTGACGGGCATCATATTCCCGCCAACTCGTAACAGGTGCGTTGGAACTGCAATTAATATTAATATGATACAGCTTCGTTTTTGGCCAGCGCGTGTGCAATTTAAGACCGGCTCACCGCTTTTAGTGTTATTAATTAATAATGTGTATACAGCACGCGTGTCATAGCGAAAACAGTAATGGATTTTGAAATATATTATGTAAAAAGGTTAATGGCTATAGCTGTAAAATGCTGGCTCTAGCTTCAACTTATCTAAATATGTAGCCTTGACATCTATCCCGACAGACAGAGATAAGATAACCAGCTCCTTAATGGTTGAGGATTCCGCTGAACTACACTTCCATCTTCAACTTTACCATCATGTAACACCTTAAACGCCATTTGACCGACAAACAATTGAAATTCTATTATGTCTGGACCCGGCGGCTGTCAATCTGTTAACAATAAGTGAAATGAGGAGCTGGATGGCGCAGTGGTTAACACGCCCGGTCTGCGAGTGCTGAGGTTAAGCAACTTTCGCAAAGGCCGGTTATCGGATGGGTGACCAAAAATGTTTCATCTCGAGCTCCTCCCTGCTTCGGAAGGCACGTAAACGTTGGTCCCGGCTGCATTAGCAGGCGTTAACAACCATCAATCCGCACTGGGCAGGAAGGTGGTTTATGGCCCGTTCTCCCTATCCATCCATAGGGAAGGCCTCAGCAGTGGGGACATAAAATGGGCTGATAATGATGATGAAGTGACATGAAGGTTAAAAAGTTAAAACATGCTACTATAAACTATTAACTAGTTTAAGTTGCCACAATATTTCTGAAAGTGCGAAAATTCGGAAAACCATGAAAAACTTACAGATTATTCGCAGTCGCTTCCAAACCACACACTAATAGTGAATTCCGTCGAACTAACTGCTTAAAAAAAGGTATTTCCTCGAACAGGGCTGCCAATCTCTTTGTACTTTATTATTATTATCAATACAGCTCGAATTAAGCTTTATCTTTCGATGAATGTTAAGACCAATTTCGGTTTTATCATTTACTACTATTACCTAATCATAATAAAATATTAAATTGCAGTATAAACTAAATATTATATGACGACAATTAAGTTCCTAGACTCCGCTCGAGGTATATTCGGTAGGTATGTCATAAAAATCACCGTCGAATGTAAAAATCACGTTAAGACGTTGCTTAGTTCGGTGAAGTTATATTATATAAATTGTATGGATTATTGTATGACGCCACTATTTGACAGCACTTTATTAATTTCTTCAATACATTGTATAAAGTCGCGTAACAAATATAAAACAAAACGAAATATAATTAGAATAATATTGAAAAAGTACATAGGGGTTTTTTTAAAGTACTGATTACCTCAGGCGGCTTTTTGGCGTCACCGAACATTTTGGGAGTGGCAAGAAACTTAAAGGGTTCCTCAAGCCGTGTGAAACGAAACACGGCATCAAGCACTAGTATCCCCGTTCCCTACAAGATTCTCCGAGGGGATCGGATCAGTCATTACTGTAGTCCTACGATTAAACATAGACCTCTCCAGGTCCAGGTCTCTATGTCCAGCAGTGGACTGACATGGGCTGACTATGATGATGATGAAACAGAAAACCGAAATACCGTGTGTGCTTGGAGGTTATTAAAAATAGATAATTAATTATAGTGCACATGGGCACATAGATGTACGTGTATGAATGTATGAAGGTGCTCTTGATCACCAGTCGAACAGGCATGGGTAATTCGTAAATTACTTACGTGTAAATTGAAGCATTGGAAATATTAAATTGATTAGAAACAATCGCGTAAGGCCCGTTACCAACCCTAGCAGTCCGGAACCTGCATTGTTTGTCATGGCTGGGCTGTAATGGTGTCTTTTGTTTCCCTCACACCGCGGGGCGCCCTCGTGATGGCAGCGACAAAAGAATGGCTGCCGGTAATTTACTCTGTTTATAATTGACCACTACCGTTGTTAGCACCTCTTCAGTGTTTAAGACAATAAGTGTAGCTAAAAGTGTTAGTACAACTTATGGTGGTGCTTTAAGAGCTGTATTAATGTTTCGCTACGGGGAAACGTTTGATCTTCATCTCCACTGGTGATAATTGACGATTAGACTAAAGATGGAAGCACACTTTTCTTAATCTTCATTTAATGAGATACTGGCTATCCTATTTCTAGCTGTCGGAATACAGCTATGCTACTAATATTAATTTTACGGTGACAGACTAAGGTAATATGGTGATACTCGTAGCTAGCCAATCTCACTTAAAACAAGGCCTGTCACCTTACATTACACTTGTATGACACCCCAGTTGCAAACCGAGCCCGGGCCGTTAAAGTCCGAGCTCGTTGTTTTAACTACTAGGCTACAGAGACT
The DNA here is from genome assembly GCA_963082485.1 of Eudonia mercurella. NCBI lineage: Eukaryota > Metazoa > Arthropoda > Insecta > Lepidoptera > Crambidae > Eudonia > Eudonia mercurella. The sequence goes on along the minus strand of OY720036.1, from coordinate 2,555,330 downwards.
CTGTGACCACGGCTAGTACGAGTACAACACGGCCGAAACGTCGAGTATTTAAAAAGGCCTGAAGTGTCTACATTCCATGGGAACCACACAATTTCCCTACGACACTATGACACTGCTGAAATAAAAATCACGACCCAAGAAAAGGTCGGTTAAAATAACGCTGACTTTTCATCCTGCCAGAGAGATCAGCTTCGGTTCGCATGAATGACGCCGCCTCTCACTGTGAGTGCGAACTTTGAATACAGTATTAGTGTAAAAGCCACATTCACTGAGATCTCGCAGAATGGAAATCTAAGCTGTGTTGCAAGTCAATGTTTAGGGATGTGCAAATGATTTAAAGTCGTTAGCAAAAGCAGTTGTAAAATAAATAATGGATTACAGTATTATTTTGTTGTGGGTGTTATTGTTATATAAGTCAAACTTTAATATGTACACACGCATGCCCTCAGACTGTAAAATTCCCTCAATAAAGTTTGAACTTTATGTCTATCACACACATCACACTTTTTGACAACGCGTACTCAAATAAACCTCACAAGCATCCATCCATACTCCTTTATTTATCCCATTCCGACCATTCAACCTAGGGGCCAGACTGAAAACCAGCGCTGAGCCTAGCTCAGCACTTTTTTGAGACTGGTACCCTTTGCTTACGAACACAATATTTTTAGTTATGCCTATTTAAGTTTAGTTTTCTAAAACGTTGTAATTTTTGTAGCATAAAAATATTTTTTATCTTTATCTTTTATCTTTATCTATCACTTAACATTTATTACCTAAATCCCTGTGCGTAATGTATAATATATTACGCGTTTTCTCTTAATGAAATAAAAATCGAATCCTTCAGACCCATTTATTTATAAAAAACTAGCTGACCGGCGGACTTCGTACCGCTTTGACAGTTTCCATGACAACAAAATAAACAAATCATTCGTCCGCTTAAGAACACCCGTATCCCATGATGGACTCCTATAGCAGCGCCACCTACCGGGTCCAATTGTAAATCTAAACCATTCTCGAATCCATTTGAACACACAAAAAATTTCATCCAAAAATCGGTCCAGCCGTTTAGGAGTTCAATAACACACACACGCACAGAAGATTTATATCATCATCATCATCATCATCAGCTCATTTATGTCCCCACTGCTGGGGCACGAGCCTTCCCTATGGACGGATAGGGAGAACGGGTCATGAACCACCACGCGGGCCCAGTGCGGATTGGTGGTTGTTAACGACTGCTAATGCAGCCGGACCAACGGCTTAACGTGCCTTCCGACGCACGGAGGAGCTCGAGATGATAAATTTTTGGTCACCCATCCGATGACCGGCCTTTGCAAAAGTTGCTTAACCTCAGCACTCGCAGACCGAGCGCGTTAACCCAGTGGTTAACGCGCCTGCAGTGGCGCAGTGGCGCAGTCGCCATCGTGCTCCTAAGATTTGTACATATATATAAAGATAACTAGCGGCCGTCCGCAGTTTCACCCGCGTGGTTCCCGTTCCCGTGGGAATATCGGGATAAAAAGTATCCTATGTGTTAATCCAGGTTATAAACTATCTGTATGCCGAATTTTTTCCACAACCATTCACCAATTGCAGCGTGAAGAAGCAACAAATATACACACATACACACAAACTTTCGCATTTATAATATTAGTGTGATTATAAAGATAATCTGCCAAAAGTTCAACAAAAGTTCTTAATCAAAAGTCTTTTAAAGGCTAACACACACTATTGTCAGTTAATTTACCTATGCTCTCACAGTAAAACATCTCAACTCAAAACTGACATTCGACTTCCACTTAACTGCATCATAAATTGATACTACAAACTATTTTAGTAGAATATTTTGTGCTCTAGCAACATTAGCCCATTTGTCGGCCCGCTGACGCCTCAGCTAATGAGATTACGAGTACGCCTTGGGCCATAATGCCTTTACTCTCAGTCTACCTACATAGTCTACCTACAAATTTACCTGCTAACTTTATCTACCATCACATAGAGTATATTCAATATTACACTACGAACCAAAATTAATTTCTGTAGCTTTGTTTTTTATAACACAGAATCGCTTGGCCTTTATCATACCTTATCGTAAGTGACTATAAGACCAAGGGAACCGACTAATAAATTATTCTGTAGGAACACAATAATGATACTAATAATGTTGTAATTGCAAAAGACTTAGATAAAATAGTAGGTAGTAGTAAGCCAGGCAAGACCACACCAGCAACCTAACTATGTACAAGTTACGTGTACCCCCCGCTGGGAATTGAACCTTAAACTCTTGGGTCTGCAACCTGTAATAACCACTACACAGACACGGTTGAATCTTAACTAAAGCAGTGCACAGAAAGTGTTGCATTATTTATTTACTTTACCACGGGGTAAGCTTTTCATTATGGCAACACTATTCCAAGATGGCGTAGACTACTCCCGCCTTGGCCGTCTGCTAATATCGTTACGGCTGTACCGTGACGTCATTCAGTTAAGGTTCACTGCTTCATAATTGACAGCGCTTTGCTATTTAATTCCCTTTTAAAGACTATAAGCGCCTTGCATCATACACTGCTAAGCTAATATAATACTAAGAAATATTGAAGAAGGCTTTTAGGAAGCTTACAGAGGGAAGCCTGATATTTTCTGTATATTCGTATTAAGGCGAAGGGTAAGGCACACTAGCGCCGCTAATGGATTTAATTTGATAACTGCTAAACTGAATTTTTTCTCAAACATTACGGAATTCCGACACTAGGCAAACATCTATTATTTAATAATTTTGCACTACTTTTAGGTTAGTTTTTGTATTCATTTGCTAACACCAAAAGTGGCCATTGTTTGTGAACAAATGTGATAGCCCGTTTTGTGAATAAACCATGCAACAAAAAGTAGTGCACCATTATTAAATAAATACTATAGATGCTTTTCTGTTATCGGACGGTATGCAATGTTTAAAAAAATATCCGGTCCGTTAGTAATTGTCAAATTATCAATAAGGTTATATTATAACTAATATATAAGTATTTATTTTCAACATTTGTATTTTTGTAATTTGTTTCGCAACAGAATATGTGTTAAAATTATTTAAACATTTTATATATTTATTTGAAGACCTTAATACGCACAATGCGTGTAGCCGTAAGATTTACTCACTGGATTAAGTATATGATTTTTCTTGTAGATTCAGACGATAGCATGGAGTACGTTACGTACCTAGAAAAAAGAAACAAAAATTAATTAAACAGTCAAAAAAGCAAATTAACAGCAAATTAAGTGTGAGGTGTACAGCAAACCTTTTCTGTAACAACCATTTAGCAGTCACAAATACAAAAAAGGTTTACCTTATTTGCAATGTTTCGTTCGTAAGTGTAATCAATCAAAAATGAAAAAAAGTTTACATTACGTATTTTAAAAGTTTCGTATCACGTAATTAATCAAAAACGATAGTATGAACATTAACACAAGATAAAAACAAAAAGCTGTCGGCGCGAACAGATAAATCTTTCAAAAATGGAAGCCGCAAAGCACCTCCAATGTCGGTAACGTTCACAACTACAGACTTAACGGATTAATTCAATTAAGGAAGTCCAAAACTCGGTGCGCCTCCGAAGGGTACGTATTCGCAACCGCAGACTCGATCTGTGCCAACCAAATAAGCCGGGGGAAACCGGGGAAGAGACGCTCAACACTTTCATAGCCATAGCCGTTAATCTTTGTGGAGCGTACTTAAAAGCTGACAAGTTTAAGTACATTACGAAAATACACTTGGAAATATGTAAATTGGGAACGTTCAAGCTTGGTTAACAAATTGTCACTAAATTATTAAAATTCTTGAAAAACCATCTGTGCATTAGGAGTGGGTATATAAGATTTTGTGTAACGTGTGGAATGTAGATTGTAGTATAATTACAGTTAAAAACTTTTTACCCATTTTCTGTTTTCAAATATTTGGCGTATGACATCGCAAGCGCATGGCATTGCAAATGTTTAATTTAAAAACTTTTATTAAAACAAAATACAAGTTGTAAATATGATAGAGGAATATAAAAAGTATTTGGGACCTATGAGACAGGGACTCGTGATCTAACAACTAGTTTACATAGACAATAAAATTTATCGCGTAATACAACATTCATTCTTTTAATGAGAACTAAATCTATCCCTTTGAAGAGTGTTAAAACCACTATATAGACAAATGTCATTGTACCTAAGTTTTTTGTATACAAGAATAGTGGAAAAGTCACTTTCAACGGATGCAGTACGCACAGTGACTGCTGGAAAGGGTAATTCTCTTCAAAGAAACCGGCATTTACTTTCTACGAGAAGATAAAATGATAGGTTATTTGTATTTTCATATCTGGTTGTGAGATTATTGTTTATTAGCGATCATCCGCAACTTTCCACTAAAGAATTAACTACCCCTTCATCTCGAAAGAGTTTCGAGAAATCTCGTCTTATCTCTTTTTCTACATTATAAAATGCACTTCTGGGCAAATTTTCAGCTTTCTCGGTCCAGCTGTTCGGGCTGGATGTTGGTGGGTAAGTCACTGACTTTTCTATAATTTATACTCTAGCCAAACTCGATAAAGAATAAATGTACACAAACCAAATTAGGGTCATCACAAATCTGGCCAAAAGTGTTTTTATTGTTTTCGTATTACTTTTTTACTGCATTTTACATAAAAGATATTGTAAGACTTATTATTCTCACTACACATCTCACTTAAATCAGTCGCTCAACGTCGGTAAAAACGTTATAATACGAAGAACGTAAAAAAAACAATTTTCACTTGTTAACCCTATTAAACAAATGTCATTACTAAAATTGAGGTATTCTAAACAATTCCGTTACTATAAACTAGCATTCCAAATGAAGATGACACTAGTATCCATATGGGGTCGATTATCTTAACTACCTCTGAAATCTGCAGCGTAAACAGTGCATTTGCAATGCAAAACAAACATTCATGAATTGGATTGAAAGAAAATTGGATTGTAACAGCAGTTGATTAATTTATGTAATAAATAAATTATTGAATCATCAAGTGCAGTTTTTTTAATAATTTCAAGGTAGCTAATTTATTTAATCACAAAGGTTAAAACTAGCTATGATTGTACTATGGTTTTTGGTTTTTAAATTTTTCATACAATATTTAATATAAATAAATCTTTCCTGTTGACCAACTGGAAAAGGTTGTCAATACATGCCTGTCACTGGTTGCTTGGCAACGCTTTGTTGGTAAATATTCTTTATCGATTTTAATGAAATGATAATTTACATATAATTTTGCGCAAATTTTGTTGCGATCAAATTACAAATTGAAAAAAAGACAAAGCGTTGAAAAAGTTCCACGAGCGGAATTCGAACCCGCACCCCATGACATGTCATATCATGATGTCAAATCCCGAATATGTATAATCATTCTTTATCGAATTTGGCTATAGTATATAGTGAGCGGGATTCGATTTTATATGTGTAAATTTATTTACGTTCTAAGCTTGACGTAAAAGAGTGCAATCCAAAAACTTGTAGGTACGACTATCTCATACATGCTCTATATGCTCTTAGCGTGCATATGTTGTAAATTTTATTTTATTTTAGACCTCTTTAATAAAACAGAAGAATCTTAACAATTGCCAACGCAGCTTTAAAACAAACAGTCCCTACATTCGTAAACGCAAATAAGCGACATAAATATTAACAAGATTAAAGTCCTAATTTGAATAACACGAGATGCAACCCACGACACAAATTGATTTTTTCCTAGCTGATAAAGCGGATAATTATGCAAACGTGAGCCTTGGTAGGAGATTCTTAATCCGTAGGATTAGAGAGATGAGGGTCGATCAAAGGGAGCTAAAAACATCCCTTCTTGGTTAATATATAATGAGCGAGAGGCATTAGTCTCGTGTTTACATTAATTTGCCGAAATTAATGTTTATAGGAGGAGTCCCTTTTTGGATATTTAGATCTTGAGTACGAATAAATCGTTAAAGTTGTCTTAAATCTAGATTTAGCTGAATAAACACTACAATATAAGAAAAAAACATGATTCTACAACATGAAAGAGAAGAGGTTGAATCTGTACATTTATGTTATGATTATGACGCACGTTGACTTTAACTTATTCTGGATCTTCAATCTAGATTAATGTCGAAATCAAATCTCTATTAGGGTTTAACTTAATCTTCGTTAAAGATTTCAGTACAAGACTTTCTAAGTTCAAAATGTTTACAGAAGAAATTTCCCTATTGTTGGAGTCAGATTTCTGATATGACTTTTTCAAAGCACATCATGTTTTCTGGAACGTTTCACAAACATGCTTTATCGCTCAATTTTGTGAGACTGTGTAGTCTCGTGTGTTATACCTGTTTTGCTTTTGACGTGGTTAGCTTAAAGTTCCGCTTTGTGCGACGAACCGTGCGCAGATTGTGGTAATTTGTCTTCAACATTGCGCTAAGCTGGAAGTCTTAGCTTATTGGCGACGTTATTAAACACTTTTGCTTTACCGTCAATTTGTAAACCTATTTGGTTTATTTTATTTTTTATTTCATATTTATCTATCGGTGGTTTCCGATTGACAGACAAATTGGTATATAGCTCCATTTGTTTCAAATTTCAAATCATATTACCTAGATTCTAAAAAAAATTTAGGCCTCTTATATACTATATATACATGCTTCAGGATTATCCCTCTTCCTATAACAAAAAAATTATATCTTTTACAATACAAATATGTATATCATATTTTTTAAACAGTTCGTTGTATCTTCGTTCGTATTTTTTAAATAGTTACATGCTCGGTATGACGATTCGCTGCGATCTGAACCAAAGGGACTACATCGAAGCCGTGATCAAAACAGCCTCACGAAAACTCGGTATTCTGAACAGAGTGCGGCGATTCTTTACGCCGGACCAGCTGTGCCTTTTGTACAAGACACAGGTACGGCTTTGCGTGGAGTATTGCTCGCACATCTGGGACGGTTCCGGAAAGTATATCTTCTCGATGCCTTGGACAGATTGCAGCGTTGCGCTGAACGCATTATCGGCAATTCAGGAGTCGCAAATAATTGCGTAGAGATGTTGCGTCACTCAGCGTGTTTTACCGCTTATATACCATGGCGAGTTATCTGAAGAGCTCTTTGACCTCATCCCACCTTCTCCCTTCCTTCATCGGAGTACACGTGCTGCTCTTCAGAGTCACCGCTTCACTGTCTCAAATATCCCATCGCGCACAAAGATTGGTGACTCGTTTCTTTGTCGCACCTCCAAAAGGTGGAATAGTCTACCAGCACACGTTTTCCCTCCTTCCTATGATATGGGGTTCTTCAAAAGAGGCGTGAAGAAGCACTTTGTGGGCCGACAGAGTGAGGTTAACTGATGTTACGTTTGATTTCACGCTGCACCAGTTATCTTCGCGTCTGGACTCTATTTGCACTTAACATCAGGTGGGATAGAGTCATTTGCCGAGCTATCTATATATAAAAAAAAAAAACAAAAAACAAAACAGTTCTATACTTACTTATTATAGAAAATAAAGAGTTCCATATCTTGTTTCTCACTGAATGTACGGAACACTAAAAATGCTAATTTGTGTTTCATCTCCATAAGGCATTTCCATTAAAAGTTTTAACTTAGCGTCTGCTGTTATATCGGAGACTTCTTATCCAAATATGAATGGTTTATTTCACTCGAGCTCGCAAATTTTAAAGGGTTGAAATCTATTCGAGAATTATAGCGAAATCTTCTAGACTGCCGCTTTGTTGGAAAACTTAACCTGTGAATATTCCTATCCTCGCATGCGGGAAATACGACTCAAACATAATACAAATAAGATTGAAAGTGAAAGGAGTTTTTTTGCGTTTCCTGGAAGGTGAATTTGAGAGGATATGTACAAGTACAACATTCTGAAATATGCTTTATGCATCAATAAATAAGGTGCATTGGCAATAGAACGTGAACGATTGTCGGTAGTCGAGTGCAGCGCAATGGTACTGGATACGCCAGGGGTATTTACGAAGCGTTTTATTGATGCAATAAGCACTCGATTCTGTAGAGGATTCCTAGACATTTTATGGGGGAAAGCGTACACGATAATTCCAGTATTCAGTGAAAACGATGCACTTTTTTACGATATACGTAAAGCTTCTTCTATATCAAGTAATTGATGGCTTGTATGTGTACTTACTTGACAGATGTAAACGAATATATATTGATAAGTTAGAAGATGTTTTTGGTCATTCAAAGTAGTTTTGTCTACAAAACATTATTTCTATATGTAAGTAAAAGTATTTATTAGTATGAGTTTATAGTTATCATTTCTATACTAAAAACTTATTCGTTGCAAGATATTTTTGCCGAAGGCGACGACAACCGTCGTAAACGAAGGAGGGAAAAGTTACGTTCCTCCAGTTTGAAACAATACTCCCATCAGTTCAACGGAATGAAACAAAACCTGTTTCGTTAAGTACTCACTGTAAAATTATGAAGGCCATTCGTGGCAACCGCCAGATATATTAAAGTTGGTGAATAAATACAGCAGCCGTTTTCACTTGGCATAATAAAAATTTCCTTGGAGCTCTTCAGACGGAGGTCGGGGCGAGGTTTACGACAATAGCTGTAATACGAAAATTCAAGTTATTCACTCTTGTGGTCCGGGAACGGTGGAGGTATAAAAAGTTTTTGCACAGTGTTCGTTTGAATTTATGATGGAAACTAAGACTATGTTCGCGAGCTTATACTCGTAGAGCGACTTCAAAAAGGCAGTTCTAAAATGAACGCAATTTATGACACCTACCAAAAATGTATCAATTCTACTACCAATAAAATTCGAAACGCTTACTAAAACGGATAAATGCTCACCAAATTGTGTTTCCTAAAATATTATAAAAAGGATACAATTTATATTTTTATTAAATGCCTTAAAATATATGAATACCTTTTAACTGCATTTCAGACCAAATATGTTGTTTTGTCACCAAATAGATAACACCAATATTTTATGCCTCGAGTATCAATTTGGTAATTTCTGCTTTTTGTTGTCTAATAAAAAAATAACCTTGAAATTCAAGACTATTGTCCTAAATTTCTAACCTATCACGTGACCTACAGGAGTAGGGCAGCTAGTATCTTCAATAATTTGAATAATAGTGTAAAAATTTGGTGAGCATTTATCCATTTTGGGAAGTAAAAATAATATTTGTACAGTCATTTCATTTGCTTAGGCTTAGGCTCTAAAAAATATTTCTGGTGAGCGTTTAAATTATACCCATAATTAACCATTCAAAACAAAAGCCGATTTAATTTAGAGTGGAAAAAAAAGTTTTATAAAACAAATACTACAAATACTAGCGAAAAATACACTAGCACACAATAAACCAGACACACGCATGAGCGACAAGCAACCACGTATATCATAATATCTATATACATATGTAATATGTAATATATTTATATAAATAAATGTTCGTCTATCAGATAGTCATTGACTACCTATCAGATAGTCAATAGACGAACGACCAACATCGCATAGTCCAAACCACTGGCCCTTGAACACAAACAATTTGTAGGCAGGTCCATTTCATTTCAACGTAGTAGCCAAAAGAGAAGATAGAATTCTTCGGAATTTAGACAAGTAGTAAATAAAATTTAATGTTAATTTACATGACATTTATTTTAAAATGTAACATTTTATTTTAGACTGACTCCTAGACAGTGGTTACAGGGGAAATTAGGTGTAAGTCATTTAAAAATGGAACAAGCTACCATGATCTTCGTTTCACAACACCAAACAAAATCTATTATATCTAAGTAGTTGAAAGTTTGTAAACGAAGAAGTTAAATTCGTGGAGATTTATTATAAAGCGTATAGGCGCTGTTTATTTATAAAGCCATTTATTAATTATATAATCATAATAACAGATAGTTTTTGAAATTAAAAACCGCAGTGTTCCATAACCATTATGCATTTCCTACATTATCGTTAGAAACAACAGAATTTTTAGGCAAAATTAATTCTTCAAAAGCTCGTTTAGATTCGGCGCACGTTGCATTTTATCGTTCCAAGTGATTACAGCCTCTCCACGAGGAAAACGATGTTTGTAAAGATTAATTAAAATAATAATGGAAAGACGTTACGTGGTACAAACAAAAGATTTTCTGAACAAAAATGGCGCATTTTAAAGCGAAAGAATGTCTTCTTGAAATGAGCGAAGACTCTGACTGTCCAAATTTTAACGAAATTATATTTTATTACATTTAAAAAACATGAATAGTATAACTAAATTAATGAAACTTCCATTCATCATCATCATAACCTCAGTCAAAAGACGTCTACTGATGGACAAAGGCTTCCCCCAAGGATTTTCACGACTTGTTTTGCGCTGATTCTTGCTGTATCATCCAGCGGCTACCCGTGACCTTCACCAGATCGTCGGTCCATCGATAAGGTCCTTATGGTACTTTTAAGGTCATTAGATTTTTAAAGCATAGACATACATATACAGAATGAAAGAATAATTAAAATTGGCTTATTGGTTTGTAAATTTGGAATTTTGAATTGGTTTGACTCGGCTTTGGCTCTTAATTCATAGTGAAGTGCTAAGTACATCGGACTGTGCCTACTGAAGTCTGTGATTGCGGGTTCGAAACCTGCAAGTTGGGCTATTGTAGCGTTTCTCACTATTTTTATCACGAGTTATAAAAGAACATCATAATGTGACAATCAAATTGGCCGGACACTCGCTAATCTTTTGTTATCTGTGACCCACTTGTCACGATGGATGGATTATTGTGTCGTATACCTGCGCATTGTGGTCACATAATGTGACTAATTTTAACTTAAGTACATGTTAAAGAGGAGAAATTGAATGATAATGCAAGTTAACCCTTTATAAGGCAGTGGCATATATATTGCCACCATATTTTGAACTTTATACAATTGAGGTAAGGTCGAAAACGAAACGAAAGCATAAAACCTTCATATGACGATTACGCCGAAGATAAAAAGACACTCCACCCGGAATCCTTAGGCACTGTATATTATCGCTAACTTAAGGAGTACAATAACAATATTAACAGTTATTTGTTATATTTGATTAAGATAAGATAGTGGCCTAGCTGTTTTAAATCGAGCCCCGATCCGATCCGAACCACTCGGAGAATCTAGAAGAAAACGGGGACCTTGCGTGATGATCTCTTTAGAAAACCTCAGACGGTGTTTCGATCACACGGCTTAAGGACCCCTATAAGTTTCTTGCCACCCCCAAAAAGTCCGGCGATGCTAAAATGGTTATTATCTCAAAAACAGAAAAGTCTTTACAAAAAAAAAGCGGGCAGTTCGTGTTTTAAAATTTGTAGAACGATTAGTTTGTTGACTAATAACTGGCTCCTGCTTATTCGATACTTATAGCACAGCGTAAAGACTTTAGATAGGCTGTTGTTATAGCTAGCAACAAAAATTCAATACTTACTTTGACATCAAAAACCAATGGTCCACGTCCAACGAAATTCCAATCCGGAAATTTTTCACCGGTCTATTGCGAAAATGTAGTTTATTACCCAGCATTCTTTATTCTATCAACAGGGACCTTCGCTGGTAGCGACTATCTTATGATTTATGTGACGTCACTAAATTATCCGCGCGCGTCCCTATGGCGCAAAGGAAATTACCAGTTTAACCTCTTTACAATAGCTCTTTTGAAAGGCCCTCGATGGGGTTTAATTTTGTGTCTGTGGTGAGTTATAGGGTTAGTTGTGACAAGTTGCGTGTCCTTAGGGATGTGTTTGGTTTTGGTAGGATTTGTTGTTATGGTCTATTTACATTTTTTTTAATTGGGCATCGCTTAGCATTATTTTTACGCGATTATAGGCTGACAATAGGAGTGTACCTACATTAAACCCGGTTTCCACCTAACTTACCGCTAACTGACGGAATGACAACAACATTGTTAATATATCAACAAACTTAAATAACATATGTTGGTAGCTATCCAGGCGGAACTACTAACCAAAGCGAGTTCATAAATATATAAGTACTCCCACTGGGAATCGAAACCGGGACCTCTGTATCTAAGACTCAGTGGTTAGTCCACTAGCGATAAAGAAATGAAATGCCTCACACATAATCCAAAACCTTACTCGATCAAGATGTTTGAAGCAGAAAAAAATCCCAATTTAAATCAGAAATTCTGAAGAATGGTTTTCAAAATAAAATTTCCATAAAATTCGATAGCAAAAAGGTCCTTAAAACATCGCAGGTGACTACACCACCCCATAGTCAAAATTTCTGCCTAACGATTCCATGCAGATGGCTGTTCAGATTGTAAGGGCGTCTTACTTCTGCATCAGTCGCGTCAAGCGTTCACACTACATAAACCGTCGTGCGTCATTGCGTACGCCGAATGCCTCCGAGGGCGGCCTTTAGGAACGGAGACGTTTAATAAGGGCGACCTTAGGTCGTGTCCTTAGTGACATCGGATCACGCAAGCGGAGTGTGCGATGCTCGAGACACTCGACAAGTAGGTGCGGCTTAATCTGGAGTGCAAGCGGGCGTGGGGCCCGGTCAACCTGAGCCGAGGCCCTAGACCTTTAGGTTTCATTTCAGGTCATTTTAGCGCTTCCGATGCGATCCGAACCCCGCCGAGAATCTACATAGTAGGGAAAGGGGACACGCTTGCGTGTTGCCATTCCCTCTTCATACTGCTCAAGGAACCTTTAAGTTTATCGCCGCCCCCAAATAAGTCAGGTAACGCTTAAAAGAGGGCCTAAGGCCATCAGCAAATTCTCTCAGAAAAAATAAAAAAAGAACGGGCGCGGCGCTGTCCAATACTGCGAATTCATACGCTCTGCAATCCGCTTACACGATATACAGTTCACTCAGGACTTATCCTGACTGCCTTAGTATAACGCGCAATGAATTAAAAATATACGCTCGTCGCGTTACAAAACGCTCGTACTTGGCTGAGGCCTTAGAATGAAACGATGAGGCGTTCAGCGGGAAATTGTTATAGGTGAGAGACTGTTACCCGTTTTCATTGACGGCACAAAGTTTTTGGTGACCCAGTAGCAATTTTAGGTGACGGCTGCTGCAGTATAACCGTCACTTAAATTGGTGTAGATGGACAATCATTTTATGTCATGTCACGGTGTTGACAAACGCAAACACTATCCATATTTCAACACACTCAAAGTTAAAAATATAACAAAGTATTGATGACAACGAGAATAAAAATAACATAGGGTTGACGAATTTATTTCTACTATACCAATGTAACCATGATAAAGGTAATTGTTGTTATTCTAAGTAATAAGAAACTTTAGCTTACACACGAAATTTCTTTAATGTATGTATATCTTAGAACTGAGACAAAATTTATGAGAAGGCTATCCGAAACATATAAGAAAGAGGTTAATCTTTCCCTTATTGTAGTTGGAATTAAGTGCTCCTTGCAATCGAAAAACCAATTGGTTGCACACCCTTGCAGACAGAATAGAAAAACACTTAGCAGTCATTTCCTGAGCAAGATGTAGTGCGAGGGATTCATTCTCGGCCCCCGACTAATCCTCTACTTCTTAAAGGATAGAGTGTAAGACTGTAGGATCTTTAGGATACTTCGCCTTTATTCACTGGCAATAGAGGCGATAATACTTCGATTAGTTTTATTTGAAATCAATAGACAAACGAGTATTTGTATGAATCTTACTGCACGTCTTTTTAAATACTTTTCTTTCAGGAACCACAGACCCTGCAAAGGATTTAAAACGTGAATGTTATTAATTTAAATATCATCCAAATACTGTGCCTAAAGAATTGGTTTGGCAACTATTATAAACAGAATTAATGTATTTTTTTCTATTGTTTTAATTATTAGTTTTCGTATTTATTATATTTCGTAAATATTTGGAATGGTTATTGAGCAGCTAAACCTTGGTACATACGACTGTACATCAATCTATCCAAAAATGATAAATTTCTTCAAACAATGTTCAACCAAATACCTCAGACATAAAGTTCAAAGTATATCGAGGTAATTTAACAGTTTGTGGTAGTCTATTGCTGGCATAGGCACTTGTTTCTTAAGTCATTTAAGAAGACTAGCTGACCGGCGGACTTCGTACCGCTTTGACAGTTAACGTTTCCATGACAACAAAACAAATAAATCTTTCGTCCGCTTAAGAACACCCGTATCCCATGATGAACTCCTATATCAGCGCCACCTACCGGGTCCAATTGTAAATCTATACCATTCTCGAATCCACTTGAACACACACAGAAATTTTCATTCAAATCGGTCCAGCCGTTTAGAAGGAGTTCAATTTCATACACACGCACAGAAGATTTATATATATAAGTCATAAATAGAATTAGATTTCATAATTATTAATTTAATTTAATTTTGTATATTATGTAAGTATGTGTGTTGTTAATAATTGCTTTTTTCTTTCTTTTTTTTTTATAATGACCATTTATCATATTACTATTAATAAAATACATTCTGCAATCTATTCTCCAAGAAAGTGTATAAATAAAGAGGTATATGAAATTATGAATAACAATTTGTTAACAAAAGTATTAAAAAAACCAACTTACCATTAATAGAAAAACGTTTTGTTTATTTTGATAATTGACCACACAACGAGCAACTAACCACGATAAACAAAATGGAGTTTATCACACTTGGAGGACATTGTTTGTCCATTAAGCGTGATAAATTCCACTCGATACAACACAATAAAACTTGCCAGGGTAACGGGTCCGCCGCGCCGTGAATTGTCACTGTTTTTACAAGTGCCGCCGAGTGCCAAAGGGTTCTAAGTAAAATATAGGGGTAAACTAGAGATATACGACCATATCTCTAAGTAGGGAAAAAGTATGTTTATAGTTTCAAGGTGTTGGTTACGAGACTTTGCAATTGATTTAGAGTTAAAGTTCGCTTACCAAGACGTAATTAGAAATAAAATTTAAGCACAGAACAAAAGACAAAATCCAATTTCATATCAGTGGCATATATAGGTATACCAGGAGGAGCTCGATGGCGCAGTGGTTAACGCGCCCGGTCTGCGAGTGCTGAGGTTAAACAACTTTCGCAAAGGCCGGTCATCGGATGGGTGATCAAAAATTTATCATCTCGAGCTCCTCCGTGCTTCGGAAGGCACGTAAAGCCGTTGGTCCCGGCTGCATTAGCAGTCGTTAACAACCACCAATCCGCACTGGGCCCGCGTGGTGGTTCATGGCCCATTCTCCCTATCCATCCATAGGGAAGGCTCGTGCCCCAGCAGTGGGGACATAAATGAGCTGATAATGATGATGACTCACTTAAATTAAAGCTTACCGAGTTGTGTCTTAAATGAGGCTGAAGAATCGTGGCTATATATATCTATGTACGACCCCACACGATTCGACAATCGAAATAGTTGGTGCTTTATAATGGGAGATGGAAAGTTACTTAGTTTATTTTTCACTTTTCTATTTGTGAACTTGATAAAGCAACACTTCTCGAAGTTTAACAACGTTAGATTATCAGTGCACCACTTATTAATTCCATCTAAATCAGCATGAAGTAAATCCGCATCTGATAGACAATTCACCGATCTATATCACACATCTTCAGGTCATCAGCGTATAGTTTACATTTGGATTTTCGTAGGTACATAATGCAAGTCATTAATGAAAACCAAGAAGAAAAGCGTGCCGAGATGAGATCCTTGTGGGACTCCAGATGGTACTTGACATGCTTTATAAAGTGTTCTATTCTATTTTTTGTTAACCATTCGCTACTCGGAAAGTAGGTTATATTAAGAACAATACTTCTAATATTTATGCTAGAAGTCTAGAACTTGTGAAGCATGAATGCTTTAACGTGTAATATCGTCGAGGTGCATAGCTGAGTAGCTTTAGTTAGGGACCACTAAGCTTTGTACAATAAGTAACCTTACGGTGAAGTGATAAGAGCTGCCGGTGCTACTTGAGATATGTGGTTCGTGTGACGTGAATAATACAACTTAGCCGTAGTGTTGCCATGACAATTTTGCTGAATTCCGGAATATGTGAACTTTGGACGTGTGATGAGATACATAGAAGACGAGATGTATTTAGAGAAGACATGACTTTTAATGCAACTCCAAAAAAAAATTAATAAAACAAAGGTACAACAATTTGGCGGTTTTATCATCGTTATTAATGGTTCTTTTCCACATAAATGTGATGTAATATTTTAATGTTTTTAACATGGCTATGAAATATTTATATTATATTAAAGTAAATAGTACTTACTAAATACAACAACCAACATTTAATATGGTTTACAAATCAGATAAAACATAATGTTTTCTGACAATGAAACATTATGACAACCACATTGTGAAAAGTCAAAATTCAATAAAATCACACAAATACAGTCCTTTCTAGGGAGTCGCGGGCAAGATCGCAACCACTTTTCTGTAATTTTATTGTAATATTTAATAAAGATAAGACCAAAGGTGGCATTTCACTTTACTCATAATGATCAAGTAACATCATCAAAACATGGAAACTTAAGAAAATCAAATAGAAATACACAGTCACAACCGCTGGGTGGAATTGCCAAATTCCGTGGAAAATTCAAATACTTGGCAACACTAGCCCGGCAGCAAGCGTGCAGGCTTTAGCGGAGGACATTTTCCCGCGTGTGTAAGAATGTGCACAGCGCAGTTGTCTTTTTACCCTGTCAAGTTGGTTTAGGACGCTGTGGTATCTCCACACATGGGTTTATGCATGAGGCTTGATTACTGTGGCTAGAAAGTCATTATAATAAGAATAATGTTGGAATTCAATTGCTAGGCAATCTTTATAAATTTATAAATATTTAGAATAGGTTTATTGCATTATATCATTACAGTTTTGTACGTATGTATAATATAATATAAGGGAGAAAAGAGCTTGACACTTACTGAGTTTCTTGCCGGTTCTTCTCAGTACAAGTTCTCCCGCCCAGAGTAGACTTACGAACCGATGGCATAATGACATTCATAAGAGCTATTTGTAGCCTAAACTGAATAAATGATTTTGAATTTTGAATTTTGAATTTTATATTGCAAGCGGATCTAAAGCGTAGGTATTAATCCTGAAATTAAGGTTAGCATTTCTTGATGCGTAACTCAATGAACCACATAACAAATATAACGTTAGACTAATTACTTTATTAATGTTGTTTTCGACAAACACATTATAAAAACGAAACTTTATAAAATCAATATTTTTAACAGTGCTCTACACCAGATAGACTACAACTCTTTTTAAAAAAGCTTACAATGGTATAGCTGAGTTGGCTTATTTTGACATTTGAACTATGGGCGGGATGTCAAAATCAGGGTTACTACTAGTAATTCTTGTTTGGTAAACTTCCTAATTGGTAAACTATCTCTAAAGTTGAGTTTTGTTAACAAATTTTTAAACCTTATGTTTTAACCGGTATATCGAATGGGAAGTTTAACAAACAGGATGTAGCCAAATCAGGCCTGATAAAGAATAAGACGGACAGAATAAGAGCCATGATCATTTTTTAAATGCTTGTTTAACGCTATTGGCTGCATTGTCCAACAGTTAGCCACGCCAAAAATTTCCCAACTGTAGGCTTTCCAGCTTCGAACTTTAATGTTTATATTTACACAGAATATAAATATAACAGGAATTTATGTCCGCAGTCGGCACGGGCATGAATTGGCCCCAAAATATTTGTCTGTCGTACCGAGCCGTTGGCGCTGCGCCAGCCGGATCACTTTCGCCTAACTAGATAAAGATAAAATATCATCGTCCCGACTTAAGTGAGTCACGCTTGTCAAAATTCTTGGTGGTTGTAAACAACGGATTTATTTCTTAACCCGTTTCCAGTCCAGATTTAGAATTGGAAATAAATACATAAAATTAAATCTCGATTTCAATAAAATTTTGTTTTGGTTCACTGGTTTTGTAATCCTGTAGTATAGTCCATAGTGCATAACACCTACATAATATTATATGGGTAACTAGACGCGTTTAAGTCAGTTTCAGATAGGTAGTCTAGCGTAAATATAAGAATCAAACCATTGAAGCCCAAGTTAGATAAAAGCTCTCTCTATCTCTCTCCGCTATATTCTCGAACTATATTTGTCAAGATATTTCATCTTCAGCCTTTTTCGTCTTCTGGTGGACATGGGTCTCTTCAAGTGCACGCCACTGAGCACGATCCGTGGCTACTCTCGTCCAGCTCATGACAGCCACCTTGCAAGGATCGTCCATCTGAGGGCGCCCTACGCTACGTTTGCCGATATGTGGTTTCCTCTCATTTTACCGAGATATTTGCTTATTTCAAAATAGCAGTGTACTGCGCTCTAAATTGTGCGTTTTAAGCGACTCTAGATTAAGAAACTACGACTCCTCTCACGTATACAATTTAGAAATGTCTTAAATTATTATCGCATCTCGCACAGAGCTGTGTGCCTCTGTATCTGAAACGATTTGCAGTAATTCAGCCAGGGAGCCACGGCCAATCTCTCAGATCCAAGGATTAAGGCGAGTGAATGAACTCGGTGGCGAGATTGCAGGAATTTTCGCTACACCACTTTGGGGAATGTTTATCATACAGTCGAGAAGGAAATAACGATCTTACTGAGTTTGGATCACAGACGGAAAGCTTAAAGTATTTGTCTCACTACATACGAGTACCTATTATTTAAAAAAAAATGTGTATTGTTATTAGAATAAGAGAATAACTTGTACTTGGAATGATGAATAAAATATATTATTATTATTATATATTTTTTTTTAACTTTTATTTTTAAATGTTAATTGTTACACTTAATTATTAATTTAATATAAATATTATTTGTTTTATTTTAATTTTAATTTATTTATTTCTAAAGCGCTTACAAAAGAACAACAAATCAGTGACAATGTTTGACTTACAAATTGCTTTGACAATAAATACGTCTGTGTCCTGCACATCTGTGTCTGAACTAGATAAATAATTATCTGTATTCCAGACAAACAACTTATTTTGTCATCAGCTTTTTTGCTTGTGTCCTTTGTGATGAAAAATCAATAGCTTTTTGGGTGTCAAATTAATAACTATTTAAAAAAGTATAAAAGTTTGTAATTTAAACTTTAAATAGCATAAAAAGAGTTGGAAAACTACTTTTTTTTGTTAATGTTAGGAAGTTCAATAAGAATAAAATTTTTGACGGCTTTATAAATAGTTTTAATAATTCTCATTCTATCCTAATAAGAAACCCAAACGTATATTTGTCATTTCATCTTCATTTTAATCAGATGAAGTTTCATTGAAACCGTAGTTATTATTATATCAATATTAGTCTCGATCTGAAAACATAAACAAATGCCAAGTGCGTTTTAAAATAACACAAGGTTCGGTCATTGTGTCAAACGGCACTGGGTTACACCACAGATATGTTAATTACTGCCAAACGACTGGGACTACAACTGTAAAACTGTAAAGACCAATTTAAAAATAGTAAAGTAAACAGTTTTTTCTCTAAAGTATAAGCGATCAATAATCTACAAGACCCTGATTTTTTTCGGACCAGGGTCCGTGTTCACAGCTGTCCCTATTCCTGGGACCAAGGGCCCTGTAAAGTGTAAAGTAAAATTAAACATCGCTTATTCTACCATGATTAATATGTTATTGCAATATTGTATTGCTATATATAATATTAATACTATTAATATTGAGTTGAATTGAAAATAATTAAACTATTTAATGTTAAATATAGAAACTAAACAATAATCAAAAGAATCAAGAAACTATCTAACGTCTAAATTCATTTTCTAAGAAGAGACAGCTTTAGATAAATCTGTTTGTTTATGCCTATCGCACACCTTCGGTTGATGTCATCCAAGTTCAATATAACATACCGATAACAAAGCAAGTAAGAATACACTAAAGTGGAGATATCCTGTTCTCGTATGAGATTTTTGTAATTTTGGTGTGGTACTCGGGCAAAGTATGTTTCAGGTTGCCCGCATTTGGTAAGCGTGGTGATTAAGTCAAAACTTATCAATTGTAGCGATTACTTGATTTTAATGATGGAGGCCTTTACCCAGCAGTAGGACAGTATATATTAGGCTATTACTTGACTTTTTTACCATATACCGAACAGCCATAAATATACATGAAGAAACTGGCTTTAAATCACAAAAACAAACGCAAAGAATCACATAAACACTCTTTGTGATGCATGCTCGAAAAATTAATTTCGACCATTGTCGAAACGTGACATTCTCCACAGGCTGAAATCCGAAACGGAAGCAAAACGCCGCAGCTCACGTGCTGCCAACCGCAAAACCACGAGCAGTAACGATGGCAGCCTCGTTTCTAAACAATCATTATGACGGTGTAAAGATGCCGTTGGTACCTAATATAGCGTTGCGATTTCACTGATATAGATGAATAATAATTGAAGAAGAATGAAAACATTTATTGACACACACACACAATTTACAGTAGGTACAGTTATAGACATCTAATACCTTTAATCGAGTAATTCTTGTGTATATGTATGTATATAAATAATTTGAATTTTTTTTTTTTTTTTTTTATATTTACGGGTAAGCACAGTGCCTTGATCTCACCTGATGTTAAGTGATGATAAGGCCATTTGGTGGAAGCGCACTTCACCCGGGATCCTCAATTAGTGAGGCACTGGCTATCTTATCTCTAGCTGCCGGAACACAACAATGCTACAAACATTGTTATTATGGCGACATATTTAGATAAGATGGTGGTAGCTAGCCAGGCGGACAAACAAGTCCTACCACCAACCAAACCGAGTACACAAAGATGTACCCCCGCTGGGAATCGAACCCGGGACCTCTGGGTCTAAACCGGTGGTCTTAACCACTAGACCACAGAGGCGGTTGAAAATCTCGGAAACGGCTCCGATTTTTGTGAAATTTAGTATGCAGGGGGTTTCGGGGGCGATAAATCGATCTAACTAGGTTTCATTTTTAGAAAACGTCGTTTTATCCGTAAAAAAATACCGAGCTAATCTCGGTCATCCAGGTAATTACATTAAACAGAGTAAAAACAAAAAAAATCTGTCAAAATTCAAAAAGGTGTGTTCACAAAAGGTTTTGTGAAGGAAATTGCACTTTTTCATATAAAACATCGAGATTTTGTTAATTTTAGCACCTTAATGCACTTGCAGAAGGAATAATGAAAGCAAACAAGCATGCACTCCACGGGGCATCCTCAGAAGCTGTTAAAAGCCTTTACCAGATCAGTCGATCGATAGCTGCTTTCACCGTTTGAAATTATTTCCTCTCGAAATTACAACTTACTAGTTAATTATCATGTTATGAGAATAAGTGAAATAGTTGTTCTTAAAAAGAATAAAGATTTTAAGCCTAACCTAACTAACCTTCTCAACTCATCAAAACTTTGTGAGGTGCGAAGGGACTATAAAACGTTTCATAACCAACTTGCTTAATAAAACACTCCATCAATGTCACCAAACAAAGTGACAAAACAAATAAAACGTTACCATAAAAGCGATTCAGCTAACTGTAGACACTTTTCGTAGGCCATAAGAAAAGTTAAGTCTACGAATTATGGGCTTAGGGTGGATTACACTTAAAGTGGAGCTACGAAATTTGTAACTTGATACGACGTTGCTCGCCATCCTTTTCAGTCTTATTAAAGTAAACTATTTTTATTTGGATCTGTTTCTAAACTGTAACTGCTTAACGGAACTGCCCCCCTGGACAAGTGGCAAAACGCTAATAGGATAGAAATGTAATAGAATGATTATTGTATGGCATTGACATACACGTCATTATCGTTGACTTATTTGATTTCTATTCTGTTAGCGTTAATGCCATTTGTCTAGGGTAAACAGTAAGTTGAAACCATTGAAAAGATGATGATTTCCAAGCTGGTTCTTCTATTAGTGCCCTCAGTATGACACACATACAGTAACGATTATTAGAGACATTGTTGCGATAGATATTTTGTGTAACGCATCATTTGTAACGTATATGTATTCCTTGGAGACCGTAAAAGAAAGTCCTCTTCTATGGTTAGGGCCCTCAGGCTACTTAAAAATAGTTACTTGAAAGAGTTTACGGTCCAAGGCTTTAGGTCACGCAGTAGGTCCAAAAAACGCAGGCTGGATATCGTGAGAACAGATATGAGAGAGAATGATCTCACCAAACTAGATGCCAAAAACCCGGCAAAGTGGAAGAGGTTGAGTGGAAAAGCAGTCTAGCGCTAGGCTAAGGCAACGATAGGCAGAAGAAGACAGTCATTGTTGCTGGACGTATAGAGTTCTCTAAATTAATAAAAAGTAAAAGTTTTATACAATTTTATAGCTTCTATTTAGTAATAATCGCTTATATAGGACTGACAATACCAGAAGCCAAAGAGGAGCAATAAAGAGATTTCGTTTTCCCTTTGTTGCGATCTCCCTATGTTCTGTCTTCGGAAATAACGTTACGAACGAATGAGATCTAATTTTCCCTGGAATTTCATTCGGAAGAGAACATTACAATAACTGTTGTTTGCTATGCTATAAGCATGGCTATATGAACACAATTGACGGAACTCTTTCTTTTATAAGTCTCACTCATGTTATTGTCATTAGTAATGATCAAAGAGTTTTGTTGTGTCGCTTTTTTAAAGATTTTCGCTGTGTTGTTCATCTACTTATTTCTTATGTCTAATGTTACATGTTTAATTTGAGTTAAAGCTTTGATACAAGTTATTAAAGAAAAAATATATTTTAGCTTGTAGCTAAGCGACAAGCGCGTTTGCGTTAACGATCGCGGATGTTATGTAATTGGGACGAGGACCTGGATACTCATCCCAGTCCATTGATGATCTTAAAATTCGGTTGAGTAACCGAATTTAAAGATTACGAGCCCGAGAAATCGTAGTCGGGACCTCTGGGTCTAGCCACAGAGGCTTTCTCAATATAATATTAATTTGTTTTCATTCAAACTACCTCCTATCCTCTACACGCTGTTACTCTACAAGATACAAGCTACAGTCACGGCACAGAAAATACAATATTTCCCATCAACACTTCTCGTAACTTGCAAAGTTCCATTATCCAACTTTTTCACTCCCCTACTTAGGCAACATACAATTCGCTACAAATTTAAGTATCGCAACGCAGACAACGATCCTTCGACAAAGGGCTTCGGAAGGCAATTTCCTTGAAAATTATACGTATGAAACTTACCAGACGAGGCCTTGGGATGCATTTCGCCTTTATACTGAGAAAAAGTGCAAGCCATACACGTTGGAGGCAATTTTATGCGGAATTATGCATTCCGCTAAAGTTAAAGTGAATGCGAAAGCAGAAGATGTTTAGGCAGGTCGCTTTTTAAGTATTTATTTTTAGTAAAACCAACTTTAAGTTCATTATTATGGTAACATTTTGTAATATTTATTTATTACTATTAATTTTTTTATTAATTAGTAATATTTATTATTAGGAGCTCGATGACGCAGCGGCTAGCGCGTTCGGCTTGCGATCTTGCCCGCTAAGCAACTTTTGCAATGCCGGGTCGCCTGATGGGTGACCAATTAAAAACATCTCGAGCTCCTCCGTGCTTAGGAAGGCACGTTAAGCCGTTGGTCCCGGTTGTTGTCGTAAGATGGCAGTCGTTAAAACCCACCAACCCGCATTGGGCCAGCGTGGTGGGTTATGGCCCAATACCCCCACGTGCTACTGATCATGTGGGAGGCCTGTGCCCAGCAGTGGGACGTTTATAGGCTGATGATGATGATGATGATGATTTATTTATTTGTATTCGGGGGTCTTACAGCAAAATAGTCAAGTGACTTATTTATTAATAAATATGGCTATGCTAACAACAAGTTTCCACCTATATAGTACATTACCTGGATGACCGAGCTTTGCTTGGTATTTTTTTACGGATAAAACGACGTTTTCTGAAAATGAAACCTAGCTAGATCGATTTATCGCCCCCGAAACCCCCTGCATACTAAATTTCATGAAAATCGTTAGAGCTGTTTCTGAGATTCAGATTATATATATACATATATACAAGAATTGCTCGATTAAAGGTATTAGATTAGATAGATATACAAGCCTAATGCGGCCATAATATGCGTGGATGGCAAAACTCGTAACAGTAAAAAGCAGCGAAAATACTCAATTAACCTAAATCCCTCAATACAACATAAACTAAGGTACATACGGCAAAGGCATGAAAACATATAATTATATGAATCTGTAAAATGTTCAAATAATTTTTAATTTATTTTGTTATAATAGGCACCTTTGACTTTTAAAGCAAAAAGTGTTGAATAATTTCGGCGAGCTGGTTAGAACCACGATAGCTCAATTGGAAGAGCACCTGACCCGGTATATCAGAAGGGTGCAGGTTCAAATCCTGCCCGTGGAAATTTTTTCAACATTTGTGTTTTTATATGAATCTGTTCATTATAATTCAACACTTGACTTCCCAAAATTTGTTTATTACCTCTAATATTGGATGCTGCATTAGTATGTGTATTAGTATGTACCAACATACTAACAGATTTTATTCACAAGATTAACGGGATCTATTCCAAATTGGTTTGTATATAAATTACTTTATATTTTGATTAATCTAGCATTAATTAATTTAAGCTCTATAACAGTGAACGTGTACTAAACAAGTCACAAGTACTAAGTAAAATAGTTCTGTCAGTATTATCGAGATAGTTATGATAAACATGATAATAACAGATGCTTATGGATAGGATACGTGGAATGCTTTTGTTCGTATCCGATAAACGCCATTGAAGTGGAATGCTGAAGGAAGGCTTGGATAAGATATAGGTGCATGTTTTATATGAGATATTTTACAGCACTTCTTATTTAAGGTCGTTATTTTGTTCATTATTTTAAGCAAAAAAATTCAAAGTGAACGTTAACAAGTGTTTTTGAACGTCAATCCAAAGCCTTGACTTCGTAAACCCTACGTGGAGACCTTGTACCGAGAAGAAGCGGCAAAAAACTCAGCAAGGGCTGTTTCTTTCTTCGGTAATGTTACAATACAAGTTTATAAAAAAGCTCTTAATGTCTATGTAAGACAAAGTAAAGTTTAGCCTATATATTGTCCTACTGCTGAGCAAAGGAATCTATCATTGAAGTTAACTCATCAATACAATTGATGGGTATTGGCTTAATCACCACGCTTCACGCTTGCCAAATGCGGATCGGTGATGACAAATCCAGGCAATGCATCCAAAATTCAATGAATTGGACCAAGACCTTCGGATAACGGGCCGAACAGTTTGCCACTAATGAGGTAATATGTAAAGAGGTGAATTGAAATTTAAAGACATATAGGAACTACTATTTTTCTTTAATATAAAGGCACTTATTCCCAGACTGGCTGTATAGAAGCCTGAAAGGACATCTGTGAGCAATGTTCGGAGAAACTGTGGTCTCGCACAAAAGGCTCCACATTTGTTAGGTTTCGCCGCGGTTCAGGCATCCTAGATTTATTTCCTTGAATTTCCACCTAGCTTTGTTGTCACAGACGTATTGTGCACATTATTCAGGTAAGACTTCTAGGAATTCCCTATGATTTATGATATCAATTGTTCGAACAATAGATATTGCTCGAACATTATTTTTCTGCCATTATTTTTAAAATAACAATAAGATTGTTACACACTTCACTGTTTTTCAAAAGCTCTAAAGTATTTGTTTCTGGTATAAACAGACATTTATTTTATTATTATATTTTTTTTATTTCCAGGTTACGATGTCTCAACTCTAGTGTTAAGACCATTACCACTTCCTTCTCAAAATAATGACCATGAAGAAAATGCACGAGAGGGAATTATTAATACCTTTTTTGTGGTTTTTGGCGCACAGAAAATATCGGAAAGACAACAAAACACATAATAACTACTTGAATATAAATGGACATAATAATTTAAAAAAATATATGCAGCACATCGATCCAAAACAATATCAATCACAATATAATCACTCCCAAACACCGCGAAGTCTTATAACAATCTCGAATAACGTATTATCATAGACTATTACCGTTAACACCACGCAGGGAAGGAAACTTGTGCCATTTAAGAAATTGTTGGACGTCGCCGACAAACAATAGATGCAGAGGAATATGTACCGCAAGGGTTGGGAGAGGGACACGACATCTCTGGGGGCAACGCGGCCGGTTATAATCGTCCTGTGCCCTTATAAATAACGGTACGGATTAAGGTGGCAGCAGACTTGGCTGGATTTCAATTGGTATAGTAGTTTATTGTTATTCTTGATTTGGTTTTTATTGATAACCAGCGACCGTGATTTTGTCGAGTGAATACCCGTACCCCGACATTCTTTGAGAATTTCGAAATATCGGGCTCTTGAACCTAGGTGGAAAATTTCAGCTATCTCTAAGTCCAAGAGCTAAACGTTGATGAGTCAGTAAGAAAGTTAGTAAATGAGTTTTTCTATATATGGAATATGTACCGCAAGGGTTGGGAGAGGGTGACATGACATCTCTGGAGGCAACGCGGCCGGTTATAATCGTCATGTGCCCTTATAAATAACGATACAGATTAAGGTGACATCAGACTTGGCTGGATTTCAATTGGTATCAAAGAGTTAGTTAATTGTTGTTATTCTTGATTTGGGTTATTAATACTTAATAGCTAGCTACTGCCTCCGATTTTGTCGAGTGAATACTCGTATTTATTTATTTATTTATCTTTGGCACAGTTACAAGATACAAATCATATGCAAGGAAGTGAAAGGAAAGGGAAGTTCATGTGTTTTTTTCTTAAATTGAATTACATCCATCACCATCTAATATACGTCCTCACTGCTGGGGCACGAGCCTTCCCTATGGATGGATAGGGAGAACGGAACATAAACCACATCGCGGGCCCAGTGCGGATTGGCGGTTGTCAACGAGTGCTAATGCAGTCGGGCACGGCTTTATGTGCCTTCCAAAGCACGGAGGAATTACATAATAGCTACAAACTCCTTAGTAATTTTAACTCTGTTTTTTTGTAAGATACATTGCGTAGAACAACGGGTAGTGTGCGGCCGCTCTAACGCGCCACCATTGTTATTTCCTTAACGGGCCGTCTTATGACCCTCTTAATTAATTTGAAACTTTCTGAGGTCTCCTGTGGCGGCCGATTTGAATAATAGCATAGATGGGGCGGTGAAGCTTAATTTTAATTGCAAATATTTATGTAAAATGCGCCTCGGAGGCAAGTCGAAGACTCGAGATATTGCAAAGTATGATACATTGCTCTAGTACCGTCTCCAACCGCATTTGGAGTCAGAAAGGTAACAATTTGTCTTGATTAGATGATAATGTTCGCATTCCAAAGGGTTGAAATGTTCCTTTGTAAATACATTTTAGGGCTGACTTACGGAATCGTTGTGATTATCACCCTCTTACCTGGGAACAAAGGAGGTTTTAAATTAGTATAGTTGTAGAACAAATGCATTTATACAATTGGTCTAGCTTTTGTTTTGTTGATTGGATATACATCTACTTACCTTTAGTGATCTGTGTATGTTATACTATAACTATAACTATAATAATTAAGACTTTCGCTTTGCCTCCCCATAGAACTAATCTTGGTCTCCATTATCTCCTAGCTAGAATATGTAATACCTTTAATAATGTTAGTGTAAAGTCGCCAGACTTGGATGTTTTTAGTCTTTCCCAAAGACATTTCAAAAAAGATTTGCTAATGCTGCTCGATTAATAGGCTTAATGTAACTTTTATGTACTGTTTGTTCAATGTTTAGTATGGTTTAGTGCATTTTTTTATACGTTCTTTTAGATTTTTTAATTTTAATTTAGTTTATATATTGTATTTTATTACCTTAATTATCCTGTTTTTGTAAATTACTAAGAATGTTGTGACTTGTGTATGCCTTTAATTGGCTAACATATATAGCTGTATATTTATTAAGTGTTCTGCTATGTAAATGTAATATAAGTTTTGTTGTAAGCATACCTTTTAAATAAATTAATAAATAATTAAATAAATGTTATATCTCTCTGTGACCACAGACCTTGTATTCAAAGTCCGTATGAAATAGTATATATAGAAAATGAACGTATTTCTTTTGGGGTGTTTGCTGATTGCCACTGGGTATTTTCAGCTTCACCGGGGTTTTTTGGGGGCGGCGAGAAACTTAAAGGGTACCTCAAGCCGTGTGAAATGAAACACTTTCAGAGGATTTCTAGAGGGAACGGCATCACGCACTAGTGCGTGTCCCCGTGCCCTACTAGATTCCCTGAGGGGTTCGGATCGGAGAAAAATGAACGAAAGTAGAAAGTAGTCGTAGTTTTTAAAATGCTTGATATATATAAAAAAATTTTTTTCTCTCTATATAGGTACATTGTACGTGAACTAATTAAAATCAATTTAAGTTGTGGTTACACTGTGTAAGTTGATTAAACACCTCATCATCATCATCATCATCAGGTCATTTTATGTCCCCACTGCTGGGGCACGAGCCTTCCCTATGGATGGATAGGGAGAACGGGCCATTAACCACCACGCGGGCCCAGTTCGGATTGATGGTGGTTAACGACTGCGAATGCAGACGGGGTCAACGACTTTACGTGCCTTCCGAAGCACGGAGGAGCTAGAGATGATAAATTTTTGGTCACCCATCCGATGACCGGCCTTTGCGAAAGTTGCTTAACCTCAGCACTCGCAGACCGGGCGCGTTAACTAATGAGCCATCGCATCACATTAAACACCTAAGTTTCTGATTGTCGCTAAATGCTTCAGTCTATTAGATAGTTTGTGATATAGGGTGTTAAGAGGAAGCCATCAGTATATACTTCGAAGGTGTTAATGTAACTGATAATAAGCTCCGAATAGTTACTCCGTGTTTTAGTTCCTGTCAAGTAAACTTTATTTTAGATTAGAGTAAAAGGGACAAAAGAGGGAATAAATATTCGAAGCTTATACTTTGTTAATTTTTAAGGCCCTTATTGTATAATGTTTGCTTATCATAGTTAAGTAAGAAAAAAATATAAAATATATTGTTTTATATTAATAAGTAGCGTTGGCGTAGGTACTCTTAAAATGATATTTATATTTGAAAATTACAGAAACAATATATTTATAATTATTTATTTATTACGCTTCGATGTCCGATGTCCGTCTGGCTAAGCGCTCGGCTTGAGTACTGGTTCTATTTCTAGGTAGGGCAAAATGTGTTTCGGAATTATCAAAGCATAACGTTGTTTGTTATCACTATACCCGCTTTTGGTAAGCGTGGTGAGGTGAATAACCAATGATTTGATAATCCCATAAATTTTAAGAACAATTTGATATTAATTACAAAGTTCTTTGCTCAGCTTTGGCACAGTTTATAGGCTACGTACTTAAATTAAATAAAATTAAAATGCATTTATTTTGGGCATGACCCATATCGTATAAATAAATAAATAAATGAAAAAATTAAATTTTTAACCGATGTTAATTAATAAATACAAATATTTAAAATTATATAAAAATTTAATTTTCATACTTAGGTAGTGTACTTTATTTATATAAATTTATAAAAAGAGATGCTACAATAATATGAGACAGAAATGTTTAATGTTTCGGTATAAGCTTATGTAATCCTTGAGTGAAACGCGCAAGGTTAATTATAGTAGCAAAACGTATGTAAATTACAGAGCAAGTCATAAAAGAACTACTATGTGAATTTTCTCAATGAAATTACTAGCTCTGTTTGAATGAGTTAAGCCATTGCAATGTTAGTTTACGTAATTACAAACGCTATCTTTAAATCTACAAGTAACAATCGCGTTTATGTTATCATAGATTTCCACATAATACCTACTACATCAGTTCACTGTTTGTTTCTTATCAATAACGAAAAAGATTTCGTAAAGAGAATTGTAAATAAATATTAAATTGAAAAATTTTAAAAACTGTTAGCGCTTTATAGCCTTTGCGTCTATTACAGACGACTCACGGGTTTGTGTCTGAAAGACAGCGTTTTTGACGGTTAATGAGACATTTTCTGCCTTGCGAAACGATAAACACTTGGACTTCATCTCGGATTCAACTATTGAGGCACTGGCTATCTTATCTCTAGCTGCCGACAACAATGCTAACAACATTGATGTTATGGCAACATTTTTAGGTAAGATGGTGGTAGCTAGTCAAGTGGGCGAACAAGCCGAGTACACAACAATGTTCCCCCCGCTGGGAATCGAACCCGGCACCTCTGGGTCTGAGACCAGTGGTCTTAACCACAGAAGCAGTTAAAAGACCTATGCGAGAGTGACTTTTTTACAATTAGCGTAGCTGATGTCTCTACTGCACCTGATGTTAAGTAAAGAATGGAGTCCAGACGCGCAGATAATTAGTGCAGCGTGAAAACAACGCAGCATCAGTCACCTTCACCTTGCCCTCAAACTACCTCTTCACGCCTTCCACGAAGGACCCCATGTCATAGGAAGACGTGTGCTAGTAGACTATTCCATCTTTGGAATTGCCACACAGATTCGAGTCACCGAACTTCTTTGTGCGCGATTTACCCTACGATAGGCCTGAGAAGAAACCACCTGGATGCTACTTTCTAAGGCTCCAAGCAGATTTGGAAGACTCAAGAACCGCCAAATAACTTGGGCTCCCCTCAGGGGCTCTCGTATCCCAGTAACGGGGATTCACTGGGTCAAAAAAAAGGCCTGACTAGAGAAGTTGGCGGTGAGTGATGCCAACGGTAACAATAATCACCACGTTATCATCTGGGTCGCGCGACGACGACGACCCGTTTGAGCAGTCAGCGGAACTGCACCTTAAACGACACCGTTTTGTTTCTTGTTATTCAGTAGTTGTCTACCCACTATTATAAAACCATTACGGCATCTGAGTATTCCATGAAGGTTTACCTACAGTGACACCTTCGCGGGTGTGCGCGTAGCATACTAAAGCACAGAATAAATAATAACAATCAAATAAATCAGTGGTTCCTAACTCATTTTCGACCATGGACTCGTAATAGCGTAACAACCAAATTGAGGCTCGTAGGCAAGTATCCGTAGGTATCCCGTGATGGTTTTACCAAATCAAACAGGTACCTTTACGGACATGTGGATCAACTTCCGACTTTTCTCCACTTTGCTTATTTTAGTTGTTAGCACGGACCACAACTTAAAAGAATAATAAACTGTGCTCAAGCAGAAACAAAAATTGATAATGCGACGTCTTCTGTACTCTTTTAAGAACACCATCTATAGTTATACCACAGAACAAGGAAGTGTTCCTGCGGTTATACCCTGGGTCTAGGAGCTAATGGAACTGAAGCAGCGCCTCTTGGGAGCCTATTGCGAGTATCATTCGTCCTTCAGTCATCAGTCGTCATTCTGTTAATGAAAACGTGAATTTGTATGGTAAAATTTAAATTCTCCTCGCATTCAACCAAAAGGCGCTGCTTCAATGCCATACAAAGTTTCGTTTTCGTTAACGTGATCGAATGGCGAATGTAACTCGCACTAGGTACCCTGGTGATCTAATCCAATCGGTCGTTCCCTCAATGCTGAGGATCGTGACCATCACGTCTGGTGGTGGAGACAAACGCTCTCCATCTGGCCCTGTCACCCGCGATGTGGATGGACTCGTGTAGCTGCTTTCGTGTGGTCTTGATGATGACGTCAGCCCATCTAGCTGGCGGCCTGCCTCGAGCTCTCTTGCCCTCCACTTTTCCCGTTATTATTTGCTTTTCTAAGCTATCTGGTCCACGGCGTGCCAAGTGCCCGAAGAAATATAGAATTAGATCTCGGCAGATAGTTGACAAGCGTGTGTGTATGCCGAGTTCTTTCAAGGTGGACTGGTTGGTTCTAAACGCAGTCCAAGGAATACGTAGAAGTCTTCGCCAGCACAACATTTCGAAACCATCGATTCTATTTGAGATGTTCTTTTTTACGGTCCATGTCTCCGAGCCGTATAGAAAGATGGAGAATACCAAGGATCGGACAAGTCTGACTTTAGTCTTCTGATGTATTGAGCGGTCCCTCCATACTTTTGCGAGTCTACTCATAGCGCCCTTGGCTATTTGAATCCTGCAAATTATTTCTTTCTTGCAGTCTTCATCACTACGGATACTACCCTGGTGATAAACGAGAAGAAATATGATTTAATCATACAAATTCTCGTTTTCTTTACGTGAATAAATGACAAATGAAACTAGCAGTAAGCATTCAGAGTTCCCTAAAGTTTTGTGTTGTAAACAGTATTAAGCAGCAAAACCTAGCACTGAACACTTCCAGGCATAACGATCGTCACTTTGGAATGGGGGCAACGACGTCGTGTCTGACATTTACAAGAATATAGTTTGATGATCGTTTTTTTAACAGCGCCGTTGCTAATTATAGTAATTCGTCTTGTTAAGCAGTTTCATATAGTTTCTGTGACCTCCTTAAAATTGTTAACGTAACATAATTGGGGGGTATAGCAACTGAAGATAGGAACTCGCACGTTTTGGTTCAACAGTTATCTTTTCTGTGTACTTACGTTAAGTAAGCTTTGTAGGTTGCAACAAAAAACAAACCTTACTATTGTATGTTTACACTATGTTTTTGAATAACACTGTCAACATTTTTGATTCAGGCAAAATTAGACTTTAATCTTTCGCATTAAAAATTTTTTTATTTAAATGTAAAGACCTTTTTAATTTTTAGTTTTAGTCGCATAGTAAGTAGTCTTTAAAATTTTATATGTTACATATTTAATTTTAAAATCGATCACGATTCGAATCTAAATAGGTTATAATATTTAGTTAACGCAATATAAGTAGATACTTGAATATAAACATTTTGTATATTCAATTACAAAGACATATAAAACATTTTGGCAGATTGGTAAGTAATTATAGCGATTTTCAAGTAATTACTCGATGACCTCGTTTATAACATTACTGGTAATGAGTTAATTACATAATTAAGGTATCAGCTGACTCACCTGACACAGCTACATAGAAATCCATCTAAAAAGGCACTACACAACACCAAACTCATATAAACAGCGCACAGAAAAAGTGATATCACAAGAAAGCCACTGCACTACTGAAACAATATTGATACAAAAGATTTCATAGGAATTTCGCATGCCACGCTCTTCAACACTGCTAATTAGGCTAGTACAAAGATTAATAACGACACGGATAAACCTTATAGTGACGTAATAGGAGCTATTTTCAGATACATAAACCGATTGGAGTAAAAAGACAAGAGAGCGTGCGACGAAACGCACGCGCACGCAATATCTTCCGATGTGCGACTGGATAGTGTTAAAATAATACCGTGCGGTAATGCCAGCGACCGCGTGGCAATTGGTCGACGTTATGCCACAACTATTAATAATTATTATAATTAAATTGTAAGTGCAATGAACTATTTGTTGTTTGTTATAGCGGAGCAGAACGTTAACTGTAGTGGATACTGTAAGTCGTTTACAGTTTTGGCGAAGGTATTACATTGCAAAAATTTTTTTTTAACAGTTTAGCACCGTGAGATGAAACACTTTGTACGGATCTCTTCAATTATATTTTGCATATTGCATTGCACATAGATAGAGGAGCTCGATGGCGCAGTGGTTAAACCGCCCGGTCTGCGAGTGCTGAGGTTAAGCAACTTTCGCAAAGGCCGGTCATCGGATGGGTGACTAAAAATTTATCATCTCGAGCTCCTCCGTGCTTCGGAAGGCACGTAAAGCCGTGGGTC
Organism: Eudonia mercurella; assembly: GCA_963082485.1. Classification (NCBI taxonomy): domain Eukaryota; kingdom Metazoa; phylum Arthropoda; class Insecta; order Lepidoptera; family Crambidae; genus Eudonia; species Eudonia mercurella. The sequence continues at coordinate 2,521,599 of OY720036.1, read as the reverse complement.
CCGGCTGCATAAGCAGTCGTTAACAACCACCAACCCGCACTGGGCCCGCGTAGTGATTTATGGCCCGTTCTCCCTATCCGTCCATAGGAAAGGGTGTACCCTAGCAGTAGGAACAAAAATGAGCTGATGATGATGATTGCACATAGTGCAATAAACTAATTAACGAAGGATATAAAACGTAATACATTCTATGTTTATTGAAACTATTAATTAATCAGAGTACAACTTTTTTATTTACTTATTTTCAGTATTTAAGTACTTTTAACACATACCTACTCGTAGAGTCGCCTGCACATCAAAATAAATGTTCAACCATAATGGCATACACATAAAGTTCAAAGTCCATTGAGGAAATATGACAGTTTGTGGTAGTATGTGCAGCCCCCCAATTCTACTAATTATTTTGATCTGAAACGGATCTGAATCGCTATAGTTTCAACGTTTTCGCTATTCTACAAACTACGAAATCAACTCTATAGTTTAGTAAGTAGCAGAATATGAAAATGTTGAAACTATAGCGTACTTTGATTCTGCTAACTACGAAATTAACTCTAGAGTCTCGTAGTTAGCAGAATCATAAACGTTGAAACTATAGCGTTCCAGATTCGTTTCAGATCAAAGTAAATAGCAGAATTGGGGGGCTGGCGTGTGTTATTGTGTTAAAAACTACTTCAGTTTAAAGTGTACACATTTTACGTTTCATCACGTGTTGATTAAGCTTATTTATACCCATCAATTGTAGCGATGACTTGTTTCATCGATGAAAGCCTTTTCACAGTGAACGCTAAAACGCGAGAGCGAAATATATGAGGATAATATTTAGCGTTTTTAACGACACTGCCAGATTTTTCAATTACGTAGTTAGTTATTATAGTTAGTTATTATATACTACGCCGTTATAATATACCTTTACATTATTTAGCGTTTTTAACGACACTGCCAGATTTTTCAATTACGTAGTTAGTTATTATAGTTAGTTATTATATACTACGCCGTTATAATATACCTTTACATTATTTAGCGTTTTTAACGACACTGCCAGATTTTTCAATTTTACTTCTAACACACACTGCCACACAACTCTGCTTTTCAAGTGCAACTGAACAACAGTACATCATAGAGGTAAGGAAGGTCCTCTTTTGTAGGCACTCGATGATAATGAGCTGGGCTGGGCTGCAGCACAATTCATTAATGAACAGAAGGCTCGTGACATGCATGCGTGCATGCGTTATGTGAAACGGATCTTCAGTCTGCCAGTTCGAACTGCATGAGAGCGTACATCATTGTGCGATCTTGAGGTGAACTTGACTGAGATGGTGGTGGGGTAATGATAAGAATTAACTCTTATCAACGTTTTTTTTTAACGCATATAATTTGTTAAGCGTATTGTTGCAATAGTAGCTGTGGAAGCGCGCTTCACCCGGAATACTCATCTACTGAATGCTAAATGCGAGTTTCATTCAAACTGTGTGTCGTTAACGTGACTGATCGTGGTACAAACATAAATTGCAACTGTGCACTATGTTTATAATGGTCCTTCTGCAGAGCTGTATTAGTGCAGGAGCCGCGTGCATTAACCGTTGTCACCAGGAGGCACTTCAATACCATTCGTTTTCGTTAACGTGATCGTAAACGTGATACATACACAAATCGCAACTGTGCGGTATGTGATAACGGTCCTTCTGTAGTGCTGTATTATCAGGAGCCGTGTGTATTAACCGTTGTCACCAGGAGGCACTACTTCAATGCCTTACATAATCTGGTTTTCGTTAACGTGACTGAATTTGATACATACACAAATCCCAACTGTGCGGTATGTGTATATCGGTTCTTTTGTAGTGCTACACTAGTTCTTAGTCCTATTATCAGGAGTCGTGTGCATCATCCGTTGTCAACAGAAGGCGCTACTTCAATACCATTTGTTTTCGTTCGTAAACGTGATACATACACAAATCGCAACTGTGCGCTACCTATGTGTATAACGGTCCTTCTGCAATGCTGTATTATCAGCAGTCGTGTGCACCAACCGTTGGTACAGCTGGCACCCTCGGCTAATGCCCGCGCGGCCGACCATGACGAGCGGTATGGCTTTCGAGCATGTTGCATTGGACAGGAAACGGAGGTATTGGGTGACGTATCGTGTGGCCCGCGTTAAGAAATTAATGTAATTTAAACCAAGGCTCGCGTTGTTGGATTTCCTTGTGTAGAAAGGGCAGGTCAGGTCAGGAAATCCGATGTGTAGACCCTAAGCTTTGGCGGTGCTTCTTCTAAGAGTTATTTTACTTCCGTGTAGGGTTTATGAATTCCCGGACTTCTTTCATTCTCGGGACCCAGGAGCTTACTTTTTCGTTCCCGGGAATTTTGGTATTTTTCTACAATTCCTAGATTTTCACTGTTTCATCTTCTTTTATTATGGGATGGATGGATGATGGATAAAGGATTTAAGGAAATATTTTTGTCCATTTTTTTTCATAAAAAATAATTTAATATTAAAACACGATTAATTAAAAGTTACAATACAAATCTTTACGTAACTATTAGTGATCGAAAATAATAATTAAATACAGACAGAACTTTATCCAATGCAAACAATTATCCTAACTGCACTTGAACATAAATAGAAAATAGAACAAAGAAATATCTCTTAGCTTCATTCTATGCGACAACACATTATTTACATTTACTTACACCCACCACAACACTTCCAACGATTTGTTAAGTACAATTTTGCTTTAAATAACTTAAATACACAACACAGTAAGCATCTAACCTCAAAACCAGATCAAAACAATATGTTTTTTTCTTTACTGCACCCACAAATTCGATAGGCAAAGAGAACACAGACTTGTGTTTTTCGACGGCGTATTAAATTCTCGACTACCCGTGATTCTCGACCAAAATTACCCGGGTAGAGGAAAGGTTTTCCCGGGAGTTCCCGTACCCGGGAAGACGGGAAATAAACCCTACTTCCGTGGTATAGTGAGTTTATATAAACAATTATTTTAAAACTACTTATTAATTAACGTGTCTGCTATGTGAAGTGAGAGTCAAATGTAATTTTCAGTTTTTGTTTGTTTTTTACAATACTTTATACTTTTTTGGATAGCGGATTAAAATGTGAGAGTAATTCATTCACGGTTAGCCTCATAGTGATTCTGTGAGCAGGGGTACCTTGTGCGAGTTTCAATTGCCATTCGATCACGTTAACGAAATCATTCGATTACATTTACGAAAACGAAAATTAGTATGGCATTGAAGCAGCGCCTCCTGGCAGCATACGAGAAGAGTTAAAATGTTGCCATACAAATTCTCGTTTTCGTTAACGTGATCGCATGTCGAATGAAACTCGCACTAGGCACCATGAAGGCGCTGATTCAATGGCACACAAATATTCGATTTCTTTAGCATGTTTAATGGGCGAATAAAACACCTCGCACTAGACTTATCACAACATCTGTGAAACTTAAAATGTAAACAAATATACATTATGAAGTTACGTCGCAAGATGGCAATTGGCAAACCCATCAACCCGCTTTGGTGGGTAATGGCCCAATTTTTCTGTGCCACTCTTCAGGTGGGATGGCCTGTGCTCGCAGCGGCACGTTCATAGACCGATATTGATAATGATACTCAACATCATTACACGGCTTTAAGGTTTTCTATTTGAGATCAGACAATAATGTGGTTTCCTATTTGTAACGTCTTACATTTCAATCGATTTTTGTATGATATAGAGCGTAACTACAAACTTTCTCGAATGTTTAGAACTAATGACAAGGCAAGTCAAAAATAATCGAATTAGTACAATTCTTTCAATTTCTTTATACTATCAATTAACCCAATACCAGCAAGGGGCCAGCGTGGTGGGTTGTGGACCAAACTCCCGATATGCTTCTGTCCACGTTGAAAGAGAATCCGGCTCGAAGGACCAATGCTTTTAGAGATGTGTTACTTATATAAAATATAGCAGCTATTGCATTATCTTTATTTTATTTTGCAAAACGATTTTAGGGTTGAGTCGAGAAAAACGACGAGAACAGAACAAAGGACCATTGGCAGTGTGAATACTAAACAGAGGTAACAATGGCTTACAAAACGTATGCGGTCAACGCACCCACCGCTAATTTGGTTATAATAAAGACTTTTTGCAAAGTTATATAATATGCCTCTATGTGGTAAGACCGCCGGTCTCAGACAAAGACGTTTCAGGTTCAATACTGGTAGGGGTTTTGTAGTACAGAACGGTTGGACTACTGCATACCAAACTAAGTGTTTCGCCACAGCAACAAGGTTAATAGCGTTGTTGTGTTCCCTAAATTAGAGATAAGATAGGTGGCTCCTCATCACGCTTTATTGACGATCATGTTGTCGCTTACTACCTATTATGTATTTTTTCTTTTCTTTAGCCTGCAAAAGAGGTTAGCTGCTGATGGACGCTTGCATCACTAAGGGTATCACGCGTCCATTGGCGACCTTGAAGCTTTAGTACTTACTAAAATAAAAAATCTTTTTTTTATTTTTTTTTTATGCCTTATTATAAGACAGCTCTTGACCTCGATCTCGCCTGATGGTGAGCGTAGATGAGGTCTAAGATGGAGCGAGCTGCCCTAGAAGATGCCTATTACCTCTCGCCTTGAACGAATTCAGGTTATACGTTTTTGGGAACACAGACGATGGCAGAGAATTCCACTTCTTGCCAGTGCGCAGCAAAAATGATGACATGAAGCGCTTAGTGCTAATAGACCTAAGACTTCTAATTTAAGTTGATATAGTACCTTTCAAAAGATGCTATGCTCCTTGGTGGCACAAATAGGTATAGAGATAGTAGGTTGAATGGTCGCCAACCAGTAGGATTCTGGGCAGAATGGGACGATTCTGCCGACTGCTGATTAAGAATCAGGTCATTTTGTTTGGAACACCAACAATTTTGCGTGATGGTAACAACCATCAAGCAAAATTGCCTGATTCTTAGTAGCTTTAGTTGCAAGAGAAGCCTGCGCTATCAAGAAGCCCGAAAGAAGGCTTAAAGGATATTCCATTAGCATTGAAAGACGCCTCTGCAGCGGCTTTTTTGTGGAAGACCATTTCAAAGCAGCTAATTAAAGGAAAATCTTGTATCAAAAATAAACATTATTTGGTTGATTGTTAAGGACAAAGTCTAAAAACGTTTAACCTCATTTAAAGAATTTGTGTCAGCTTTAACTGAAAAGTTTCTTCATTAATTAGTTAACACACTAATATTGAATAGAACTTTCACCAAAATACGTCTTACGGCGATCTAAATCGGATACTAGAAATAAAGAAAGCCATTGTCAAGCACGTTCAACCAAGCGTGGAACATTTGACAACAAGTCAAGTGAAGCATTGCTGAGCTAACTTGAGCATTAATACGACAGCAATAAGTGTCAGCAATGTAAATGCGTCGTCTGAATATCGTAAAAACGCCTGTTACGGAGATCGTAAGTTTTAAGTGTTCGTTATAACGTAGGGTTGTCTATAAATGAGCTTTTAGGCATTAACCGGCTTAAAGGGTATACAATAAAGATCGAAGTAGAAGAAACAGCTGCCTTATCATACATTTCTGAAAGCAATTTAGCAAGCTTAGTTTTGATGCATGAACGCGACATGAATGTAATAATATTAATTAATAATAATAAATAATAATATAATAGTAATGACAAAGACAGCCATATCGAAGTCCTACTCGATAAATCGAATCGAAATTAATCATCAATTGCCGTCATTAAGGTATACGACGTGCAATTAATTATGTTAACGAAACGCACTAAGTATAAATTATTCAATATTCGATTTATGGACTAGGTCCTACGTTTAATAGAGCCAAAGAGAATAATGCTAATATTAAATTTCAAACAAAAACTTGAGCTCGTTTGGTAGTAGGGTTTGCTATAAGTCTGCCTGTTTAGTTACCACCATCTTGTCTAAGTTTATCAGCATAAATACGCTAAAAATATTGTTCATCAATTTAGAGGTCAGTTAGCAAACTACTGGATGATTGAAGATTCCGGGTAAAATATGCTTTGAGATTCAGCCTTATCGTTATTTGAAAGGCACGTATATTTCCGTTGTAAAATAAAATTTGAAAGTCAAAGTCTAAAAAGTGCTTTTCGAATCGTCCATACAGTTTTTACCTGCTTTTTTAGCTGTGGAGTAGGAGAAGGCTAAAATTCTATATAACTGTTATCAGTAATCCAATCAATCGCAAATGTTAAGCTGTTTGAATATTATTGCCAACATTAGCATTGACAGTTCTCATAACAAATGTGGGTGCGTGGGAATTAGGTCACAAATATTATCCATCTAGAATAACTGCAACTTTTAATAATAACACAAGGACATGTTTAATTGTAGTTTAAATTATAATTACTTCAGTGTTTTTGCATTTGTTACATAAATGTATTATCATAATAAATGGTAAATCACACTAATACACTCCCGGACTCCTAAACCGAGCCACCTAGCGTAATGAGTTTGTATCGTCCATAGCTTTAAAAAAATGTATAAATGACCAAAAAGTTTTTATGCAGTTTTGTCGCTGGCATATTCAACATTAGGCTCATGTGCTGTTGTTCTGAATTTTTTGGTCATTCATACATTTTTTAAAGTTATGGACGATACAAACTCATTATGCTAGGTGGCTCGGTTTAGGAGTCCGGGAGTATATTATAAATGCGAAAGTTTGTGTGTATGTGTGTGTGTATATTTGTTGCTTCTTCACGCTGCAACGGATGGATGGATTTAGATGAAATTCGGCATACAGATAGTTTATAACCTGGATTAACACATAGGACTTTTTATTCCGATATTCCCACCGGAACGGAAACCACGCGGGTGAAACTGCGGGCGGCCGCTAGTAATTTATACTTGTAATGGTTTGCTGTTAATTTTTCATGATACTGTGTATAATTTGTGATTAGAATATAGAATTATCATGTAATTTGGCACATGTTTAATGCAATGTGAATAGCCTATATTTTGATTTCTAAACAATTTCTACTTTACAAAATAAAACAAAAATACGAAACTATTCTCAAAGATTGGACCTTGTTATAAGTTCGGATCGACTCCCACAACGTTGGCCACCGTCAAGTTTACAAAATAGAAAAGTACAGTTCAAAACTTGAACCTTCCCCACAATATGATAACTTGTATATTCTATTTGACACATGTAAGTACTCGCTACAAGTGTTCAAATATTCATCATATAAAATGTTGAAGAAAGCGTATACGACTTGACAAACACTATTCTCACGTTGCCACTAGGGGCATGTCGGGCATGAATTTAAGAGTCCAGTTTCCAAGCAGTCCGTTTAAAGATATCCACCTTGTGTCGTAAAATATTCAGTGAGGCAAAGCCCTTACGAGACACACAATAGAGCTGTGAACTGAAACAAAAGGCGACTGAAATTCCCGTTCCGAAATTGAACGTGAAAACTTTCAGAGCTGTAGTTTACAGTTCAAACGCGAAGGTTAAATAGAACGCGATATAAAACACATTCTAGTAACATCGTCGCTTAGAGCATCGGTAGCTAAATGGATAAATGCTCGGGTTTGACTCAAACCCCTTAGCCCCGTTAAGACTTTACCTACTGACGTGAACCTATACCAAGCATAAGCTTATTATGTTAGGACTGTTATTATTATGTTAAAAGCGCATTAATAACTAGCTGACCCGGCGGACTTCGTACCGCTTTGACAGTTTCCATCATTGAGTTAAATATCATCATATCATCATCATCAATGGTTTCCATGACAACAAAACAAACAAATCATTTTGTATTGGAAAATTAATTTGTCGTTTTTAGCATTATTTTTTTAAATATAGCCTATGGTACTCAGCGTTAATGTAACATTCTAATGGTGAAAGAATTTTTTAAATCGATCCAGTAGTTTTTGAATTTATTCGTTGCAAACATACATACATACAAAAATACAAAGGTTTCCTCATTATAATTATTAGTATAGATTATTATTATAGTAAAATAGTAATTATAGTATTAGTATATTAGTATTGTATTAGTAATTAGTATTAGTATTAGTATAGATAATATTTTCTTTTCAATCTCTTTCCTACCTAAAACGGGAAATAAAACCTGCTTTCATCAAAAATATTTTTTCATTTAATTGGCTTTCAACTCACTAGATGACAACTCTGAAAACACCCAAAACAACTCTAAAGAGACCGGGTCCACTTCCTACAAAAAAACTCGCTTTAAAAAACCTCATCTTAAAATAAACTTTACATATTTTTTATGATTCTGGACCTTATATTAAGTGGCTTATGCAACCTCTTTGCAGAATAATGTATTATTTATTCAAAAACTCTAGTCCATCGTTCGGTGTAACCGTACAGTATTTCGCCCAGGTAATATATTATGGAAGCGGGCTTGCAGTCGTGTAGTGCCGGGTTGAATTAACTGCTTTAGAATTAACAGCGACGGTTAACGTACTCAAATGAATGTTAAAGGAGACTGAAAAGGTTTCTGTTGGAACAATGGATAGTTAGGATTCAGTTAATGTTCGTTATTTTATTTAAAACAAGGTATAGTATAAAACCTTCTTTATCTTCTCCATCTGTCTTTAAATGTCCAACTGGTCTTCTTAAGATCCTAAGGCCAGCCATAAGAAGTAATTAAGTAAACTGAACCAAAACCCACAACGCGGCCCCAATGCAGTATGGTCCCCACCATTCAACGACACTCATCTTACGACTACAACCGGGACCAACGGTTCACTGTGCCTCACTAAGCACGGAGGTGTTCAAGGTATTTTAATATGGTCACCCAGCATGCGAAAGTTTCTTAACTTACAAGATCGCAACCGGACGCCGCTCTCAAAATCACTTTTAAGAAGGAAGAGAACATGAGTTTAGCGTCGCGTCGGGACGGTAGGGGACTACCTTATAATTCCATGTGCTGTTTTTTTAAAAGATTATATTTAACATTAATAGCAGTCCTGTTAATCTACCTGCTTACAAACCCGGGAGTGTGGCCCCTTAGCAAGAGACGTTTTTTTTGCAGAGAATTTGATGATTGCAAGACGGCATTTTCAGAACGAATCAGGAGGTTTTCTAGAGGTTTTCTAGAAAACCTTATTAGCGTGTCTCCGTGCCCCCCAGTTTTCCGAGGGGTTCGGATCGGATCGGGGAGCGGAACAACCCGAGGGCGCCTCCAAAGGCTCGGACCTCGGCTCAAGTTGACCGGGCCGTGGTGGTAGCAAGAGACGTGTCCAAAGAGACCACTATGAGTGGTCATCAACGACTTCTTAGAGTTCTTGTGATCCTTGAGATCAAATAGTAGACAGGTGCTCTAGGTTTTAAGTGGTCTAGGCTAAAAAAGATATAGGTTTTCGTTCCATTCGGGAACAGATGCTTCAATATTGTCCATGTGTAGAGTGGGAAAGTCTGCTATTGAAACGTTTAAAGGTGATAACAGTGATGACTAAAACACTGAATGGAAGCAATGAGTGTTTATTAATCTATGACAAAAACACTTTTGACGAACACGTTGGTTAACTAAAATGTTTCTGAAGTAAATATTTGACGCAGTGCAAGTGTTTATCCAAAGAATGAGCTATTAAAGTCAACGCTGGCGGCGTTAATGTCTACAAAACTCTCGTAACAGAGATCTTTATCTTAGCTGTAACGTTCACTACACGTTCATACAGTTCTACGGATAACTAAAAAGTTAAAACGAGAATAAAACATACCTATTGATGCTCATTTATGCAGACGATGTAATTATTATAACAAAATTATTTGTTGAATGAATTAATAATGTGATGATTGTAAAATAAGACCACAATGTTAAAAATACATATAAATAGTATCCCAAAAATGTAAACGGATGACTGGCCAGTTTTCAAAAAAAACTGTTTTCGGCTTGTGTTAAATTTCAGGAGACCATGTTTGTATATATGTTACATCGTTATGTCGTCGTTTGGGCGTGCAAAAATAGGGCTTCTGGCGCTTCACCGGCCGCTGCCGCGGCACGCGAGTTTCGCTCGCTCGGCTCGTGCGTTATGGTCGCAATATAACCTAACCTAACCTAATCTGTATTATAATAACTTGACACCGTCACACTAAGAAATGCAATCTAAAGGACTTTTGACCGGTTATGAGTTTCGACTGTAACATATACACTGGTTTGAACACGTTATCACTATGTAGTAAAATCAAAATGGATGGTATAAAAGCCTGCCTATCCAAAACTGTCAAATTTCTTTAACACATTTTCAACCATATGCCTAAGATATAAAGAGCAAAGTCTATTATTTGTGGTAGTCTGATGTCCAGGCGTGTGTACTATACAACCACAGGTTAAATAGACTGTGATACAACTGTTTCAACTGTCATTACCTCTTACATTAGATAGAGTAATTAATTACTTTATATGTATGATGTATTGTACCAAAAAAATATTTTTTCTATTTTCTTCATTTATCGAACTGTGTCGAACTGTGTCGATATGCACGGTAAGAATCCCGTAAATAATTACTGTAATACATACACTTTAACGCTTCGTTTAGGTAACATCAAATTTTATCACGACTTTATATGCATACCGTCGGTGAAAAGAGAAAACTAATGAAGCGCCAAAAAAAAATTCCCTTTCCACTGACGACTATACTATAAATAATAAACATGTGAAACTAACTATAAACTTCATCGTAAGCAAATTCAAGTCATAACTGTATCAACATCGATACTATTTGCGTATCTTATCTGTGGCCTTGTGTATCGATGCAGAAGCATCTCCAATCACCTTGGGGTTAAGTAGAGCGACTCGACCGCAGCATTTGGCAACTGTTGAGGCCACCTGCCATACGAACCGGCTTTGATTCCGACTCGTGTTATAGGTTAAATTCGGGGTTCCGTCATTACGAGTAGGATAACTTAAGATTTGTTTTTATATACCTAGGAATTAATGTAAAATTACTCTTTATAAGACTCTCGTCAATATATTGGACAACATAACTTTAACTTTATTCCCTTAATCTAAGGTCATAAACCAATGAAAAAATTAAATATGCTGTGCCCGTAACAGGGTTCTTCTTCATTAAGAGTCCGTGTTTTATAATATCTAGTAGTTAATCTATATTGTCTGTGATCTGATCTGATTTATTATTACTTATAATCTTATTAATATTATTAGTCAGAAGAATACCCACTAATAGTGACAGTCTTAGAAACGTTTCTTATCTGCATTTAATGCGGGGATACCCCAAGGTTCAATTCTAAGTACACAACTCTATTTGCCATTTTTTTGTTTTATTTTAGCGTACAAACAAAATCTCAACAGCCAGCCTGTTCTGTTTGCTCTCGTGCGAGACAAAGTTGCGAGTGTGTCTGGAAAGTCGCTGACCAGTGCAACATCGGACCAACTTTAAACTAGTTTTAAATATTCACGCAACTGTGAAAATAACTGAATGGAAAGTACTGAAAACTGTTGGCCAACTGAGGAATATTAAACACAGCATTAAACGTACGCGGAGTTAAATATTAATTAAAAATTTCCACATTGTTTCTGATGCACATGCGCTGCTTTGCTTACTCAGATAGATAGAGAATATATCTGTGCCATAACCGGAAGTAAGTTGAATGGAAAAAAAGCTTACAAAAATTAATAATGTTACAATTTGGCGGTGTTGTCGACATAGCTCTTTTAGATAACCCGATAGTTAGAGAGATCCTAGTTAATATACAATCGTTTGTCAAAATATTTGCGTTGCAAATACAATACAATAATATTTCATTCAGTATCACACTCACGAAAATAAACTAAAATGTGCAATAAATTTAATATATAACATAAATATAATATGAAAGTGTAACGGATATTGATATGTATATGTTTAATAAATATGTACATATATAGGTATCCCACTCATTGAATAGCTCTATTCACACAGTTCATTTGATCGTGTATCAGTAACACACACAGTAATGACGAAATGTGAAACAAATGACTATCAACAATTTTACTTCTCTTCCACGTGCTATTCTCGGGCGACACAGTTAAAAAAAATGCACACTTTTACGGAACATGTGGCGAGCTATAAATCCAATTTACAAGTGGGTCACGCCACGACTCTTGACTGGTGTTTACTCAACGACATCTCAGGTGGTTACGAAAATAACTCACGCGCATACGACAGACAATGGACGCTTACTTTCGCGCTCTATTATGTACGAGTAAAATGTTTGATGGAGTTGAACGCAACTGTTTAGGTACACATGTATGGGTATCGTTGAAATATATTTTTGAAGTACTTTAAGTAATTTAGTTGCATCGCACTGGCGCGCGTGGTCAAGGTATATAAACGTTGTAAAATACGTTAGTAAAAATCTAATATAAAACCTTTTTACAAACCTCTTATCAAAAATGAGTGTTTAATAAAGTTTGAGAATATTACCTTTTTTTGCGTAAAACGAAACGCACCCAATAAAAGAGCTATTTGCCAAGGGTTCGAAAGGTCGTGTTAAAATAATTATGTAAAATGAAACGCGAGTAAAGTCATAAAAAGTGTTTCATTTCAATTGTTTCGCTTTATAAAATAATTGTCAGAATAAAGACCGCTTCTATTTGTAATAAAAATACAATTTTGTATTGAGTCGTTACTTTAAGATTTAAGGACAGAACAGCGCGACGCTTGCGTTATATTTTAAGAAATCGCTCAAAGAATTTCTAAGCTACGCAAAGAATCCGTATCCACCATACTGCAGTACAAATAAATCAATCCGCAATCTGTTTATTTTGCCTTAACTCGTTATATGAATGTTTGTTTATCCCCGGGGCGCCAGTTCGGGATACATCCCATTAAGCAACATCAACACGTTTGGTAATAGATAGACTTTTACGTGTGCACCAGGGTGCCAGTGTGAGTTTTGTTTACTATCCGTATTCATTCGATTACGTTTAAAACGAAAATTAGTATGGCATTGAAGCATCGCCTCCTGGCGACATACAAGAAGAGTTAACATTTTGCCATACAAATTCTCGTTTTCGTTAACGTGCTCGAATGACGAATGAATCTCGCACTAGGCACCCAGTTTTGTTTGTAGTATGATTAAATGCTATACTTTCACCGTCATATAAATTAAAATTAAAGATTTTTTTTATGACATATTAGTGAAAAAAACCACAAATGTTGAAAAAAATTCCACGAACAGGATATGAACCTGCACCCTTCTACCATACCGGGTCAGGTGCTCTTCCAATTGAGCTATCGTGGTTCTAACCAGCCCGCCGAAATTATTCAACACTTTTTACTTTGAAAGCCAAAGGCGCCCATTCAATGTCAATAACATCCGATCATAATATTTTTACAAATATTAAAGATCAGTTAAGAAAGTAAGCAAGCTATTTATAAAATGTTCAAATAATTTTTAACGCAAATTTTGTTGCGAACAAATTACAAAAACACAAATGTTGAAAACATTTCTACGAGCAGAATTTGAACCTGCACCCTTCTGACATACCGAGTCAGGTGCTCTTTCAATTGAGCTATCGTGGTTCTAACCAGCCCGCCGTAATTCGTGGAAATTTTTTCAACATTAGTGTTTTTGTAATTTGTTCGCAACAAAATTTACGTTAAAAATTATTTTAAATTGACATATTAGTGCCCTACCGGCGACCACGTAGGTATACCTAGATGATCAAGTTATTTTTTTTAACATATGCAGGCTTTTACTAGATTACCATGTTTTTTCACAATCGAACTAATCTAATGTATAGGAACGCGGTATAAACAAACAGTGCTTTGGATAAATTACAATTATTTAAAGTTTTTATTTTTTCCTATATTTAGCTTAATTTAAGTGAACAGAAGCCCTTAGACTAGGTGGAGCGACGATCTTCGCAAGGTGGCTGACAAGAGCTGGATGGGAGTAGCCGCAGACCGTGCTCGGTGGCGTGCACTTGGAGAGGCCTATGCCCAGCAGTGGACTAGTATAAGCTGATGATGATGAAAATGAGAATAAATGTCTTCAAACCTATTGTTTTTAATAATTATATATAGACAAATTTTAACCGCATCTGGTTGTCCAGTAGTTCCTTGTTCATGTGGACGATAAGTGTGCTACATCCCTTAAATTAATACCAAAATAGTTAACCACTTTACTGTTAACTCGACTGTGATTGAAATGTAGCAGCCTATTTTTATTTCAGCATTTATAACAAACTTTGACATGCCAGAGGAATTTCCAAACAGAACGTATCCTATCAGGCTCAAAGTAAAAATGTTCCAAACAATTTATCCGTTACAGATACTTTGTTTACCGAACGTTGTGAAATCAGTGTGACGGGATGGTATCACTATAGCAGATTGTTGACTGTCTGTTTATATATATTTTTTTTTTTTTTTTTTATACTTCTACCTCCAACAGTATCGGAGCCTATGTTTACTATACATTCATACAAGTTCTCGCTGTTATTCCTCTCGCACTTTTATTCTGCATTCTTCACATTCATTCATCGTCTTTCATTCCAAGGCAGTAGGTGATTCGCCTTTTATTTATCTATTCTAACTACATATTTATTATTTCTTTTTACTACTAGTTATTTATTTTTCTGGGGTAAATGAGTTTTTCAGATTTCGTGCATTTTAATAAACTTTGGGAAACATATTAAAAACTTTATGGTAAGTACATACTTTTCTTATATCTACAACATTTATGATACTTATGGCTATTTAACATTTTCCCATTTGGGTAGCTTTTATTTTATAACACATTTTTTATTAATCTTATATATCTAATCTAATATAATTTTGTGCATGAAACCTTATTTATAATTTTCATCGCTATATTCTATTAGAAATAAAGCATTTGTACACGCAGGTACAGATGCCTTTTCTTTTATATTTAACTGTTATTTTAATATTATTTGCTACTTTTTATTTCTTTTCTTTACAATTTCAATGATTTTTGTACAGTAATTTATAAAAGTTTCCCTATTTTTGCCAGATATTAGTTCTGCAAAATTGGTCGGTTCGACTTTCACACCTGTTTGTATTTCAGTGTTCAGCCTCTCCAGAGCGTGTATAGGGCACTCGGAGAGGATGTGTATTAGGGTCTCGTGAGTGTCAGGATCACAGGCACACATAGGGCTATCCTTGCACTTGAACCTGTTCAAGTACGCGGACATCCCACCGTGACCCGTGAGAGCCTGTGTGGTGAGGTGAGTATGTGTCAGCTTCCGGGTGGTCTGGTAAGCTGTTATGGCGTCTGGGAAGAATAGTTTGGTCACCTCGGCTGTGTCGTTGGACACGTACCTTTCGTTCCATTTCTCAAGAGATTCACTTCTGATGCTTCTCTTGACAAATGAAATGGGGCACGCGTCGTAGTCCGGTTTCTTCTTGGACTTTATAGCGGCTTCCTTGGCGAGTTGGTCGGCTCTCTCATTTCCCTCCAACCCCGCGTGCGCCTTTATCCAATATAAAGCAACAGTTTTATATTGTTTTGATGCATGTTTAAGGTTACTGCGCATTTCTACAGCGAGGGGGTGTAGGGATGTCACGTTTGTGACTGTCTGTAGAGCTGCCATGGAATCGCTATAAATACCAAAACTACTTTCCTTTCTAGCTAGCAACACTTCCGAGGCTTTGTGTAACGCAAGGAGCTCAGCCTGATACACGGTGGCGTATGACGGCAGTACAAGCTTTACGGCTTTGGTTTCGCCGGCACTATTCCACAAGGATAGCGCCGCTCCAACCTTGCCGTCGATCTTGCTGCCGTCTGTGTAGATGCGGATGTCGTGCATGTGTGTGTCTATCTGAGTGTCCTGCGTGATAGGCGTGAGCTCGAGTGTTGTCTGTTCTGCCGGATGTGGTTGTTTCAGTGCAGGGTGTGGCGTCTCTATGTCTCTGCCGCGTAGTTCAGGCCGGGGCACCCCCTTCCTGGCCTCGTAAAGGGCGGCTGCCTCTTTAATTCGGAGGTCCAGGGGAAGTGTCCCGGACAGAACCAGGGCAGAGTTGAGTGAGACGGTTCGGTACGCCCTACACATCTTCTGCGCGAATCCCCGCTGCAACGCTCCCAGCTGCTTACGCGTCATTATCTTGTCCGCGGCTGAGGACCAGGCCGCAGCCGAGTAGGTCACAACGGGTTCCACGGCGGCTATGTAAATAGACCTAGCCACCTCCGGGTTCAGTCCCCAGTTCACCTTCGCGGCCCGTGATAAGTGCTTATAAATCTTTGCCGCTTTTCTACATACGTTAGCCACGTGCTGGTTAAAGGTCAGCTTTCGGTCGATCGTGAGGCCCAGGAGTTTGATCTCGGCACGATCTTGGATCACTATTCCGCCCATGCTGAGGCGAGGGGCGTCGAATTTAAGCTTGTTAGTTATCGTCAGGCTGTTGGTTTTGTGCGCTGCGAATTTAAGCTTATTTTCGACGCCCCACTCCTCAACACGCGCTAGAATAGGATTCGCCGCTTCTTCGATTTCCCTCCCGGTCTCTCCTATGAACACAAGGATGACGTCATCTGCAAAGGCTTGGGCTATGACCTGTCGTTTCTCCAAGTCCTTAAGCAGAGGGTCCAATAGCAGATTCCATAAAATGGGTCCCGCGATGGACCCTTGGACGCATCCTTTTGTTGTGACGCGCTCGACCTCTTCACCAGCGTATCGTAGAAAGACCCTTCTGTCGCACATGTAGTCGCTGAACACTCTTCGCAAATTGACCGGACAATCCTCTTCGGCAAGTCGGACTTTTATCGCCGGCCACCAGGCACTGTCGAAGGCTCCCTCTATGTCTAGCGAAACCAGGGTAACTATCTTCTTTCGCTTTATGTTAGCTCTTACGGTATTGATGAGGGCATAGAGGGAGTCTTCGGTGCTCTTCTGCGGCATGAAGCCGTATTGTCTTGAGCTCATTTTTGGTAGAAGGTGGAATTTAAGTCGTCCGACCAGCATCTTCTCATATATTTTCCCTAGTAGAGGAAGGAGGCCGATGGGACGGTAAGACTTTGGCACAGTATATGTATCTTTGCCCGGTTTCCTGAGAACGACAATAGTAGCTCGTTTCCATACAGCTGGAAAAGAACCGAGCTCCAGGCACTTGTTTATTACAGAGAGAAAGAATTCCGGATCCGCATTTATAGCAGTACGGCAGATGTCTGCTGTTAGGCCGTCGTTTCCCGGGGCCTTTTTTGGATTAAAAGAGTCGACGGCGGATTTCAATTCTGTGCTTGTGAATGGCGGATCGTATTTATCAGTATACGATTCGTCGTTTACACTTTCAGCTTTTGTTCTTGTTTTTGTGTGTATCTCGCCGTCGCTCTCTTTCAGGTCCTCCGGGTAAAATACTCTTGCCAGTAGTTCTGCAGATTTCCGTTCAGTTAGTATGGCTCCGTTTTCTTCCAGCATCTGGTCCTCTGGTCTGCACGTAGTTCGGGTCATGATTCTATAAATCCCGTCCCAGACGGATTCCCTATCCTGCTTCCCACAGAAGTTTTTCCACGAGGTGGTCTGGGCTGTTGAAACAGCGGCTTCATACCTTTCTTTCTCTTCTAGGTACTCTTCGACTACCTTCGCCCTTCGACGTTGTGCTGCGTTTCGGATTCTCCGCTTCTTGGTGGCGACCCTCCTCTTCATAACGGCGAGCTCCTCGGACCACCACGGTAAGGCAATTTTACTTTTGTTATTCTTTTTTGGGATAGAGAGACCACACGCCTCTGTTAATGCTTTGTTTAATTTGTTTACTGTGTTTTCTATGTCTTCTTTAGTTTCTATTTTTTCTATGTATTTAGTTTCTAATTTATTTATTGTTCTAATTTCTTTTAGTGATTCTTTAAATTTATTCCAATTGGCTTTTCTAGTGTTAAAGATTCGTGTGGTTCTCTCTATTCCAATGCCTTTTATGTTCTGTGTGGTGATCTTGAAGACTATTCCGTTATGATCGGAGCTGGTCAAGCCCTCGTCCACGTGCCAGTTTTCTACGCGGTTCAGCAGGTTATCCGAACACGCTGTAACGTCTACGAAGCTGGAGTACCGTTTTCCCCCTCTAATTGTGTCGAACGTTGGTATGTTGCCGCTGTTCAATATATTGAGCCCCATTTCGTGGATAGCTCCTGCCATGTCGTCTCCTCTGTTATCGATCACCTTGCTGCCCCACCATGTGCTTTTCGCATTTGCATCTCCCCCTATCAATATATTTCTTGTTCCTAGGTCTTCTACTTTCTTTAGTTGTTCTAGATAGGGGTCTATCGGTTGGTCGGGCTCAAAATAGAAGTTTGCCAGTGCAACGGTGCCGGTGCCGATATTGACTTCCACTACCACGATGTTGTTGGTAGTGAGCTCAGGATGCTGGATGACGGCTATATTTGGGTCAAAAATGGCAATAGTTGCCTTTGTAGTTTCCGGTCCGTCACACTGGTAAAGGCGCACACCGCTTCTGGTCTTCATGCTGGTTCCTGCTCCTACATAAGGCTCCTGAAGTAATGCGATGGTGGCCTTCTTTTTGTGCGCCTCTATTAAAACTTCCTCCGTGGCCAACCTTTTCCTTTGCAGGTTTGCTTGTATCACAAGGTGGGTAGCGGTTCCAATTGTGGTGCCCTTAGCAATACGCTACTGTAGATCGCGCCAACCGATCCCACTTTCTGCGAACGGGACAGTCGTTGCTGAACGCATTGTGCTCTCTTTGCGCTAATTGTGCCTTACAGCAGTTTCTACAGGAAGGAGGGGACCCCGCGTCAGTCCATGTAGGGCAGTCTATAACAATATGGCCCGCTGTCCCACAATGGCTGCACCAGATCTCCTTCTCCCTGCAGAAAGCTTTGCTGTGTCCGTATCCCAGGCACTGGGAGCACTGGACCAGTGGTGATTGGTCTTCGACCCTAACTCGCTGCAGGTCAATGTGCATGAAGCCCGCTCTAGTGAGCCTCATCCATACAGCAGGCGACACCGTCATGACGACATGCTGAGTGTGTGGGTTCCTGGCTCTCTTCTTGTACTTGACGGAGATCTTCCTCTCTTCCTCCTTCAGCCCCTGAAAAATGTTTTTATTTTGCTTGATCATTGCCTCCATAATCTCATTATCTGTTCTCGCTTTTAATATGTTTTTGGCAATGATCAGCGGGTCTTTATTGATCGCGTTCTCCGCCTTTAAGTTTTTTCCTGCTTTATCGATGCGTTTCCTTACTCTTTCTCTCTCTTCTTTGGTGTCACAGCTGATGATAACTTTGCTGCCTTTAGCCTTGCGGATTTTTGTAACAGCTTGTCTGTTTATATTGCATGCTTTATTAATGTAATGGCACCCAGTGAGGAGCTCGATGGCGCAGTGGTTAACGCGTCCAGTCTGCGAGTGCTGAGGTTAAGCGATTTTCGGCCGGTCATCGGATGGGTGATCAAAAATTTATCATCTCGAGCTCCTCCGTGCTTCGGAAGGCACGTAAAGCCGTTGGTCCCGGCTGCATTAGCAGTCGTTTACAACCACCAATCTGCACTGGGCCCGCGTGGTGGTTTATGGCCCGTTCTTCCTATCCATCCATAGGGAAGGCTCGTGCCCCAGCAGTGGGGACAAAATGAGCTGATGATGATGATCCGATATTTCGGCACAGTTGCATGTGCACATCAAAGCTGTCAAGAACAATGATACGCAAAAATCGACCATTGCTGAACATCTGATCCAGTCGGGTCCTATCAGCGGATTGAGTTTTACAACCCTCAGATAATTTCGACAGAACGCCGCTACATACCTAGATTGGTGAGAGAAGCGATTGAAATTACGAAACACAAAAATTTCAATCGTGAAGATGGATTCAAACTGTCGCGTGTCTGGAATCCAGTGATTAGTCTTGTTAAAAACCGCAAAAACAACAATAAAGCCGTTTCGCGTTCCGATACTGTGAGTGTAGTGTGTCGTGAGCAATTTCGAGTGAATAGTGACTTAGAAACAGGTGGTACGGGCATCGAGCACAAAAAACGACAAAACGACTAAGGAAGAGGGTAGATCGTTTTGTCTGCTCATAAAACTCACCCGCATTAACTTCAAGTAATTGCGTGATCAGATGCACAGTTGCGTGCTTCCACCTTCGGCCTTATTATGACTTACCGGCAAGTGAGATGAAGGCCTTTTCAGTTATTGTACATACATAAAACTCTTTATGTGGTTATAGTCGATAGCATATATTTATGCTATGTATGTAGACGGAAATAGTTACACAAATGCAGCTGAATTAGCTAAGTGATACATTTACATAGGCAGCTTGTAAATGTAGCGTGAAAAATACGTAACAACTTACAAGCATAAAATATGAGGACAAATTTTCCATATTATAGTAATATATTTATGCCCTATATCATATCTCTCGTATATACTTGTAAATAAAAGCTAATAAAAGCCATAGATAAACCGAATCATATCAAAGCTCAAAGTTAAGCCCTGTCCAAACAAATTCAGGCAGTATGTCTGTTAAACATTGTTTGCATTGCGTAATCAGCGTGGGCGTATATAGGCTGTGACATAGGTCGGATATGTATGCAAATTGTGCCGGTGATAGTATGTGGTAACGCCATAATCGTTCGAATGATAGACTGCTTTGCATACCCAACAGTGTGGCCGCAAAATTGTGTTATGTCATTTTGTTACGGAAACGTGCGACATGCATTAATAAGTTTCTATATGGAATCTTCTATTAACACCGCTGCCTGTAGTTTATTTAGAATCTTAAATGAAAGTATTTGTACGTATAAAATACTAAAATGATAAATAGACATATTTACTTCATTTGGAATATTTCTCATTTACATTTTACAACATTTTATTTCTCTACCTGAAACACGATGTTTTCTAAAATTTACGCGTTCACAACATTTTGAAATCACACGGATCTTTACGTGTTTAGTTTACATAATTTCTAATTAACTCCGTTTTACGCAGAAGTCTTACAGCTAACACTGGGATATGTATGTGGCATCCTAGGCAAATAATCCATTCTAACCATCTTCCCTATAAACATTTTGAAGTTTTTAATTACTGAACTATTAATCTCGACCAATGTTTTCTAACAAGTATTTTTTGAAGACACTGTATAGACACATAATATTTTAACATTTTCTAAAATAAAAATCAATATGTTTCACTGATATCAAAAAGAAATTAAGTTACTTTTCAAATATTTTCTTGCACAAATACTTTTCTATTTCCCCGTGGCATACAGCTCTACGATTAAAAAAGGCTACACACTAAATGCAAGTTAAAAGGGGTAGTATTTACCCCAAGGGAATGAAAAATGCAGAGTCGTTGGGGGTAAAATTATGTACTCGTCTTACAAATAGATCGTCGAATAGGAGGGTGTGCGCTCGTCAAACGGATCCAAGGGCTGCGGGCTATAAGTTTAGAAAAGAAATTCCGAGGCAAAATTAATTGAAATATCTCAATAATCAGAAGTGAATTCATTAAAAAAAGAATAAGCAGGTATACTTAAAAATCGAAAGTAACTGTAACGTGTATTGACAAAGCAGTAAAACATTGCTAACAAACAAATTAAGTTACAAATTAAGTTATACATTTAACTTGGATGGGTGTACCTTAAGCTTTGCCGACCTTGATTCCTGAATATGCCCTCAAACTATATAGCACAGCAACGTCATCAAAGGCTGCTTAGCGACAGAAATACATACCAAAGGGTGGTATATCACTGTAGAAGTGTTTTACTATTCCGATATTAACTATGATTCTTTTCTGAATGAGGTTCCGCAACAATATTTGAACTGTCCGTCGTAGGGAATGTCCAAATAAAGGTCTATTAATGCTCCCAACTGACACGTCCTCCCCCGGGATATGGGACATAATGTGATTTAACATAATAATGCAAAGGGACACATTGAAGTCAATGTTATTATATTCGGAGATATCGCTCTATTAGATGTTGAAAAAGTTTTCCTGATTCAAGGAAAGGATAATGAATGTGGACGAAACCTGTGTAGTGAAATTGCGTCAGTTATTAATGAAATATTGTTTATTATAAGGAGAACTGGATTCATTAAAGTATATTCAATAAACATTTAGTAAGTTAACAGTAATAAAGTATGTTTTAAAAGCATAAGTCAAAATATATATTTATAATTCAAAACTGGAAACCAAAGCATCATTAAAGTATACACCCATATCCCGTTATTTAATGGAAAATCTAAGGAATAAATATAAGGATGTCCACAACCCATAAGGAGTTTGTAGTTTTGAAGGTTTTATAGTTATTAACATTCCATTATATGTCAGTCAATCAGTGTTTGCTTCTATAAATATAGATGAAGATGATAAAATCTGTACTCTTAATTAATTACGTAAGCCATCGTTATTTAACACAACATTTTATTACAACGATCATGCAACACTAATAGTAAAAGCTGTGGATCTGCTGTCGCTAATAAAACTGTTGATGTTAAAATCCAGTTAGGCAAGCTTCACTGCAAACTTGTCTGAGAGTCTTAATAAGACCACTTTTTCTTCGAACAATATTACGGACTTGAAGATTTAATTAGAATCAATGCTTGATGTTTTGTTTGACTCGAGTCTAATTCAAATTGCGTTTAACATTGCTAAGCGGATTGGAAGCTTTATCAAATTAGAGCCTGTTATCTTAAATATTATGACAGGACCTGCCCCCCAACCGCCTAACACTCTCGCTTTCGATCGCTTTGAAAGCGAGACCCTCGCCTCGCTTTCTAATATAATATCGAAATATAATATCGAATAATATCGAAAGCTATAGCCTATAGCTTTCGATATTGCTTTCATATTCCTTTCGAAATGACAAGATGACGCCTCCTCCTCGCCTCGCCTTCAAAGCGATCGAAAGCGAGAGAGTTAGGCGGTCGACCCCCTGATATACAAAATAAACACTGTTTTTATTTCTTAAAGAAAGTTAGCAATCAGTTTACAAATAATCATATCTTAGTATAACTCATTCATACTTTTTTCAATTAATATTATTTTCTTCTCATTCATTAAAGAATTACAAAAATATTAACCTAAATTCTCTTTTAATATAAAATGTCGACTCATAAACTACATCGATTTGATAGCGGAATGTCAACCACTTAATAATAATTACGATATAACTGCATTAGAAATCATTGACATAGCTACCAATTCAACTCCAGATGGAAACTGCTTCAGCCTCAATAAACGTCTCGGCGCATCAGACGATATCATAAAATCATAAGTAAGAAACCTAGTTCGAATATAAATGTTACCATAAAGTGGATGCGCTTCCTACAAACACTGTCACTTCAGAGGAATTATTTTAGCCACTTTATGTGAACGAGCTCTGTCTGTGACATTCGATAGGGCATGTTGCGACACTTTCGACGCAGACACCATGACTTTAAAACGGAGGCCTGAAAATCACACTTATTAACTTAACTATAAGACTGAAATTGGCTTAAACCTTATTGAAAAATTTGTGTCAATTAAAAGTAAGAGCTACCCCCGATCGCTTAAGAATCAATTTCTGGTAAAAAACAAATCACTGCAAGCAGAACCAGTGAAAATATATGAGGTTACGCCATTGCGAACACAGCGCAGTCTGATAACTTTATTGTTATTGCCTTAAAAGCCGGCTGCAACAGATGTAAATAGAACTTAATATTTGATAGCACATACTGTTTTAATTTGTCAATCCTGCAGTAGAACCTCAGAGGAAATTATGATGAGTATTTACCTGAAAAAGAAAAAATATCACGTTACAAATGGCTCATTAATTTGTTCTTATAATTACACACGTGTTGATTATATAAAGATACGAATACTCGTTATTTTGCGTTGTTATGTTAGCAAAGCAATGAGTGTGGTAAAGTAAAAGCCATTTTAATTATCCTATACACCTTGATAATATTTTTTTTAACAACCCATGACAAAATCTCATCTACGTAAACGTAATTATATACAAACAAAATACACTACCTACAATAAACCAATAAATCATAGGAATGGCTACATCAAAATATTGAAGACGCAAAAAATATAATAATTACATTGATATTTTTATAAATAATAATAACTGATGGAACACCCCTTAGAAGTATTGCATTTTGTGGTACGCAATAAGGAAGGCTAGTTAAAACGATGCAATCCCAAGTGCGCAAACGGACTTAGTCGTTTCGTTTGCACCGAGTCCTTTGATGTCTACTTGTGATACTTAAGTAAAACAATTTAGCTTTACCCTAAATCCCTTTGAGGGTCTCTTGGGACTCTCAACAGGTAACTTTATAGCTTCAGAATTGAGCGGTCAAAGAAATTACGTAATGCGAGCTTGTCAAGGCAATAATCCCATTCACTTTTTCATTGTAATTTTTGAAACCATTTCCATTTGTGTCTGCAAATTTTCTTTAAGAAATTTCGTATGTATTATTGTGAAAGCCCCTATTATAAAAAGGACTTCCTTTTTAGAAGAATAGAAGATCTTTTTTGGTTCGCTCTGCTGGTTACCAACATAATTATGAAGTATCAGAAAGAAGAATAAAATATTATATTATATGGAATGGTTTTTGATGAAATCTTCAACTTGAGCAAATAATTTTAATTCAACATCTCGTTAAGTTGTTAGTTTGTGAAATGAATCGCAAAAAGTATTTGCATTCATCAGATTTTACGCAGCAATAGAAAACGTCGAAACAATAGTCAACAGGGCGTGACAGAGAGTTGTAGCCACGCGTGAAATAGTTTCGAGATTTTCTGTACAGTCCAATAAACATCTCTGAACTCTTTGGGTGCACCAATCTACGCAGTAGTCACAGCTCTAACGTGTTCAAACCGTCCGAGTTTATACATATACAGAGTAAATAGTATACAATATTTAAATGAGATCTTCAAAACCAGTAATGCATGTTGTATTTCTGGTCTTAGAATCACTTTGAAATCTTTATGCATGACTTGGAAATCTTTTTTGATGTAGGTAGTGTAATTGCTACTATGGCAGCTGATCTCAATTTGTTGCCAGCTGCTACCGAAATTGGGATACACTTTTGAGATAATGATCTGCGCAAAAGACACGTATTGCATATCATTACCTCAACAGGAATTAATTTGAAACAGTAGGTACAATGAGGAGGCGTACAGAATATTAAATATCATTTATCTGTCCCTAAATTGTCGCTTAAAAGTCGTTGCTAATGGGTCTCGCTAACTAATTCCCTGAGCGTGAATACTGGCGCAGCTCGTAAAATTAGTTTATAGACTGAATAATGACCGAACTGTTCTTGAATATGCATTAGTTTTTGAAATTCTGTACCTTGAACACATATAATATCGTTAAACTGGGGAAAGTAGTAAGTATAGATTTTGAACCAATCTTAAACTGCAAGCAAGAATATAAAAGGCTGAAATAGAATTTCCTTTTTCAAAGATTTGATATTTGTGTAGAAGTTCTGCGTTCTTACAAATACGTTCCTACGCCACATGGGAATAAATGTTTCCTACAATATCTCGCTGTCCAGCGTCTCGTATTCTCGTGTGATCTAACATCGTCGTCCGATTATCATTGCCGGCGGCACTGTTACCGAATTTGGAGCCACCATAACTGGGGTTGACGACCTGACATGTACGAGCGGAGACAATTGGAAAACAATTTTCGATACGTTGATACAGGTGTACAACAAAGTGTCTAATTGAATTATATCTAGTTTTAGCATAGCATAGTAGAGTATTTATAAGTATATATAAAATATAAATAAATATTTCCTTATTATAGTTATCTAGTATTAGCAAGAGTAAAAATTAAGACTGTACATCATAATTTACGAGAAAGGTAGTTAGTAAATTAGTCTCCTAAACG
This sequence comes from Eudonia mercurella, assembly GCA_963082485.1. Classification (NCBI taxonomy): domain Eukaryota; kingdom Metazoa; phylum Arthropoda; class Insecta; order Lepidoptera; family Crambidae; genus Eudonia; species Eudonia mercurella. The sequence continues at coordinate 2,495,804 of OY720036.1, read as the reverse complement.
GTAATGGGATAAAATTGTAATAGAAGTAAAACGTTATTAGTAATAATAAAGATGAAATTTCTTGCTTTTAAATTTACATTATGTTTAGTACCAGGATAGTTTATAATCAAGTAATTGAGCTTTAAAACATGCTTCAATGTAATTTTATGAGAATGTTTCCAAATAATAATATTTCTAACATCCCCTAGGCATTAGCACGATAAGGGCAACCATGAAAGTGCGGATACGATCATTACTGGAAACCCATAAAAATTAATAGCGCAATATTCCCATGAACGGTACTGAAATATCACGATGCACAGTTGATGTCGACCCCAATAGAAACTACGTTTAATGTTGTTTTACAGAATCACGGATGTACAGCGACATCATCTTTCTGGCGAAGTGTTCTAAGCGTAACTAATATTTCATTGAATCTACCTGTATAAATTTAATATACTACCGTCTTCTTTATATCTATATAAATAAAAATCAATTAATTATTATTATTATTAACACCTTAAACGCCATATGTCCGACAAACAATTGAATTTCTATTGTGTCTGGGTGTGACGGCGGTCAACGTGTTAATGTATGATGGACTATCACTTTAGAACAACTCTTCCGATTTGGCTGATTTCAGTCGAAAGGGTTTTAAATTTTTAAATAAATGGCAAATTGATATTTGAAAAAAGAAAATGATGTTTTAAACTAATAATTCCGCTTTCAGGGTAAATTGTCACGTTTAGACCTTGTATCTAATAGTATAATTATTTTTATTTCACCACTAATCTCTCTGTAATTGTTAGACGATAACAGCATTTAGAAGAACCAGACACTTTCAAAAATTTCACATGGCGAAATTAAAAACGTTTTCAATTTAAACTACCCCAATCAATTCACCGCTATAATATTTGAAGAATAAAAATCAATACGGCTTCCGTAACACTAAGCGCGAATTGAAATTCCCGAAACGTTTTGCGAGATTGAAGAGGCTTTTATGGAAATGGAGCAGTATGCACTCCGCGATAGTCAGGCCCTAACATATAACACTGCCGATTTAAATATTTACGATCCCACCCACAACTTGGATACACCTGATGTTCTATCCACTCTGCCAGGGGTGTAGGATGTTGCTCTGCTATGCAAATATTAACCAATAAAGTGAATACATAGAGGCAGTAGGCAGACAATGTGCGTTATAATATTTTGGCTGAAGTGCAAGTTTGTTCAGGCAATACTCGTATTAGTTTAGGAACAACGACTTAATTTAATATATTTGTATTAGTTATTAATAGTTCAATTTTTAAAAGAGTAAGTAAAGGAAAAAGATAAATTAACTTTTCTTTAGAAAGAGTCCGTTTATCTTTTGGCTTAGGCATTGTAATTTTTATGTATATTTATTTACTAGCAGCATTTCCATTATTGAATGGACCGTTTTGTGAAATCTTAATCCTAGTTTACCTCAAGTTATTCTCTAATGACGCCTTATGTAATATTATTTATAATTTATTGTGCTTTAAAAAAATGTAAAATACAAAGATTTCAGATATCTATGCAATGTATAAATGATGATATGAAAAATATCTGTCAATAATCTGCATTTCGATAACGTTTGTAAACGTTGGAGCTAAATTTAATTTATCGGAAAGTGCCGATCGCGCTTAATATTCACGTCGATTCGCCGGTCTGTCTGTCCGTACGTCACATGATTTATTCATTGAAAGCAAAGCGATTTTTTGTGACAACGTAATTTATTGTCCACACTCACTAATAATAACAGTAGCCTCGGTAGTGATCGAGTTAAATGTGCTTTTCTGACAAATAATTTTTTGTTGCTGAAAATATATTAAATAATATCCTGTAAGACTTAATAACATATAAGACAAGGAATTAATAAAAATATGTTAATAAAAGCATTATTAAATTGTAGCCACAATAATCATTGCAACTACATAATATTATGTGAGATCCTGGTCTAAGTTTGTGGATTGACTATATGAAAATTTCCACAGAAGCGGTGAAACTGTAAAAAGTAAATCAGATAATATTTTAATTTTTAATTGATAAATTAGTTTTGAAGTTTCTGAAGTAGAAAATTTTTTTATTATATTGATTTCTTTATGATTTATCATACTACCAAATATAAGTGTTAAAAATCTCATGGACCTAACCTGTTACAACTGTTGCAAACATTGTTGTTAAGAGCTACTTTCATTTTGAACCACCAACCCTTTAATCCTGACACTCGGTGAATAAATCCTGATTGGAACCACACCATAGATATTAAAATCGGAGCGCTCTCCCTCAATCGGAAACGGCACAGATTGGCGCCATCTTTGATTTAGAATGGCGACTTCCGGTTGGATGAGGGTATGAATTAAGGATATTATCTGGGCCCGAAGGCATCTATTGGCAGTTTGAATATTATTCAAATAAATTGTACGATTTGAGGATGTGCTTTGATTGTAGGTGCGAGTTCTGGGAAGATCGAAAAGTAGACTACTATTATATTAATTTAAGTTAACACTGAAAGTTAAAAAAAAATTCTCTTTGGGAGTTATCCCATCCAATGTTTTGCTATTGAACAACCCAAACAGGAATTATGATGTGGTCATGGGGTAATATTGTAGTAAATAAAAATCAAAACTTGTAATCAGTTGACCGGTTTGGTATTGGAAGTTGAAAAATGTTTGTTATTGTTATTCTTGTAAAAAGCTGTTTAGTTTTAAGAAATAATCACAATCTTATTAAAAAACTGGTTACAAAACTTCCGTTTTTACCAAATATTTATACTTTCTTTTGAACCTCGAATGACTAACCCAACCAAGTTATTCAAAGCATACACAACAATGATTTTATCGCGTTATTCAAAGTTCAACATTTCATTCTTTAATTTTGATATAGCGCCGCAAAAAGACCGTTACATAAATGAGCTCGTGGGCGATGTATACTTATATCAACGCCTACCTAAGCCCTAATTAGAGATCATTGAACAACAAACATGAGGCTATTTTGTTCGTCAATGTCTACGCTTTGGCCTTTCACATCAGACTTAGCTTTTAATCCATGGACTTAAAGTTCAAATCATTTAACTCTTTCAAAGGCTACTTTGTTTATACCACTATCAGTATCGGTTATGTACGTACAGGAAGTCTCTTAAATTATGTCCCTATCACTATGATTATGATCAGACATGTCATTTACGAGAAGCTTGTTGGCGGAGCTGCTACTGCGTTTTGAATGCGTTCTTTGTAGGACTTTCACATTATCAGGTCCCCAGAGCACAATTAAAACGTATCTCCTCCATGCTTCCGAAGATACGAAACGAAATCCATCAACCGCATTGAGCCTGACTTGACTTCTCTATAAGTTACCCAGCAGTAGGAAGTTTAAGGACTGGAGATATGATGATGTTAGTATACAACTAGTTTTCATTTGCATGAACGTTTAAGACTTTTCAATATTAATTAAATAACGTATGTACCTGTCTACGAGGCGGGGGTCTCTTTTGATCTCACACATTTTCATTTTCATAGCCTTTTATAAAATTTTCCTTTGTTTTATTTTGTATCGTTTTCATTGTTTCATTTTCTATTGTACTCATTGTATTTATGTTTTGTTTGTATTGAGTGTATGTCGATCAAATGCTTTCAATCTCTCTTTACCTATGGTAAAAAAAAAATAGGTAGGTATAGGCAGAACAAATAAATGAATAATTCTTCAAGTGCTTTACACCTAAGTAAAAAGAGATTACTAAGTAAACACATATGTAGATATACCCCTAATTTTGATCCTGACTGTTTCTACATCAAAGAAAAATAAGGCTGATAAAAATATCAAAATCAGAACAAAGATAGACGCAAGCCGAAACAATTGCGAAATGCGAATGTTGATCCAATAATCAAAATCACTGCAGCATTGAAAGTGCAATTTCATTATCGGATAGGAATATTGGATTTCTCTGTGGAGTACATTCGGGTAAGCGGGGTGCGCGGTACTACCGAATCAACTTCCACTCATGCCTTGTAATGGGATATTTTGGGAATTCGTTTCAATGAATTCTGAATAAGGTGTACCTACATTTTGTTTCATTTAGTGCCGTATTAAAACAGGAGCTGTTACAATTTGGTGCTTCGTGATTTTGCAAAAGCTACTCACATTTAACTCAGATATTCATTTGTGAACTAATATCCTTCTTCTTGTTCCATTGCAGGAAATCGCTCAGCCCTTATTTCACTTGGCGGTAAGTGATGATAAAGCGAAGATAGTTTGTCCATGTTCACTTATCCGTAATCTTGAACCACATAGTATCTAATTTCTAACTGGTGGATAACAACCAATTGTTAAAGCGACAGACTTTTGTTTTATACACCTTTAAATTTTCGCGAGAAGTTTCATAATTATATTTATACTAGGGAGTTTGAGTTAGACCTCGTTAATACAATTTATGTTATTTTTAGTTTTTGAAGCTTTATTCTGGGTGGGCATTTTCCAATAAGAAGTCCACCAGAAGAATATAAATAAAGTTAGTTAATATTATTATTATTGGTACTTAATCATTCTCATAAACAATGTTTGTATTATTCACTGTAAATTGTACATTGGTCAGCGAGTTTATTCAATTCTCGATAATATGGTGGTCGGGAGGAGGACCGTGAAATTAGAATTGCCTAGGGAGCACCTGTCAATCAAGGCATTCGACCGACGATGTGGTATGGTGGATACGGCGAGTGGATAGCATTCCGCTTAAATAAACATAATTATGGCACATTTACGTGTTTGGCGGCAACATTTTTATTTTTTTCTTAGCGGTATATTACACCGCTTTGCTTGATTGTAGTAGAAGCGGAAGTCCAGTTCAGTTCCGAAAACAGCTAATGTAACAGGTTTGCGCCTCAATAGCCGTCCTCGCCTTTTCAACCTGCAATTGTTTCTTTACACTTCGTTATGAAAGTATATGATATATATTTTTAATTGATAGTTTATTAATATTTTGACTCGTAATAAATTAATTTGTCTTATCTCTATAAGTTTAGTTCATCGACATTTCTTTGTCTTTTATTATGATTATCTAGAATGTCTAACCAATTGTTTAAATCACAAATAAAAGGCAGATATTAAACAAATACAGTCCGTGATGTGGTGATAAGAAAACAACTTTTCTCAAGAAGAATATTTCAATATATTGTGATATTTAAAACTGCGATTATTAGGCACAAGTTTCTTGGGAATTATATTATTCACACTTTTGAATGTAGGTACCTTCATCACCAGCTCATTTCATGACCCCATGGCTGGGGCATGAGACTTGCCTATGGATGGTTAAGGAGAACGGGCAGTAACCACCACGCGAGCCCAATGCAGATTGGTGGTAGTTAACGACTGCTAATGCAGGTGGAACCAACAGCTTTACGTGCCTTACGAAGCACGGAGGAGCTCGAGATGAGACATTTTTGGTCACCCATCCGATGACCGGCCATTGCGAAAGTTGCTCAGCCTCAGCAATCGCAGACCGGGCACGTTAACCACATCGCTATCGAGCTCCTCGAGTCTTTATAATAGTAAGTAAAGTGAATAGCCTATATACTGTTCCACTGCTGGGCAAAGGCCTCCATCATTGAAATGAAGTCATCACTACAATTGATGGATAATGGCTTACCATGCTTGCCAAGTGCGGGTTGGTGAAAAAGACAAAATACTACATTAAAAAAAAAATTATACCGTAATCCCTAACGCTAGACAAAATGGTGCTCCTGACATTCCACATTTAAATCAGAATCGAACTATACAAAACAAAAGAGAGTGTTCAAAATTCGAAACGGTTCGTTTCCAAATTCCGTGCCGCCTGAAAATCAAAGGGACAATTACCAAGTCCACGACCCGATTGATTAACGCTCACCAAAGAAGCGTATTTCATATCAATTAAATTCCTGCAAAAAGAACATTGGAACAAACAGTACGGTAGCCTGTCCCCAGGCGGTAGTAACTTAATGCCGATTGTAGAACAGAGGCCTGTTATTGCGTATTCAACCTTATGTGTTTGCTTGTTAGGGTTAGAACCGTGTATTGAAGTTTTGATCGGCTTTGGCTGCAGGCTTCGAGTAGAGTGCAGGGCTTTTATGCTATCGCCTCGTTGTACTCGTATATTTTAAACTGTTCACTTTATGTGTTTTTGTATCAAGACATTATGTTAGCAGATGTACCTAAAATATCTTTATATGGTTTTTAATAATCGGTGTAGCTTAAACGTAACTTATTTCTATGTGATTATTTACATATAATTTTACGCAAATATTGTTGTGAACAAATTACAAATTGAAAAAAGACAGCCACGATAGCATAGTTGGTAGTGCACTTGACCCGGCAAGTCATGGGGTGCGGGTTCAAATCTCGCTCGTGGAGTTTTTTTAACACTCTCTTTTTTCAATTTATTTCTATGTTTCAAAGATATTTAATTTTAAAATTCACAATAATAATGAGCTATTAAGGAGTAATTAAGTTCATCATCTTCATCATCTCATCCAAAAGACGTCCACTGCTGAACAAAGGGCTCCCACATCGATCTCCACATGATGGGTTTTGTGCTGCTCGCATCCAGCGGCTTCCCGCGACGTTTAAATTAAGTACTTACATATATATAAATTTAATCCTTTTTATCTATAAATTTTTCAAGAAACGTTATTGTTAATAATAATCTAGTTCTAAAATAATATTTTAAATCTGAAAAATATAAGATTAATGTAGGTTAGTACTTACTTAAGTTAAATCATTTTATGGTACTTACTCGATATTTTTTTTATTTGAACAACATTTACGGATCTACTCGCGTTTATATTACACATTACTTTTTAATGTTTTTTGTTTTTCTTGATACTGTTTTAAAATTACGTTTTAGTACCTACCTAAGTACATGACAATAACAATTATCATTATTTTATTAGCCGTTAGAACGGTTGACTGTTCTTACAATAAAACACGCAGAACAAAGATCGCTAATATGATTTCACGATCTCTTATAAATGAACAAGTCATTCAATTCTACAAAACCCCAATGAAGACTGATAGGTTTGCAAGATGTACACACGTCTGGACATCAGACTAACTGTCAAATTTCCTTAATATACTTTGAAAGTTATGTCTAGTTTTGCTGATGATGCATTTAGTTGAACTTTTTTTTTTAAATATTTACGGGTAAGCACAGTGCCTTGATCTCACCTGATGTTAAGTGATGATAAGGCCATTTGGTGGAAGCGCACTTCACCCGGGATCCTCAACTAGTAAGGCATTGGCTAAGTATCTTATCTCTAGCTGCCGGAACGCAATAATGTTACAAACATTGATGTTATGGCGACATATTTAGATAAGATGGTGGTAGCTAGTCAGGCGGACAAACAAGTCCTGCCACGAACCAAACCGAGTACACAAAGATGTAACCCCCGCTGGAAATCGAACCCGGGATCTCTGGGTCTAAACCGGTCTTAACCACTAGACCACAGAGGCGGTATTTGACAGTTTTGGATAGTCTAAAGTGCAAGCGTCTGTACCAACTTTTTTTAGGTTTTAATGGTTTTTTTTATTATCCTAGGAAATTTGGGCACCCCAATCATCTTGCGAGGCTCTAATTCCGCGGGGTATGTGGGGTTAGCCTGATGTTATGGCGACCCACTAAAAACTTAAGGCATCCATCTACCGCTTGGGTGGGATCCCAAGAACTCTGAAGAAAAGTCGTTCACGACCGGACCGGTCTTTTTGAACACGTCTCTTAGGCGCCTCAACCCTGGGGTGCGAGGGAGACGCCTCTAAACCTGTGGAGGACGGTGTTTTCTATCCCTCGGTCTGTGAGTGCTGAAGTTGACCAACTTTCGCAAAGGACCGTCACCGGATGGGTGACCAAAATATATCATCTCCTCTGTGCTTCGGAAGGCACGTTAAGCCGTTGGTCCCGGCTGCATTAGCAGTCAACAGTTAACAACCACTAATCACCGCGTGGTGGTCTAAGGCCCGATCTCCTTATCTATCCATAGGGAAGGATCGTGCTCCAGCAGTGGAGACATGTAATATACTAGTGATGCTTACTATCAGAACAGTGATTATAAATGTTAGCAAAAATAAATCCAGTCTCTTATTTCCTATCAACAAATTGATGCAAAATCAATAGATCGCCCGAGGCGCTTAATTCCATCGGCTCTCACAATTAGCCCGTTGGGCGTTTGAACAAAAAACAAGGGAGCAGATGAAAGCAATCGCTTGTCACGACGGACTAAAAGGTTGTCTGATTAATTTCAGGAAATATCATCATGATTAATTATGCTAAGACGTCGAAAAGAGTAGAAAAATCTTGATAACTAGGGTCATTTCGCCTGTTCGCGTCCATCGCCCAATTCGCGTCCATTTTACGGATCTCCCTTTTAACATTCTCGAAAATAAGTATACTAACACACCATTAAAAAGAAAAGTCATTACCGCCAATACCTCAATATATAAGAGGCACGTACACATAAATAAAAGTTCCGTGCGCCCAACCAATCCTGTTTAGAAAAATATTTAGTCTCGGCTGTTCAACAAGAGAGCGCGGATGCGCGAGATTTTAGGAAAAAAATAGTGTGCAGCGGCGCGTTTGACGGTAAGTCTTTTATTGTTTTATGTGAATTTTAGGTTACATAGCTGTATCTAGACTTTGATAATCAAAAAAGGAATAATATTAATTATGAATTTGCTTATTTTTTTTATAGTTAACAGTTAAAATAGGGTGGACGCGAATTACTACACCGAATTTATAAAACTTGCACTTTGCGTCCGCCATGGACGCAAACTTTACCTAGAGGGGATATTAATAAAGCAAATTGCGTCCATTTTTTCAATAAATACAATTGACTTGTTTTGTTTGTAAAAATAATTTAAAATGTATTGTAAAGACTAGGTACGAGTTTAAAATTCTATTTTTGAATAAAATGAGTAATTACTTTAATTCTTATTTTTTTCTGTAGGGATAAGAGTTCTTAGGAGACAAGAAAGAAGAAAGAAGAAGGAAAAGAGAACATACACAGAAGAAGATTTAAAGAAGCGTTAAATATAATATTCGAGAGAAGAAGAAATCGGTAAGACAAATATGCAAAGAATGCTATTCCCAAGACCACAATATTGGACAAAATCATGAAGTTGGCGGACACATTGGTCCAAGCTGCTCTGAGCCTTCAGCCGGGTTCACAACTGAGGGCTGGGGCTTCCTAGCTTGCGGTGACCCCGCCTGGGTTGCTGAGTCGATTCATCATCATCATCTCAACCTAAAGACGTCCACTGCTGGACAAAGGCCTCCCCCGAGGATCTCCACAACGACCGGTTTTGTGCTGCTCGCATCCAGTGGCTTCCCGCGACCTTCACCAGATTGTCAGTCCACCTTGTTGGAGGCCTGCCCACATTGCGCTTTCCGGCACGCGGTCGTCACTCGTGAACTGTTTCGCCCCAGCGGCCATCAGTCCTGCGAGCAGTGTGCCCTGCCCACTGCCACTTGAGCTTAGCAACTCTTCGGGCTTTGTCGGTTACCTTTGTTCTTCTGCGGATCTCCTTATTTCTGAATCGATCTTGCAGATAAATCCCGAGCATAGCCCTCTTCATTGCTATTTGAGTGACCTTGAGCCTTCTGATGAGACCCATAGTGAGCGACCACGTCTCAGTCCCGTATGTCATCACTGGCAACACACACTGGTGAAAGACTTTCGTCTTGAAACACTGCGGTATATCGGACGAAAAGATAAGCAGAACCATTGAGCGCCGATCTTCCATTAGTTTTAGGGTATGATCTGAGAACTTTTTGGTTCCTTTTGTACGGTGGGTTTTAAAGAACTGTGACCCAACCGTTTGGACGTTTTTCTTTCTTGCTATTTTTATTTTCTTTAAAGTGATTTATTTATGATAATAATGTTGATTTTAAAATATGTAACTATATTCTTAAATAAAGAAATTGTTAAAATCCAATCTTTCTTTACAATATCTTAAAAAGATCACCCCCACATTTCTTTTCTAAGCAGGTGGACGCAAAGTGGTCCATGGGTGGACGCAATTTGGATTTTGTGGACGCAAACTGGGGAAAACGCCTAATTCTGAAGTTTGTCTATTTAAAAAATAAACACAAGATATTTCGAACAAAACTGAAAGTTAACCTTAAAATAGACTATATAATGAACACATTACATCAATTTTTCATTGAAATTAGAGCTGGAACATTTTTATTTTCTCCTTCAAACTTGCCAACTGCACTAAATGGACGCGAACAGGCGAAATGACCCTATTCACGTTTATCAAAAAAAAATCTTTTAGGTATGAGTATTTTTTTTGGTGTTCTGGTAAAGTTTTTAAGTGCACTGGATTTTAAAACCTATATTAAAGTGAAATACGACTAACGTTCTGACTGACTAATAATATAAATAAATAAATTAAAAATCAGAAACTATTAGGAAAAGCCTAAAACTTTCCGCCAAGCTAGAAAAGGTTTTATAAAATTTCACAATAGAGACAATGGTTTTTCTTTAACAAATGCAAAGGTTTTAACAAAATTAAACAAATTTTTATCCCATTTTGTGTTTGCTGATTAGTGTGGCTAGACTTCTAATTTTTGATTACAGAACAAACTTTGAAGACATAACAAATGAAACTCGATTGCGAACGCTCAAAACAGCGCAAGAATTTGTCTTTACATTAATTTTTATTTTATTTGCATATGATGGTATTTTATTAATTACAAGCACTGTACTTGCGTCTTCGTCCGTGTGGATTTGAGACATTAAAAAAAATATTTTTTTATGAAAAGAAAATACCGCCTCTGTTAGCCGCAAGAAAGGTAGTGAAAGAATTTTTGGAATTGGATTATTAGTTACAGATTACCCTCCTTAAACAAACAAACAAACGAAGTCACAAACTTTACTCTTTATGAACTTCAATTTAACTACCATAAATTGATTAAGTGTGATATTTATGAATATCTAGGAAGGTGTGAACTCCACTTCCGGCGGGTATACGTCAGGTGATTTTATTCCAATAAGTAAAGTGTTCAGGTGTCAGCGACGCCCCACGAGAGCGTTCTCATTTGAATAGTGCACTAGATTGCACATTGTCCGGCCGAACATTGCCCGCTAGACTGGAAAAAGCGGGAGATAATTACAAATTCACAACCGCTTACTTACACATCTACCCTGTTTTGATACAATAGCAACGCAATCTATTTCAATATCCCATAATTTTTTTTTAATCCTATAAGTCAATTTTATTTTAACCACCTCTGTGGTCTAGTGGTTAAGACCACCGGTTTAGACCCAGAGGTTCCGTGTTCGATTCCCAGGGGGGGGTGCATGTTTGTGTACTCATTTTGGTTGGTGGTAGGGGGCTGGTTTGTTCGCCTGGCTAGCTACCACCATCTAATCTAAATATGTCGCCATAACAACAATGTCTGTACCATTGTTGTGTTCTAGCAGCTAGGGATAGGATAGCCAGTGCCTCACTAGTTGAGGGTTCCGGGTCGGTCTTATCATCACTTAACAACGGGTGAGGTGATGGCCATGTGCTTACCCGTATGATATTTTATATTTAGAAAAAAGATAAAGAACTTGAACTGTTACCAACTATAGTGGTAGTGCACCTGACCCGGCATGTCATGGGGTGCGGGTTCGAATCCCGCTCGTGGAATATTTTCAACACTTTGTCTTTTTTTTAATTGTAATATGTTCGCAACAATAACTGCGTAAAATTATATGTAAATATTCATAAAACTTTATATGCTAAAGGAAAATACAGATATCTAATTAGCAAAACAAAACAATTAACAAAATGTAAAATATTTTTTCTTAAAACTCTACATAGGGCGAGAGACTCTGTACTGAGAAAAATCGGCAAGAAACTCAGCATGGGCATTTCTTTTCTTCCATTCTTTTATGGCGTTTAAATATTGGATATTGCTCTATCATAAAAGGATACTTTCTTAAATATACAAATATATGCGATATAAAGTCCTTTATAAAAGTTTCTGAGCGCATAAATTCAGTTCATCAAATGTGTTTTTAAAATGTTTTCTATGAACTATACAGATCTCTATAATTTCCTTAGCATATAGTTTTTATAATTATGAACATATGCAATTTGTTTTTGGTTTTTAAAATCATAACTTTTTAATCAAAATTGTTGAAGTTTACAGCTGCTACAACAAAGAGGATTTCTTTAAACCCTAAAGAAGTTAAGGAAACTTCTTTGCTGAACCAGCTTCCAATTATTTGCAATGCAAACTAGTCCTGCTTTTAATAAACAAGCAACTGGGCGGAGCCAGATGTTAAAACTAAAAGAGGTAACTAAAAGGAATATTTTATTTACTTTTTACAAAGAAAACATATTTTTTGTAAATACTTTTTTTGTTTTATGCAATTTGAATTATGTTAGTTTAAAATTGTATGTTTAATTAAACGACCACAGTAGACCTATTGTCGTTTCGTTCTGTACTCCAGTCACCAGTGGTTTCTTTGATAACATAAGTCTAACGACGATTAAGAGTGATATAAGATATAAACTTTTATAATAATCTAATATATAAAATTCTCGCGTCACAGTTTTCGTTGCCATACTCCTCCGAAACGGCTTGACCGATTTTGATGAAATTTTTTGTGGTTATCCGGTATCTATGAGAATCGGCCAACATCTATTTTTCATCCCCCTAAATGTTAGGGGTAGTCCACCCCTAAATTTTTATTTTATTTTTTATGGCAAAACAACGTTTGCCGGGTCATCCGGTATCTATGAGAATCGGCCAACATCTATTTTTCATCCCCCTAAATGTTAGGGGTAGTCCACCCCTAAATTTTTTTTTTATTTTTTATGGCAAAACGACGTTTGCCGGGTCAGCTAGTCTAATATATAAAATTCTCGCGTTACAGTTTTCGTTGCCATACTCCTCCGAAACGGCTTGACCGATTTTGATGAAATTTTTTGTGCTTATCCGGTATCTATGAGAATCGGCCAACATCTATTTTTCATCCCCCTAAATGTTAGGGGTAGTCCACCCCTAAATTTTTTTTTTATTTTTTATGGCAAAACGACGTTTGCCGGGTCAGCTAGTATTATATATAAATACTCACACAGAACAAAGACATGGTAATAATCCCGCTAATAATATTCTAATGTGACCATGATTGTTTAAAAAATTATTATGTTATAAAGTTTGTAAATTATGTATAATTTATTTATAATATTATCATACTCAAGTATTACGTATGAACAACCATACGCATTGCTACGCTACAAACTCATTCGGCTACTAATATAGTACGTGCCAGAGACACTGTATAATCGAACGTTGCCAATCCGCTTATGTGGATGTGGATCCTAATTAATTCCCAGCGATCGGGGCCCCGATTTATCTTTTGATTGACCTGCCGCATAGTCAACGGAACTGTACTCGTAATAACATAGTACGGCTCAACTTTGTGCTGTGTTAATAGATTTTCCAGCACTATGATTGTACATTAAAGCTCATCAAAGGCCGAAATTGCTGCTGACTAGGGATGCGCCGAATATTCGTTTATTATTCGGTATTCGGTGTATTCGGAAAATTATGAGGTGTTCGTATTCAGTTGAATATTCGGTTTATTTTATCAAAATTCAAAAAATTCGAAATTCAAAATCATTTATTCAGTTTAGGCTGCAAATAGCTCTTATGAACGTCATTATGCCATCGGTTCGTAAGTCTACACTGGGCGGGACCTTGTACCACAGAATTCATAATTGCTTGTACTGAGAAGAACCGGCAAGAAACTCTGCAAGTGTCAAGCTCTTTTCTCTCTTACAGCGTCAAAAATATTGGAAAACGCCCTATCATAGAAGGACACTTTCCATCACAATTAAACACACAAAAAATAAAGGAAAATCGCAAGACACAAAAAACAACAAAATAAAAAATATCTAAGTTTGCAAAAATTTTAACAGGTACCTACCAATTTCAATTTTCACAATGTCATACAGTACTAATATAAGTCAAAAATTGTCTAAATTATTGTATTGTATTATATTAATTTATTAATTTTTTAATTAATTATATTAATTGTATTGTATTATTTATTAATTATATTAATTGTATTGTAAAGTATACGAGTATAATAATAATAAAAATAAGATAAGTAAGCAAGAGTAGACCTGCCTCCACAGGAGGCACCCGTTCACGAGTATGACATATGAATCAGCCATCGCTTCACTCAACCATATCTTAGGGAATGTAACGGAATGTAATTAGTCAACCAATAAGAGAAGGATTGCAATTTAAATATATATTATATTTATATATATAAATATAATATAGATTAATAGTTAACAGTGCAGGCCGGTACGAGCAGCAACGTATCGAACGTCAACGTTAACGAAAACGAGAATTCTCAGGGCGCGATTATAACTCTCCTCGTTTGTCACCAGAGAGCCTAGTGTGACATTAATTTGACATTCGATCACGTTAATGAAAATTAAGCATTTATAACATTGTAGCGCCCTCTGTCGACTTACGAGAAGATTTGAAATTTTGCCATACAGATTTGCGTTTTCATAAACGTAATCGAATGAATACGGTTATTAAACAAAACTCTTAATAGGCATTCAGGAGGCGCTGCTTCAATGCCATTTAAATTAGTTGTCGTTAACGTGACCGAATTTCAAATAAAACTCGTCAGAACCAAATATTTGGCTGAATATTCGATTCGACATGGGTTCGGTCATAGGTACACCGGATAGTATTAAGTATTCGTTATTCGGCAAAAACACAATTCGGCGCACCACTACTGCTGACATTGTCAGGGCACCACATTTTAGTTTGTATGATGCAGCATGAAGCGTAAATAAGCCTGTAATGTCGGGATTGGGTAGTCGTGAGTATTTTGATTGCGAACTTTGTTTGCTTTTCATTTGATTGCACTAAAATGTAGCGTTACGGAAGTTAATATAAACAACTAATAGGTATTTCGACATTGATGTACAAACGTATTATTTATTATATATACCTGACCATAGAAGTTTATGTCGTTTATAGTATACAAAACAGATGTTTATTATAACGGACGAATATTTAACATTTTATTTTTTTATAGTTTTCTTACTTAAGTTATGGAACAGTAGATATTTGCAATGCATTATATTTTGCTTTACATCATCATCATCATCATCATCATCATCATCGGCCTATCTTAGTCCACTGCTGGATATAGGCCTCCCCCAATGAGCGCCATAGCGCCCTGTCCTCAGCTTGACGCATCCAGCATCTGCCTGCAGTCCTTCGCAGGTCATCATCCCACCTGGCCGGAGGTCGTCCTACACTACGTTTACCGAGTCGTGGTCTCCACTCAAGAACACGTTTATCCCAGCGGTTGTCGGTTCTTCGCCAGATATGGCCGGCCCACTGCCACTTCAACTTGCTAATTCTTAAAGCTATGTCGATGACTTTGGTTCTCTGTCGGATGTATTCGTTACGAATCCTATCCTTCAGAGAAACTCCGAGCATAGCTCTTTCCATAGCTCGCTGAGCGACTTTAAACTGATGGACCAGCCCTACCGTGAGTGTCCACGTCTCAGCTCCGTAGGTCATGACGGGTAGGACGCACTGATTGAAAACTTTCGTTTTCAAGCATTGCGGTATGGATTATATGGATATATATTATATTATATTTTGCTTTACACTGCACCCTTTTTATCAGTAACACTCCATTCTTATTTGACAACGAATAATACAAGTACCTAAGTTAGTTATTATGTTATTGTGCGTTGGTCTAGCACTATAAAGTACTAGCTGATCCGCGGACTTCGTATCGCTTTGACAGTTTCCATGACAATAAAACAATAAAATCATTCGTCCGCTTAAGAACATTCATATCCCATGATGAACCCCTATAGCAACGCCACCTACCGAACCCAATTGTAAATCTAAACCATTCTCGAATCAACTTGAACCCACACAGAAAATTTCACCCAAATCGGTCCAGCCATTAAGAAGGAGTTCAATAACATACACACGCGCAG
Organism: Eudonia mercurella; assembly: GCA_963082485.1. NCBI lineage: Eukaryota > Metazoa > Arthropoda > Insecta > Lepidoptera > Crambidae > Eudonia > Eudonia mercurella. Next base: position 2,479,790 of record OY720036.1, on the reverse strand, counting down.
AAGATTTATAATATATAAAGATTAGGGAATAATTCATCATAATAAATCAGAAAGAAAAATTAAGATATAATAAGATTTAATCTTGTAGAAACATTGACTCGATTGAATTTGTACAGCCCATTAATAAAAATTTTAATCGGAGCACTCTACAACGTAGGCACTTAAAAACGTACCACACATCCTTGTTAGTGGAGCAGAATATCAATGTCAATGATATAAACTAGCAAAATAACAGTACAAACGTAGCAGCAGACGCCAAATGATGATTCATAATCGCTTGTTCAACAATACACGACGAACGTCAAGAATCCGTATGAATGCGAGACTGCGAATGACGGCTGAGTCACTACTGTCGGGTTTCCCGCGCTTTCTAACGAACGCCCACATTATACGATTACCTTATTACGGCAATTACATAGAAACTATTCAGAATAACATCGAAATTCTTGATTTGAAAGCGTTAGAAATGTATCAGGGTGTCTACAAGTTATATTTGCCATTCGTTAACGGAAACGAAATTTTCTATCATCATCAGCTGCTGGGGCACGGGCCACCACCACCCAGGCCCTGTGCGGTGCGGTGGTTGTTTACGACTGCTAGTGCAGCCAGGACCAAGAGCTTTAAAGCTGAAGCACTAGAATCACAAGTAGCTTTTAAACAAAACAACGAGCAATATCATTATTACAGTACTCCGCTCCGTCCATATCAATTGGAGTTAATGTAAGCCTCGTATATAGAACAGCGTTCACCGCAATGAAGTGAGCTACTCACCAGTTAAAAGTTATAAGGCGCCAATTAGCGATGTCGCCAATTGTAGGCGTCAATGGAACACAACGCTCCATTATGAAGCCTCACAAATGCGAACACACAATGGCTTTTTGATAGGAATACTGGGTCAAGGAGGTTCCACTATTCGTAGTAGATACTAGTTAGTTGTAATCCTATAAGCCGGTGAAGTGTTTCTTTTACATCGTCGTTTGAAAAGAGTAGCTACCTGCTAAGTTGCTTCTTCTTCTAATTATAAAAAGTATGTATATCCAATAAAAATATATTTATAAGTCAACAGCATTGTAAGGAACCTCTAGAAATTTTCAACATTTACATCGATTGCTTTCAAAACACATTCATTTCTAAATTATAGCAACAAATAGTACCCCCTATTCAAAACTACTCGTAGTAGTTACTGCGTCACAATCACAACTCATAATAACAACTATTCCCAATGTCCAAACTGATCGCCTATTTACGCTAAATGATCTATACCAGCGTGTAGTTTGCAGTAGCGGGACAGTCGACTGCAGCGGGTTTTATTGTGCAAATCAGCTGCCAATTAGCATAACAAACACCGGACGCACGCGCACTTGGGGGACGAACGTGATTCGGTAGAATACTTTCTATTGACTTCGGACTTCGTTGACGAAAGGGGCATAAGAGTGGTGAGGATTTCGGGTGAAATGCGTTTGCAGCTTACTATCAGGTCAGATGAAGGACAAAAGCCGTTGAAAAAAAAGATTCAGATTTTTTGCAAAGCAACTTTCAGAATTACAGTCAAACCTTCTGGCTAAATTAAAACAGGAATTAATTTTAATTAATATAGGTATTAGTTTTTCACTAACAGAAAAAAAAATATCTCGAACAGGTTCCAATAACCCGCGTTGGGTCAGCGTGCTATGGCGCAATTTCTTCATGTGCTATAGTGTCTGATCCCAGCAACGGGATGGAATAGATTGCAAGCCTCTCAACTGTCACTGCCAAATGCGTGTTTTGGCAAGCTAAGCCACAATAGGTATTTGTCTTCATCATCGATAATCTGCTATCAGGTTTTAAACATTTAAAGAAGTAAAACTAAAAAGCTTCTTCTATCTAGGGTTTGCATAAGTATCGAACCTGTCCCTAAGAATGTAAAACAAAATATTGTTACAGAAAATAAACATATTTTATTTTTTATTTTTTTTTATTATCGAACTCTTATCGGACACATCTCTACCTTCGCAGGGTTGGTTGGTATCGGCCACACGTCGCGCGTGCCCGCCAGACCGTACCGCTCGGCTGCATTGACGCGGACAAAACTTCCTGCGGTACCATGTAGCACATTTTAAGTGACAATAGCTAAAAGTCCAGTCCACTGTTTGATGTCGTCCAGCCATTTGCGTCTCGGACGGCCCAGATCTCTCTTTCCCGAAATTCTGCCTGATTAGCCGTGAAAACTCGTAAAAGCAAACTAAGAAGCCTTATTTCCAGAGTTTTGAATGAGTGTATCGAATGCTTGTAGAATAACGTCCTCCGCAGGATTGGTTGGTATCGGCCACACGTCGCGCGTGCCCGCCAGACCGTGCCGTTCGGCTGCATTGGCGCCCGAATGCTCCCGGAAAGTTACGGCGGATTGGACGTTACCGGGACCTTTGTTTATATTCATACTCCATTCTTCGATTTCGGGAAAGAGGATTTCAGTAACATTAAAACAGGGATCTTTGTTTAAATTGATAAATTGTACTTAAATTTCAAGAAAGAGAATTTTAGTTATATCAAAAGGCCCTTTGTTTACATTTATATTTGGTGTTTCGATTTTAGGCGAGAGGATATCGCTAATAATCATAAGAACTTTAATGTTACTTGCTTAAGAACTATTTCTAATTTCTTAATAATAGATAACGTGCTCGTCTCATAAAATAATTATATTGTATTTATTGGTAAAGGGTTAGTAATAAGGCTTGTTCTAAGTCCTAAGGGCTTATTATTTTATCTAAATCTGTCGCCACAACAACGACTCTAACTAACGGAATGTTTTCGACACTTAGGTCGAAAATTTAGGGTGAAGTGCGCTCCATCTCTGGTATTATTACCATTATGTGAGTGAATAGTCAAACGCTTCCTCGATATATAGTTGAACAATAAGAAGCAAAGAGTGAGAGAAATTATCATAGACTATAAAGAAGAAAACTTTCATTTCTTAAGTTTCATTTCATATTCAAGAAAACTTTCATTTCTTAAGTTTCGTTTCTTTTCATTTCATATTCCGAAATAAATGATTTATTATTAAGTATAGGTACTTAGAGCGGGGGAATCTTTCAAGTAATAGTGCAAGGGGTTATGTAACTGCACATTTACGCTTTATTTATATTAGCCCTTATTATAATACTATGGAGAACATAAGATAGCAAAAACACACCTGACAGCCGAAATGCTTCCATCTTTCCTAAACATTGACGCTCAATTTAATCACCAACTACCAAAACCGTTCATACGTTGTTTCAGCCATAGGTTTTAGCGAATCTCTAACACAACAACATTATACTCGTATAGTAATTAAAACTCCGTAATTCTATGCATGTGTAACCAAATAGCCGCGTCCAGAATTCCATTACCAAGTGAGTGACGTCTCCGGGGAGAGAGTATCCGGCTCTGGTCCTTCGGGACCGCTGTAATGAGAGTGACAAGGATATTTATGCCTCACCATGCGCCCTGAATACCCAATGAGGATCGAATATTGAATAAGCCCGAATTTCGCTTGCTGTATGCAACATTATTTACTTTATAAACAATGTTGACGGGTGCTCGGTGCTCCGCCTATTGACAAAGGCTTCTCCTTGTTTGCGGTGTTGTAAATTGATACAATGCTTAGAGTGGTTTCCTTTGAAATGGATATTATTTCGACGCCTGTCATACCTTAAACTGTGGTTAATGTTTATGTTTCTTTTATTCGTTCTTATTATTTTCAATTGTCTTTTGTAGCAAGGTAATATACAAATCGATCAGCATTGTTTTAACAAAATTGAATTTATTTAAACCAAATGTGTAGAAGCTGAAAGTTACAAAGCAAATTTTACTTATAACGAAAGTAGCGGAGTCAAGAGTGACAAAAATCCATCAATACACTAAATTAAAAATGGCAAGCCGTAATCAAATAAAAACTACACATTTGAACTTACATTCTCTCAAAGTTACAAGCACTTCTTCAGATATTACTGTACATCCAAAGATCCAAACGAAAATAAATTTTGTACTGTACAATTCAAATAAAACATAAAGGTTGATAAAAAGTATTTAACGGTTAATCGGTTTACCAGTTCCTGCATTTTTTTCAGTCGCAATGAACTAGAGAGATTGCTTTCTAATCCACAAACCCTAAAGAATTCATATTAAGGAGCATCCCACGGCCTACCACTAAGCCATATTTTCCAGATTTCATACGGTAATAGTCCGCAGAAGAGGGTTGGAAATCCTTTCACAATAGTGTAAGTCCCGTCTCCACGATGAAAATTATTTTCCCGTCGAGCTTTTGTCCTCGGCGTTTAAATATGGCGTTCAGGAAAATATTATTTTGACCGTCTCGTCGTCGTCGGTAAATGGAACCTGGGATCGGCGACTTCCATTTGCACAATACCGTCTAGGGAAATGTGGAGTTCAATCATAGAAATCTTAATAGTACGTTTATACGGAACTTTTCGTAATCAGTGGCCAAGTTTGCAGACGTTGTTTCATTTGTTAATCTAAGCTGAATGAAAACTCCTTATTATCGGGCGTAATAAGCTGACCTATTTTGTGTGGAACTTCCAAATTTTGTTTTCGTATTTCTACCCATGTTCCTTGGACGAACTTGTTCAAATTCTGTAATGGATTATGATGAGGCAATTCTTTTATTCTTATTATTAATTTATTATCTAGTTATGATTATTCATCAGATGTCTTTATGTTCAAATTAATATTAACGTTACGTGGCCAGTCCAATTTAAATAGCCTGACGAACGACATTTTTGTTAGTGCACTAATTGTATAATTTAAACTCATTATTTAAAGTATGGTTGAATTATGAATACGATTCGAATAACGGGATGGTTATGCGTGTGCAAGCAAACAATTTAATATTTAATTAGTAAAATATGAAACTGAATTAATAATTAACATAACAACAGTACTGGTTATCAGTTTGGCTGTTGCCTTAGTTTTTTAAAGCTTCATGCGACATGTATGCCAGCCATGGTTTGATTTGAAGTGTTTTTAAAATAAGTCCTGTCTTACCCACTGACTAACTCATCAACGCTCAGTTCAAACTGTAAGACTAAGAAAGCTAAAATTTGCACATTATTGCTCTTTATGAAGTAGACAAGGAAACATTTCATATTTTTAAACGGTTTTATTTAGCTTGCCTTTATTTATTTGTTTATTTGTTTGGGTCTAGTAATTAAAATTTGACCTTCTTTTGTTAACGGATGAATCTGAAATTTGGTATACATCTTTAGTTCTGATAACAATATAATTCAATATATTCGGTATCATTGTAAATCCAAGATGGCTGCCGCTACATAATGGCGGGTAACATAATATATTTTATCACTACTAGGTACCTAAATATGGATATCAAATGAAAGAGCTTGATTAGTAGAATAGTTCTTTATGAAAATAAAATGAAAATCCAAAATGGCCGCCAACAAAATGGCAGGTTCATTTTTTTCTTTTCTCAACCTCTTCAATATGGGTCTCAAATAAAAGGTCTTGACTAGTAGAATAGATTACACTATAAAAAAAAACTAAAAACTTAAAAATATTTTTTTAATTTTTTTTAAAGGTTTTATTGAAAATAAAGATTTAAAAAAATGATGTAGACAATGACCTAAAAATAAGCAGGTCCTAGGTACCAGTCATCACACCACTCTACTCATCAACCTAGGGCATTGATCAGAGAAAAAAATAAAATCGTTGAGCGTGTAAAATGTCTATCAAGTCAACCGCTATATCATAATAAAAATGCTATTTACATAATATTTGCGCAGGTTACGTGCGCCCAACGATTTATTTTTTTGTCTGATCAATGCCCTAGGCCCTAGGTTGATGACGAGAGTGGTGTGATGACTGGTACCTAAGACCTACCGACTTATTTTTTAGCTTTTAGTACATTGTCTACTTACACTTTTTTTTTCTAAATCTGTATTTTCAATAAAACCTTTATTTAAAAAAAAATTTACTCATTTTTTTTTAAAATTTCTACGTGATCAAAATAACAGATTCTTGTAAACAGAACTCATAATAATACTATAGTTAAAGCTATTCACTACTTCTGCATTAAGGCTGCTTCCAAAAGATATAAATATAAGTAGTAGTTGGTAGAAATATACTCTTTGGCTTCACTTTCACCAGACGACAGTGCTGTGACAGCTGTCAGATAAACTTCGTAATCCTTTGCACGGATGTGAAGCAATTCGTCATGATCATATGTCGTTACGTAACGTGGAAAACAGTGTCTAGACACTAACTGACACCCGCATTTGTTTTCATTATACGAACACGGTTTCCATGAGAGTACCGCATTGTCTTCGCCATTAACATGGTATGCTTGAGAAGGTTTGTGTTATTTGTAGAATTATGCTTCTAAAATATATTTGTGAATATAATATATTACTTTGTTTTAACGTATAGTAAAGACAAACCAATAGAAACAATTCATAATAATTAGTCCTCTTAACTTAGCTAATACTCTTGTGTTAGGTAGGGATTAGGCACGATTTATCGTACTCAAACTATATCCATTCGGCTACCAACGATGCATTCTAAGTTAGTGTAGTCTTCTGTTTTAACCTATATTCATAAGAAAGCTGTAGCTATTTGTGGAATTGTGCCATTTCCTACTTTAACATATCTTTATAATTTTACCCAGAAGTGCAATCAGTCATGAGCTATTTCGGAATGCGGAAGATAACTCCAATAGATATGTAGCTAATGTTTGGTAGTGTAGATTATTGGTGTCGAACATGTCTTGCCTAACTTCCGCGCTTAATAATAGATTAGCACGCTTAGAGTGGTTCGCAAGGCGGATGGACACCGTATTGTGGTTATAGCAGATCATTCGGGGACTCTTACAATTGAAATAAAAGTAAGCAATCAATTGAAAGTCACTTAGACAAGTTCTATAAAAAGTCGGCTTGGTGGCCGAGTGACAAAGAGCTCGGACCGATCTCTGAAGGTCGTGAAATCAATTTCAATCCTAATGATTTAAATTTTATCACTTTTTTCTAATTTTCTGATCATCAATCCGCATTTGACAAGCGTGGTAATTGACCTGACTTGGTTGCAATGATAAAGGCTTCGGATCAATAATAGTGATGGAGGCATTTGCCGTGGAACAGTACATAGACGCTATGGTCTATGATTTGGGAGAGTTCCGTAAAATGGTTGATGATTTTATTAATATTGCACAAAAGATTCCGATAAGTCGAAGTGCTGGGGGAGGGAAACCTTGGCAGGCCTAACTTAGATAAGATGTGTACAGTCTTAATCTAAACCCCACTAAGTTAAACGGTCTAGGCCGAAATGTGTACAGTAAGCTGACCCATGACAAAGCTATAAATCACTTCTTCTTAATTACAAATTTAATATCGCGTGCATGTAGGTACATGTATGTAACTCAGAAAAAATAAATATTACTATAGACAACATCACCGACAAATGTTTTAAACTCAGCAGCACCCTTTATTAGTCAACGTTCGAGCCGTTCAAAAGTGAATCAGGCAAACATAATTAGAACGAGTACCAAGGGACCCTTGATTGTAACTCTAATGGCCACTTAGTATTAGAGGCGAGTTTAGCTTACCTCTCCAAGCAATTTGGGATTGCGTAACACGGACCCGTAGCTAACTACTAGTTTTTGTAGCCCGCTGATGTTGTTTTGATACGCTAAGACTTGATGGATACCAATGGAAGAGAGAATTACAAAAAATAAGGTAGTATCATAAAGAAGTATGTGAATGTAATCATAAAATAAATCACACAAAATATAATACAGAGGGAAAGGAATCAGCTAACTTAACAAGGTTATATGAAGATGATGAACAATAAAAAAATCGTATACCAATAAGTATTTTTTGAAGGTACACTTGGCATCTTAATAGTATTTCTTTGTCAAATAGAAATATGGTACAGGTTTTGATAATGTCTCAAACAATACACATTGGTGAGGTCTCAAACAGTACACACATTGGTGAAGTGTTGGGGCATGCAATGTTTTCATTGAACATGTTTTTTTGAATTGATCAATATTTTTAAGCTCTTTGGTTTTTGGCTACCTATCAGACTATCCAAAATTCAAATTACTTCAATAAATGTCCAACCATACATATGCCATAGATGTAAAATTCAAATTGTATTGAGACAACTTGACAGTTTATGGCAGTTTAATGTGCAGCAGCATGTAAAAATTATTAAGAATCTTGTAAGCCCAACAAAGCATTAACCTCACACATAGATAAAAGAATCGCAGTAGCGGTAGGAATAACCTCGATAGTCGTTATCTGTGTAATTACGGTTCTCGAGACAAACATTTAAAGCCACATACCTGGGCAAATGAGTACAGTTGAGACACTTTGTGTAAATATGTTTTATTTGACGAAAAACGCAACAACAGACCCAGTTATAGAAACAGATTTTTTTTGAGTTTAAAATATAAAATGTTATATTAGCAGAACGTCGTGGCTGGCGTGGTGACTATTAGCTATTATCCCTCCAAACAATGACATGTATGGTGTATTGTTGGTTATTTAGTAATTTATTGTCAGTTTAAACAATGGCTTAATGTTTCAGTTTGATTTTTCTTAGGCTAACAATAATTTATTATGTCGTAGATAACTATTTTGGCTGTATTGTAGTTTTTTTAATTAAATTAGTTGTTGGTAATTTTAAAAAACATTTGCTATCGAGTAAAATTCTTAATATGAATAGTACATACAGGTAAAGATTGCTTAATTGTTAAAATGTAAGGTATATGAAACGCGTTACATTAAAACATACAGAGACAATACAGAAACTAAGTTCTAATACAATAAACATTATACTAGACAAGATAGATGGGAAAGAAGTTAGCATCAGCGATAAAATTAAGAAGAAGATACGCCTAATAATGAGAACGCTAAATAGTATGATAAAAGTAGTGTTACTGAACGCAACTCATGTCCTGATAAGCCAACCCCCTAATAAAAACACTAGCTTGAATATTGGACGCCTTATCGAGCGACTTAGTCTGCCCTAAATTGGGCATGCGGGAGTTATAGGCAAAGTTTGGTACGCAACGAATAAAAGATAATGAAGATTTAGATTAGATATATGCGGTAAACATCCAACTCGGACTTGGTTAGTTTGGTGATAGTGAGGCTTCGTAATGCATTCGCATAACGCTTAATAGTTATGACGCTGGGAATTTGGGGTTGTGAATTTTTTCCTCGATTCTGGCGATAGGGGATTTTCAAGAGTTCCGGTAACATTTGATATAAACTTTTACAATTGACTGAATCAATATTGTCCTTACACGAATTTGACTCTTGCATCATACTTATAAAATTGACACTTGCACCATTTTCAAACAGAAAATGTTGTGAGAATCTTATTTTCTCAGGTTTTTATTTTCCTCACAATATTTTAATGTTTAACTTAGTGTTTCCTAAAAAAATAAGAACTCCAAAATTCCAATTAGCAACGAAGTATGCTAAACAGCATTTATAATAATGCTTTATAGCTCGTTTCAATGAGGTTTTATCATAATCAATAACCCAAGTAAATCTTAGAGGGCAATATTTAAACACAATCCCTTCGCCTAAAATGAAATTCAATCTTTATTAGATTTCCAAACCAATGTTTGTTAAGCGTTTTGAGCTAATAAAAGTAATATTAAGGGAGCGAGACCCTTAGAACGGGAGGAAATGAACGCCACGAGAGAATGAAATTGGAAAACTTGTTCCAAAATTACTTGAGATGAAAAAAGAAAGTAAATACGGCCTAAGGAAGTTAGTGAAACAAGTATGCGCTGGTGTAGCTGAACTTTTGTTTACCTGGGGTGAAATATTTTTATTGCGTTTCCGTCAAAACAAGTTTCTGGAAGTAAGTAAGCATGGGTAACGGTGGATAACATTGAAAAAAACGAATCCACATACGTAAAGAAGTATCTACTCGTATGTAGCCTTCTCGCATGTAGAACTTTGTTTGTATCTTGGTAGTAATCTTCTTACACCAATGAAGAGTTATAGGTACTATATCTGAGTAACATAGGCGACATTGTATTGAGGCAAAAATAAGTTATTAGGTAAAAAAAATCGATATTTTAAATCTAGTCAGGAGCTGCTTAGCTGCTGTATCGAAATATATACAATACTGTTATTACACATACACAAAATAAATAATTACACAAAAAGTAGTTCTGACAAAGTGCCCAGTGCTAGTTATTTATACTCTTTGCCATTTACTTTAACTCCACCGAATAATGACGAATAAACTCGCACGTACACAACAAAACAAAACTGTTTTGCAAACTAAACAGTTATGTTTCACACTTAAATCTCAGTACACAACGATGCTGCAGTCAAACACAGTCATTAGCGTTTAAACGCGAAACATTCCAAACTCACCTAGTCTTACTCCAGTTGCCGATCTCAGCGTACCGTCGCCCGTTCGCGCATCCGCTCCGCCTCACTTCATTTCCTTTGAACGTTTGCACAGAGTTCCCGTTGGGCGTTAATATTCCGTTGGAGGTGTTATTGTTCCGCTCCCTGTTCCTCGGGAAGGTTCCGGTGCCCGAACGGAACGTAGCGAGGTGTGGAGTTTGCTCCAACTCTGGCGCATACTGTTGTAAGGGAAGCGTGCCGTTGCCGCTCCAACTCTTCCGGTTGACGGCGAAAGTTTTGAATGTGCCGTTCCCGTTCGTCGGCGAGGGTGTCACGCCGCAGAAGCTGCTTCTGTTATGGCTATTCTTGATGAACGCACTATTCTGGAGCGCCACTTGCGGCTTTATCGGCACCAGTGGCGACGCCTGGTCAATTGACATCGTACTTTATTCGCTGTGCTACTGAGCTATCTACATTTTCGTCTGGAAAGAAAAGAGGTTACTCAGTTTTGTTTTCTTCATAATCCGCAATATCATCAACAGAGTTCCTTTTTATAACAGTATCGGCATTCGATTTATCAACTTTGACTTGTAAACAAATTAGTTGAGTGACATGGCAACCTATGAATGTAATGAAAAGTCCAACGGACAATAGGGTTCAATTTAGGTTAATGGTTGTTCGAGTTCAACTGAACTGCTCATGTGTGCGCGTTCAACATTACTGAAGTCACGTGCCTTCGCAATCCTCAAAAGGTCACATAAGCAATAAAAGAGAAGAATATGTATGCTAAGAATAGATGGAATTGTCATAATTTCAAACAGCTAGCGATGGCCTTGTCTGGCTTTTATATTTTAATACATGTTTGTAACGGATTGTTACTTTTATATATTAATAGCTATAAAGAGAAACAGATGTCAAATATATTTTTTTATGTTTACGAAAATGCTACACATTAAAAGTAAGCACTTCTAATGGATATCATATAGCGTTTAATTTTATCAAGATGTCAGATAAACCTAAACAAAATTGAGATCAAAACATCTAACAGACTCATAAGTTCTTATTAAGGCGATGATACCATTCGTGCACTAAAATTACCTGTAAAATAACAAAAAAAATCGTTTAGTGTGGGCAATAGAGGATAATATTCAAGGAGATAAGAATCAGAATAGCAATGAGTTATCTCACAAAGGAAGTGACCCAACGAGCTCACAACAAGCGGTTAATGAAAAAAAGGTTGCCAACGCCCGCTCATCAACGTGGTGGCGTGTTTTTGCGATGACAACATAATATGGGGGCTATCCTTTAGCAGTTGGGATTATAAAACCATCAATATTCACTGCGAATGGGCATGTGTTTTGCTGTACTTTCAATCTAATTGGAATTGCGTTAGAGCTTTGATTACTGCGAAAATTTAGAATTTTATGATGAACATGAACAATAGAATAGTGGGATACGCTAGCCGAAGGTTGGTAGGTTTCAACGACTGCCATGCTTCAATAACCTTCTGAAATATGAAGGAGCTCGAGATTATTAAATTCGGCCATCCATTAAGTTGATAGCATTGCAAAAGTTGCTTGATTTGGTAAAGCGCCATCCATGCAAGAAGTTCTTTATCAAACATTTGAATATCTGATTAAGACTATCCCAATTGCATTCTGATGCGATTTATTTTTGGTCTTCGAAATGGGGTCAGATCATCATTAGTATTTTTAAAGTAAATTTAATGAGAAGACTTCATCATTAACATGTGTTTCAAAGCAATTTGTTATAACGGAACAAGGAAAGTCTGCTTTTTTATCCAACAATTACAAGTAAAAAAAGAGTATAATTTATAAACGCGGCTATAGCAGGTGGAATTTTTTAAAGTTTAAACACTACCACGAAGTAGAATTAATTGATAACGATTTCTAACGGAACTGCTTAAGCGTTGTTTGTTGTGTTTTGTTAAATATTGCGATAATAGACGAATACTTTGAAACTGAAAAACTTAATGATGCTAGATGGAGCGACGATATAATCAGAGAATCAGAATTAGACCAAAAAAGCCAAAAATCGAGCTCATCGTGCGGACCTTCTTCCAACAATGCTCTTTGATTATGATTATGATGATGATAAAGAATATTTTGATACTGAAAACTGTTTGCTTTTTTTTAATTTATTGATTACATTTTATTGTAAAAAGGATTGTTGTAGAAGTAAGAGTGAAGAGCGTACAAAAACTTTCGACGAATACCAAATAACCTGTAGAATGAAAACTAATTATTATGTGTTTTCTATTTGTGCTTTGTTATTGTTTTATCTTTTTGTTTACAGTCAACAAATGTATTTTTCTTTCTCATTTATAGTGTTGAAATAAAAAATAAATAATAAATAGATGATAGATAGATAATACTTTAATTGCAACACTATAAAACAAAAATATAAATAATTTACAAAGTTACAATTTGGCGGTCTTATCGCTTTTCGCTATTGAGAGAGCTATAAACTGTAAGATCTACTCTTGTTGGTTACTCTTGAAACACAATTGCAATAATCAATTTCCAATCCCAAATCTAAAAAATTCAAATGGCACTCTTAAAAGCGATAATAGCGCTACATTGGAATTAAATTACGTGGAAATTGAGTGAACAAATTATTATCGAGATGGGGCGTTCCGAAATCGCGAAACTTATCCCAATATCGATACATATTAATCGCATTGGAATTGTATTGAGATTGAGTTTGCGTCAAGAGTAGCCTACCTGGGGTGAAACTATAATCTTCAGTTGGTATGTTTTCGTTTCGTTTTACATGCTAATGGCAATATACGAGTAGTATGCGATAACGCACCTACTTCTAGTGACCTCGGCTTTTGACGCATCATTTAACCGCGTCCTGTAGCACTGCAGTTTGCTCATGAACTGTGTAACATGAAAGTGGAAACTGTCCATTAAACTGCCTACCTTGACCCGCTTATCCGCATCAGGCGGTCAGTTGAATCGTAATCTGTTGAGCTAATTTGTTTGCACTTTAGTGTACATACGTGCGATTTATTTATTTACTACCTACTGTAAATGGTGAAACTTTGCATAACTTATATCTTGAGGAGCTCGATGGCGCAGTGGTTAACGCGCCCGGTCTGCGAGTACTGAAGTAAAGCAACTTTCGCAAAGGCCGGTCATCGGATGGGTGATCAAAAATTTATTATCTCGAGCTCCTCCGTGCTTCGGAAGGCACGTAAAGCCGTGGGTCCCGGCTGCATTAGCAGTCGTTAACAACCACCAACCCGCAATGGGCCCGCGTGGTGGTTTATGGCCCGTTCTCCCTATCCATCCATAGGGAATTCTCGTGCCCCAGCAGTGGGGATTCTATCTTATCTTGTTATAATGTTAAATTGACATTTAGCGCTTTGGTAGGTTTTTGCTTTTTTAATCTACGGTCGATAGCACGTTTTCATTTCTTTGCCAAAGAAACATATTAAAACTATTTTGTTTGAGAAATTCATCCAAATAACAAAAACCTAAGCCCGAACCTAACCAAACCCCTTCCTACTACAGATAATATAATATTTTTTGCGGGACAAAATTACTCCTATAATGTAACGGCTACAAGCTGCCAGACCGCGACTTGATCTGAACACACGAACCCCGTGACTCCACAAATTTGTAAAAATCCTTTTACGGATATCTCAACCCAATAAAACTCCAAGTTTATAACCTATAGTTCCAGAGATTTCTCGTTAATCAGTCTGTCTGTACTTGAATGGTATTTCGCTTCTAACCATATTTATAAACAAAATGTCCGTATGATTAGTGTATATGTCAATAATAGTCAACGTCGTTCAATTGAGACCAGTCAACTGTGCTGACCCGCAAGAGATCGGTCAGTGTGCTTGTGTAATGTTTACGTAACACGCGACCGTGTTGACTTGCATTGTGCCGTAGCAACCGGCGGCATTAGCCACGGCTAGCTGTCGTCACCGGGTTGTTTGCCATCATTTACAATGTGGACTAGCTTTGTTTTGACTAAATGTTAAACAAAACACTACAGCGTTTCTGTTCTACTATTATGAACCGTACAAAGTCTTAGAAGTGGCCAAGATTTAACTCAAAGACCAAATGTCAAAAGTGGACGTTTTAAGAAAGCAGATTTGAGGTCCCATGCGGCTATTTTTGTACCGGTGACTAATTCTCACGCTATATGAATTACCAATGCTCCTTTTTCTCTTATTCAAGGTTAAGGTAACATTATAAATCCATGCTGTTAATTTTGTCAAAGAAAATTCTCGAACGATATTTAACTTAACAAATTGTAAATAATGCTCATAATATGATATTTCATAGTATATTAAAGCACTGGTATAGGAAGCACTGGGCTACAGCAACAAGAGTAATATCATAATATGGAGACGAAATCCCCATAACTGGTCATAACCCATCCTACATAGTAGACACCTCAGATCATAGTAGGGTCCTATGATTCTATGAGGGCTTCTATGATCTGAGGTAGACACCAATTTACTTTGTGAATAACGTCGTTGGTTACAAAATTAGTAAGGTTCTATATGTCTTTTGTAGAAGACACATTTTGTAATTGTTTGTAATTCCAAATAAATAAAAAAATAAAAATAGCTTAGCTTAATGTGGGTCAGTAGTTTATATACAAGTAATATACTATAAATCACGAAAGCAACTATATCCGTTAGACCGTTCTAAGCACGTTAGCCTTCCAAAAGCATGGAAGAGCTGAAAATATTATTAAGTTGATGTGGTGATCCGGCATTGCGAAACCTCAATCTGTTATAGTCAAAAACAATCATTAGAACAGAGGATAATATAAGCGGATTTCCCATAGTTAGTACGTCAGTTGTTAGATGTATCGATTACGGAAATCTTCACTTACACTTATCATCAAGTCCCATCAAAAACACAAAAGAGAAATTAGCACCTCACATCACCGACTATTATAGTGTTGGCTTTTTTTTTCATTATATAAATGTATGGAATTTGTATAAAATTAATCAGTTTATATCTCATAGTTCATATCTCGCTAAAAATAAATAATTTTTTGATATTTATTGGGTCTGTTATAACTTTTTCAGGGCGTCGCCATCGTCGTTTCAGCTATTTCAAAATGTCACATAAATTTTGTCTCAGGGGAAAAAAATGGGGAAAAAAGAGAAAAATGTGGGGAAAACTATTATAAATAAAATAAATACAAAAAATATTTGCGTTTAAATACTTACAAATAAAAAGACACATAACTGTTATGGAACAAATACTCCTTAAGTTAAATTTTTTATTTTATTTTTCTACTTTTCTAATGTCAACCTTCTTTTGTTTTGTTGTGCCCTCTCTTGTCTTGTCATAGTCGTTGCTGTAGGTATGTTTTATTGTAAAATTAGATTCCTTTAATTTTAATTAACCCTTTTCTTCGCCTTTTTGTTCCCTAATACAGTCCACCTTTTAATGTTACAATAACTTTATTTATGACAAAAAAATACTAATATATTCTATATCGCCTACATATACTTGTGTAGTGTCTTTCGCGTGGTCACGGGCGGAGTCGGTAGCAGGAAGTTTCTATTGCTCACATTAATCACATCGAATTAGAATGCAAGTGGGTCGATCAACCGCGAACTATTACAGTAATTAAACTGTGAACGTCTTGGTGCGTTATCTAACGCATCGGTTGATAGCTCCATTACGTATGCAGCTTGTTTACAAACGATTTTTTTAGCTTTTTAGTGTTACTAACTTATAATAGAATGCGTTTATTTTGGTGTCTCCTTTTACGCTAAGAAAGATTTAGTATTAACTAATTATTGTTTAATCACTTAGTTATTTCTAAATAAATAATTGTTTGCTAGTGTTAAATTATATATACATAATTATTCAGCTATGAAACTATGTAGTTTCTTGCGCTCATTCTTCTCCACAGATAAAAATAGACGTCCTGAATGTGTGGTAGGTAAAAATGTTTGGACGATTTAAAAGCACTTATTCTTAAGTACTCAATAATACTAGTAAGTCAATACTTACCGCCAAAATTAATAACCTATCCTCAGCAAGAGATAGGCCTACTAGAGTTTTGTTGCTTGGTTATTTCTGTTATATATCGGAAAATAACAGCGGTTGTTAGGTAACTAAACTAAGATAGGCCTATCTCTTACCAGAGATAGGTTATTAATTTCGGCTGTTAGTTGACTTTGACTTTAATACATCAAACTCCTTGAAAACGGCTAAACCGATTTAAATGAAATTTTTGTGTGTAATAATTGACTGGGTCTATGGATGGTTTCGATTCACAATTGGACCCGGTAGGTGGCGCTGTTACCTATAACAGCACCACTTACCGCTTGAGAACACCCGTATCCTATGATGGACCCCTAGGTCCCCTATGTTCTCAAGCGGACAAAGTCGCTAGTTTCCTATAAATATTTTAACACGTAACATTTCGTTCGTTGATATACATTTTGTTTATTCATAATGTTACGTTCAAGATGTCCCACTTTAGTAAAGTTATAAGACAATTGTGTGCACGTGTGAATGTTTACCATTCGGTCGATTCATGGTGACAGTACAGACGTATATGTACTTGTTCTGTGACCTGTCGTAAAGTAGCACAATTGTTAGTAAAATAAGCTTTTAGCCCATTTTATTAATTATTTATAAATAAAACAGAGCACTCGGTCCGACATCCAAAGATCCCGGGTTCAATTACAAAGCCGGGCAAAGTGTGTATTCGATTTTTCGATGCGTATAGCCCGGGTTTGTGGTCACCAACCCGCAATTGGCAAGCGTGGTGATTAAGCCATTACCCATCAATTGTAGTGTTGACTTGAATTCAATGCCGGAGGCCTTTGCCCATCAGTGGGACAGTCATAGGCTACTTTTTTATTACTTATTAATTAGTCATCGTCTTTAAGTTTAACTTATGTTTGCCATAGAAGTGTCCTTCAAATTATAACATGAAGAGCTATTTTTCTTATACATACGAGTATGCGATCTCTTTATTTGTATGTTTGTGATAAATGTGTCCTCCTTGGGGGTATATTTACTCTGTGCTAGTGTGAAGAGGGCAATTGTCAATTATCGCCGTCATGTGTTTAAAGGAAGAGAGAAAAGAGATTGCGACCTTTTTGTCAATCCAAACATTTTCATGACCTTTAAACTGTTGAGTATAGAACAAAAAGCGTAAACGCAACAGGCGTTTGGACGTATTAATAAATTCTTTGCAGAAATACCTTACGTCATTAAGATTCACCCTCGGACAAGAAACTAGCTGTAATTTTTCATTGTCTCATTCAGCCGTTGATACGACATTTCATCAAAATTACATTCCAGCCGTTAACGGTCGGCTCTTATTAATTGAACTATTATTCGTGGTACAGTTATTGCCATTATTATGTACTCGCACTTGTGGAGTCTTCGGAACATATTTGAAACTTTTTTATAATAAAGAATACTGAAATTAAACTGTTCATAGGGTTCTCTCTCGTTACGCAGTCTCGCTGCACTGTAACCAGATGAGTAAATATTTACTCATGTGCTGTAACGGCGGACCTTGCAAACTTGTCTGAAACGTCAGGACGAAATATTAAGTCAAGAAAAATACTTTTAAAGAGTTATTTGTAGTATACGCGTAAATTTGGGAAAACAGTAAATGAAAAATATCGTTGAAGACCAGCGTTGTAGCAATATTGAAGTGCTATACACACAACACATGCTGAGAAGATGCCTTTTCAGTATCATATACCATGTATATTAAATTATGAATGCCTTACTCGTCTGAATGTCGTTTTGTGATACTGAATAAATATTTTCCTATTCTATTCTATTCAAAAGCTTTAACTTAAAGAAAGTAATGTATGTAGGTATGTTTATGTTTTAAATAAGCAATAATGTTAACAGTTCGATTCCAAGTAATACTGTTTACGGAATTCAACCACAAGAAACGACACTCTTCCGTATACCTCTGGCACGTCGACTAAGCTTGTGCAACATACAATAGAACTATTCAAGTTCAGCGATTCGGCTGGTCACGCAAATCCATGTCTCCTTAGTTGCTTCCAAACACGAAGCGTTTGTCAAATACTTACTTCCTATCCTTTCCTAATATATCATACTAATATTATAAAGCTGAAGAGTTTGTTTGTTTGGTTGAACGCGCTAATCTCAGGAAGTACTGGTTCGAATTGAAAAATTATTTTTCTGTTGAATAGTCCATTTATTGAGGAAGGTTATATACTATATTTAAAAAAATTAAAAATAAAAGTACACCCGTGCGAAGCCGGGGCGGGCAGCTAGTTTGTTATATTTTCTTGGTTTCAACACGTAAAGGTACAAGTTAAGTAAGAGTAGTCACACCAGTCATCGACATTTTTTCTTTTAATCATTAAAAATAGGGGTCAGCGACTGATTTTATTCTGTAGCAATAATTGAATACTAACCGCCTGCTTCCTCGCTGCTATCTAGTAAAATTTCAATGAAAATCTATGTTTTTTTGGCAAAGAAAACTTTGTGCAATTTTTTTATTTTTTTTTATGTTTTATTTATTTTGTTTTTAGAAAACATTTGAAAGTGTAAATTTATATGAAAAAATAAATAAAGAGATAATAATAACGGCCTTATAGCGAAGAGTCTCGACCAACATCTCAAGAGACTTTCGCTGGATGGCTGGAACAAGGGTCAGATACAGAAGGCAACACTCCTGGACACGGCACGCATTGTTAGGAGATTTTTTTCTCTGCAGCCTTAATCGCCTGTAGCTTGAGTCCTGCTCCGCTGCTGGCTGCGTTCTAGGTTTAGGTTTTAATAAAAGTTGTATTTTTGTATAGTATTTTGTTATATTTTACTTATTATATAATTTTTATAAAAAACCTAATTCTCAGATTTAAAATGAATAAAGAGTATAATAATAATATATTTATTTCTTCACAAAAGTAACCTATGGAAGTGAAATGTTACTCATACTTTTCTAGTTTCAAATTACTTGCTGTAAAGACTGGTGCTTGAACTGGATTTATATTGGTGTATTAATCGATTTACCGACCCGCTCGCGACTTCATCCATTTTAGTGAACACCGGTTACCCGTGATGGTTTTACATGGTTGGTTTTAAAACCATTTTGTTGTACATTGTCGTGTCGAGTAGCAGTGTCGTTTTCCGAAAGTTGGAGATAAGTGCCTGTGCCAGTGCCTTAGTAATGAAAGATTCAAGGTTTGTCTGCTCAATGTCACCAGGTAAGTATGTATGTACGAATCTATGTGAAACAACAAAGAGATTTAATATAGTAGGTAGTTAAATGTCTTTGTTCTCATGGGCGGATTTCTTATATATTGGGAGACGTTGCTTTCGTTATGAAGAAATTTTCTATTCAGAATATTGGTTTTAGTCTGTGTGGTCCACCATTCAGACTAAAACCAATATCCATATTTCAGAAAAGCATACAATAGTATGAAACTTTATACGTTTTTAGTAGTCAAAGAATAATTCTTTGACTACGTTTTTTATTATATTCGATACTTTGTGAGTATTTACTCGCGTTTTTCAATATAAGACTTTATTGTGAGTTTGACTACTTACTTGCAAACCTAAATAAATGCGAGGAAAGCGTTATAAAGAAAGTCTTTACTTAGTTTTTATTGTTAGGATTATTTTAAATATTGTCTGTTCTATTATGCATCTATAAAAGTATTAAAATTAAATATAATTTCAAACCATAAAGCAGCAGTCAGTGTTCTTATTAACTAGTATTTTATATGAATATACAACTAATATCAAAATAGGTCATTAATAATGTATATCTTTGGCTGAAAGTGAAAACTGCTAAGGTGCCAACTTCACATCATTTGATGGGAAATGATTTTATCTACCTATACTATTAATAAAGAGGTAAAGTTTGTGATTTTGTTTGTTTGTTTGAGGAAGGTAATCTCTGGAACTACTACCACAGATAGAATGCTACATGCATTGCGGTTAACATAGGCTACATTATATTTTGATAAAAAAGTTAATTTAAAAAATTTCAAATCTAAGCAGACGAAGTTGCGGGTAAAGTCCTAGTAGTTAATAACTTAAAAATTCAATTCACCTTTTGGAGCTTATGCAGTTTTCCCTTTATTTATTTTTTCATTTATTTATTTTTTGCAAAAATACAGCAAAAGGCGGACTTTTGCAATCCACTGACCATATTATTATTGAATCATTTACTGTAGTATCTACAAAAAAAAGAGGCGACACCACACGTATCACAGCTTAGAACTTTAACATAACCATTAAAGTGCACTTTCAAAAACGCTTCGCTAGATTACTCACCGGTCGAGCAGAGCGGGTTGCGAAACGGTTGAAAAGCGGCTGCCCGAATGGCAACACCGCGCCCGGTGACGCAACAAGATATTCGGACTTTTTCATGGTTTCCGGTCGGCACTAAAGAGTTTGTTTATTAGCAAGTTGATTGTAGTTTTACGAAGTGTTTCTAGATTCGATAAACTACCAGCTTGAGGTCAAATTACGAGAGTCATGAACGTAGATCGATATTGTAAGAAACGGTATCTGAGCCTAGTTTTTTTGTATTTATATATACACTGTTATAAAAACCATATCGTTTATGTGACAGTTTTATTTTTATCTTATTTGTTTTAATTTTTAGATGGTGTTGTTAGGTGTATTAGGTGCTTACCACAGTACAGCCAAAGTAATCTTAGTAGTTTCCCATTGATTTAGACAATATACAAAACTGATGAAGTTGGTGTCATTCAATTGGACAGAAAAAAATTTGCTGTCACCTTCCTATTGCCATAACATCATAACCGGAAGGTTCGAATTCAACTCTTATGCTACCTTTTGTCCAATGGTCAAAGTAACAAAAAATATTTCGTTTAAAGGTGATATTATTGATTTCAACGGCATTGACACATTAAATGGACAACGGCATTTTAATTAAAACTCTTAAGACAACAATAAACTGTTTTGAATCAACTACATCAGTGACTCTTGACCCAAAAGTATTATTATGAGTCGGTGCAAGGCTGGACGTGCCTCCATCTCAATGCGATATCGAAAGTTGTGAGCAAACGTTGATAACACGTGCCAATGTTTATCAACATATGGATGTTGTTGAAACAAAGTAAAGTGATAAAATGCATTGTCCTGATAAGACAGTAAAGACTATTCAAGATGAGGTTGATGTTAAACGGATCATTAATTTATTTATTTTTTACTCAGCTTTGTAAATATTATTTGTCATGGTGTAAAAAAATGTTGTTAGTGGCTAAGAGTTAAGATTTATAAGCGTGATTGTTGCGAAGAAGCTGTTAAAATCCAAAATTTAATATAATCATTAAATAATTAGTAATTTGAAAACGAATATTCTTTTTTTTTGTTATTAAACAAGAGTAGGTATAGTTACGAGTACCTACTTTGCAACAAAGCCTTTAAAAAACGGCCATCAATTTTAAAACAATTTTAACCCAAAGCACGTATTTCAAAAACATTAACATACACAAAAAAAACTACCCAAAATCTCAACGTGATACGCCAAAACTTTACCATAAGGACCCTTTGTCTCAATATAAAAAGATACCAGATATAAAAATGCTAATACATATTCAACCGGCGGAGACGGCAAAACGTACAGAAGCAACATCAACCAATCCAAAACTGTCAAATTTCTTCAAGAAATATTCAACCATATGCCATATACATAAAAATCAAAATCTATTGAGGAAATTTGGCAGTTTGTGGTAGTCTAATGTGTAGGCGTGTGTACCAATGTGTCACGACTTCCGACTCCTGCTCAAAATATATTTTCTATTATTGATAAAGGTTGAATCGTGAGGTACTTAATAGGCCACTCGTGTGGGAGTCTCCTCAAGATATATAAACGATGCTAGTATTTGTACGACGTCAGCAGCAAAACTTGAAAACCTACGTTATAAATAAATAAAGGCGTATCTAACTGTATAACATCAAATACTGATTTACTTTTGATAGTATTATATATTCTCATATTTATGTTAAACCCCACAAAACATATTAACCTAGTAATTAATCTTTCAATCCATTGTATTGGTATTCTGCTTCGATCAATTAAGCCGAAGGTATTCTGATTAATATTTTCGAAAATATATACCGAGAAAGGGTTTCTAGCATTGTATGTTTGCAATGTAACAATAAATTGTATTAATATATTAGATGACAACAGAAGAAGAAGAGACAGATTTAATAGAAAAAACAAACATTTAAAACATTCTATTATAAAACAAATAACACAAAAACTGCCAGGGTGAAAAGTACATAAAAAGATCGAGACTATACTAATTACTTATATTCGCTGTTAATTTATTATAATATCATCCGTTAATAGTTTTCTGTCAAATTACGTAATAAAGACGACGGGTCTGTTGAAAGCTTTTGCTAATCAAATATTCCGTTATATAACTATGTTTAATTAATAGGTGTCTGTTATGTATTAATTTTAAATAAATTATGTTAGAGAGGCTTCATTAGATAGACATATAACACTTTTACAACACTATACAAATTAACTTCGATTAAACGACAATATGTCAGAACAAATACATAAATACAATTGAATGAACGCACTAGGCAGATGAAGATAGCTTAAACATAATAAAACCTAAGGAGTAACTAATTTCAGTATTAAGTAGAAGGTATAATAAAATATAAATAATAACATCAGTCTTTATAAACACTTAATTTCAATAAAAGCTTATGAATTAGAATAAGAATTTGCATATCACACAATTCACTCTAACAGAATGTCGGAAAGACAACAATATTAAATAAAAACTGCTGACGAATAGTTTAGTTCCTTATAATCTTTTGCATCTGGGAGATTCAAACTTCGTAGAAAGATAATTGTTAAAAAATTGCCATAAAAACTAAATCGTGTATAAAATTGTGGGCTGCCGAACGTGACGCTTTATACGCATACCCATTACGGGTTTTTGTGCGAGCGCGAACTCAAGGTCGGGACAACAATTTTTATTCTACCTACCTCTATCGGAAGGCTACGCATATTTTTCACCTAACTTATGGTTAATTAAGCTATTATAGATCTTATGGCTTACAGCATATGAGTCACTTAATAGGTTACTAGGTTTGTTTTCACATTCGTAATAATCTAGATTATTGTAATATCTAATCGATTCAATGACTTCTATATTTTCAATAACATTAGTGTTGATAAGTTCCGGAAGAAAGATATTACAATGTTCGCCTTGATAGTAGAAAACATATTTTTGATATAATTAAATTGGACTTATATCAAGCTGTCTATAATCACTATAATTCATTAAGTGAAGATTTTAGTTTTAATGTTCAATTAAAATAATTAAAAATACACGTAACTAATTATTTTAATGACGAAGACTAGGCCACCTGTGTCGAACTAAGTGTGGCTATTAATTTAATAGACCTCATAACTTTATGTAAACTACATGAAGCTACATAGTTTTACTGTCCCCTGTCAATGAAGTTTTTTCGTTTGATAAAGTAAATTATTTAGTTAACATAAGCATGATGTTAAGCAGAAACAAGTCCAGATAGCGAGGAAAGCTATTGGAGCAGGATAGTGCCTCACTAGCCTTCACAGCTCGTTCAAAGGACCCCATGTTGAAGGAAGGAGGAAATACTTGTATAATAATGAAAGCTTAAGTTAAATCTATACTAATATTATAAAGCTGAAGAGTTTGTTTGTTTGTTTGTTTGTTTGTTTGTTTGTTTGTTTGAACGCGCTAATCTCAGGAACTACTGGTTCGAATTGAAAAAATCTTTTTGTGTTGAATAGTACATTTATTGAGGAAGGCTATAGGCTATATTACATCACGCTATGACTAATAGGAGTGGAACAGTCGCTAATTAACGCGGGTGAAACCGCAGGGCACAGC
The DNA here is from genome assembly GCA_963082485.1 of Eudonia mercurella. Lineage (NCBI taxonomy): Eukaryota > Metazoa > Arthropoda > Insecta > Lepidoptera > Crambidae > Eudonia > Eudonia mercurella. The sequence continues at coordinate 2,455,532 of OY720036.1, read as the reverse complement.
TAGTATTGTATATTTGTTTCATGAAACCTTATTTATCTACTTGTCCTTTAAAAAAACTTTATTAGGTGGAAGACTATTTGCACGAAACATGTCATTAATAGTGTTATATGATGCGAGACAAGCTTACTATCAAATCCTAACCTTAATCGAATCCAACATGATTGCTACAATCCCACGTTATAACTTCACGGGAGGAGATGGTAACGATGCATTAAGATGCGCGGCAGGTTCCACAAACAGACAGTGTTGACACGAGCCAACGATGCGGGCAGTATCAGTAGCTACCGGGATACACCTACCTTGCATGGTTAGGTTTATATGGACGACCTCTTATCTGGGACCATAACGAGAAAACGTTTTAAAAACGAGAGGTTTATTTTCTATCAATTAAAGTATAACAGTCACCAAACTAATTGATCATTAGCTTTCTACATAATACTTCTTCTACTATTTTGAGTTTCAAATCAAATTTTATTAGGGCAATCAAAATAATTTGTTTTTTGTTTAAACAATTTGTTATTTTTGGAACCAGACGACCAGATGCGCTGTAAACCAGTCTTACACAAAACTTTTTAAGAAAAATAAATATATGTGATGATGTGCACTTTATGTTTATTCAATACCAATTACAGTTTTAAAGTGTCTTCCAAACTAAACTACATAAAGATCTTTTAGTCACAATGCACGAGTGTCGAGTGTCTTGACACACGCACGCCAACGATGCAGGCAGTGTCGCCGACGACCGGGATACACCTGCTTCCATTATTAATGCGTTTGGTTTTCTTGTAAACTTTTTTATTACATGACACTAATTTCCCCTGATACTGAGAGCCGATAAGAAGCCCGAAAGCACACTCGACTACTTTTGCTATAGACTACAGACAAAAAATAAAAAAATAAATAATTATAACTAAAAAAAATAATTTAATTAAAATTATGAAAATAACATCTGTTGGCCACTGCCAACGATGCTATTATTTACAAAGGTTAATCAGGTAAAATATATATATTTTTTTGGTATATGATTTATTCACCCACATTCAGGCCCAGAACCGGACCTTTATGCTCATGTAAAAAGATTACTCGTAATCATACGTTAGCATTTCTACAATACAAACCTCAGAATTAACTAAACCTAACTAGAACTTAAACGAATCATGTCCCAAAACGGTCTTGTAAACACGAATTCACGAATCTTGGCGCAGCTGAGGCCGACGCCAAACACACGAACTCACCCGCAGCCACCTGTAATGCTGGCATGAATACTGATGTATAGTTTAATCTGGGCACACGTGTGTGCGCAAAATTTGCATACTGTCCGAAGGAAACCATTAATCAACCAGCAAGAACACGGAGAACACCGAGCTTATGTAACATCGATAACTTGGTTCGTGATGTCGGAAACCAAATAGAATTTGTATTCTATATTTTACTCGATATCGCTAATCGACTTCGTACTCAATCACCATATTTTGCATTTGCTTTCTATACAGTTTAACGTTAAGATTCGTTTGTCTTTTACAATAATAATTTAATAACTTACGAACTCGTAAGTTGTTAAATTATCACAACTAACTAGTTGTGAAGACTATTTACAAATTCTTACAAATTTAAACAGACTTGTTACAAAAATAATTACTATGAAAGTCACGTAAACTTCTTCAGATTATGAATGGTTGTTACTCGGTTATCAAAAGATTTGATGCACGTACTGCAATTTTAGCGCATTGTTTGAACGATGTTGAAATACCGAAAAGTTTTTGTGAACATAATAATGGTAGAAATAATTAACAATTGGTTGATTGATTAAATAATACCTATGTGAAGTAAATTATTGTCAAGTTCATTAGAACATGTTTTGTTTTTTCTTCTAATTGCGTTAGGGTTGATCCAGATCAGTCTTATTGAGATATACATATCTTAAATTTATTTTAATATTTAATAACATTTAGATTCATAGTTTTTCAAATTAAAGAATACTTAGTAATTAATTAATTATCAAGGACTTTATTGTTCAAATACTGACATAATTGTAAAGATAAAATTTTAAGCCAATCCATATTAGCACTGAAATGCTTTCAGACTTTTGATAATCAATCATACGAGATGATCTATGACCTCTTCTATTTTCTAAATCATCGATATCGCATCAATACTAAATCCATCTACAGTCAAACCAGTTAAGACGGGAACAGGAAATTTTACGGAGAAATGTTTACGATTCCGACTTATTTGGGGCAGTTAAATGAACCACTATGGCGGATCCTTCTGATAAATTGCACAAATGACGAACATGCGGGTGGCGTGGCAGGGTTTAAGATAAATTATGTTACGGAAACGTTTGTAAAGGAAGATCTTCGTTTGATGTAATAGATTACATTGATAGGCAAATTCAATTCTAGTTTGAAGTTAGTTCAAGCTGTTAGGCTTGAAGGCTTTGAAGAGTCAAAGATAGTTTTGGAATCAAACACTTATTCGGTTTCCAATTATAATCATGGACATAAAAAACTCTTGAAGGTCAAAAACAAAATAATAGAAAATATATACCTATAGTGTTATTAAAGACTAAAATACTGATCCGTACAGCTCAGCTCTTTTAAATACAATGTGCTGATGATTTAATGAGACGCTAACATCGCTCTCGAGAGTCATACTATCACCTCATAATTAGGAAAACCACAAAATGTGTTGCGAAACGCACTCAGAAAGCTGCCGTTAATGTGATTCACAGGAACACATTAGCACTTTTTATTCTCACAATGAATACAATTAGAAGCAGAGCGCGCAACGTTACAACCTTTTAACGATGTACACGTGAGAACGAGAGGTGTTGCTGCAATCGCTAGCGTTTCTGTTAGCAACTTTCACGTAAAGCTGTAGAAGAGCACTATGAAAAATGAAATATCTTATCCGAATGTAAACTCAGCGTGATAATATAGAAAAAGTGAGTGCTAAGTCTAAAGGGATCGTTTCAAGAGCCATTAATCAAACAAAAAAAGTGACGCCAAAAGAGTTTAAAAGGGAGGGCGCAAAAAATCCTTTGCCACCCGACCGAGCGCTGACATATTGTAATGGCACACTGCTTGTTTTTCATAATGAAATGAGATTTGAGTGAACTGTTTATGTTTTGTGCAGCAAACGAGAAACTAAAAATTCACTCGTGAAGCAATTTCAAAGATGACATCACAGTTTAAAGTGAGAATACCACGTCATATGCAGCATATAAAACGAAATGATTTGAAAGTAATAGAAATGGCTGACGGAGCATGGTATCGATCGAAACCTATAGGTTAAATATTGAACAACGGCCATGTTAACTTCGAAAGAAAAACTTCAAAGACCCTTAAGCAAGTAGGTCACTAAGAGGGAACATGACGAATCACTCTCATCACTCTTTAACGCTGTAAGGGGAGGAGATAAGACTTTAGACTTGGACCCTTTAGATTCAAGTATTATTGATTAATGAATTTCGTCTAAGCAAAGAAAAATTTAACAATTTTTTTGCGCTCGAATGAAATTTAAACTTCGCGCAATTGAGTTAAGCGTTTCATCAATCACCTGCTTTTAGAACTAAGAGTAAATTTATAGTAAATGCAAATTTCAAAATGTATTTAAGCATTGCATACAATTGTATTAATGTATTCATTATGTTGAAGTTCCTTATCACTCCTATCAAAACTACGTTTTAGGAACTTCCTTAATAAATGGTTGGGATTTATCATTAACATAACACATTACACATAAATATTTTCATAAAAAATATTTGAATGACAATTACAACAGCTACAAGTTGAGTAATAAAAAAATTCACGAAAGTACTATCAGCACGTCACGAGCAATCTTGCATTTATAAATATCAAGACTACCACATATGGCTAATTGAATTCAGTAGACGTTCCAAGAATTTGGGCACATTCGGAGCCTATGAAGTTCCCGCTACTCGCAATAAAAGGAGCTTGGAACAATAGCCCTCTGTTGCCCAGAGGCTAACCGTATACATTAGCAATGTTCCACATCATACGAGGAGGTAATTGGAAACCCATGAACGGACTGGGAACGGTGCAAGCAGGAACTATTAGTCAAACGGAATTCACAAATGGAGCATTATATATTAGGTCCTTACCTATGAAATTGGTGTTTTGTATGAAGATTTTTTATAAAATTCTATTTTTCATACTCACGTTTTTTCAATTTTCTTAGCATCTACTCAGGTTAATACTATAAACATTGTAAGGCAATGTGTTTGTTTCACTAGCTAAATATAGCAGACCCTAAAAAGAAAAAAAAACAAGTACCTTCAAAGCTACAATGAAACAAAGGATCAATTCCGCTAACAAAAAACGAAGTCAATTTAAAAAAAATATTTGGGCAAAAAAGACTTAAAATCTAAAATCATTGTTATTATTACTGAAGCCTAACTAATATAGTCTTAATTAAATGTGTATAATAATATTAACAACCGGTATTGTGTTTTAGAAGTAATACACCTATTAATGAGTGAGAAAAAAACGCCAATTTCATAGATAAGGACCCAATACTTTTGTGGTGAAGTATAAGAACTGTTAAATTGTATAATTTAGCCGATATAGTATTGTTAGGGTTGATTGCTAGAAATCGTAGTTGAAATCCCAAATAGACGATAAACTAATATTAGTATTAGTTATTATATATAAGATTTGATGCTCTAATCACGAGCGCATATTTATGCTCTTTCGAAGGGAATTAAAATGACTAACGTATGGATTAGTATGAATGGATTAATAATTCAATTTAAAAAGTTTTTGAAGTAATTAAGTAATTCCTTAATATTAAATTCAATCACACATTCAAGCAACCCGCTATAGCTGTTTCAACTTTTACCTAATTATAAAATTAAGAAAACCATTGAAATTAATCAGGGCACATGCCAATTTTATAATATTTAAATAAAAAGTTATTAAATATTTAAAATAAAGAAGTTTTAGTAAAAAGAGTACATACGGTCGTAGTATATATTATACCAAGTGCTTTGATAACTCCCTGGGACCTAGAAGCAATTGACCTATCTTCGTTTAAAGAGGATGGTCAGTTCCTCTGCCGCCTGTGAGCTCGTCTCATCCAACATCCTCCCTCACGAGTGGAAACAAATTGTTATAAAACTAGCTCCTCTGCTCTGTAAATAGTATTTGCTTTGTTAACCAATAACGAAAAACTTCCTTTTAAACTGCTGAAATAGCAAATTTTTTATTTATTGAACAATGCCGTTCGTCTTGTATTTCTTAAAATAAGTTGAACATTCCCTTTGTATGCAAGAGTTAATTTTATATTAACTCGACTTTTCCTGTCGTTACTCTAAAACATTTTGTCAAGAATTTTCTTTAACTTAACGTACATCACAAGCACTTAAGATTTTTAATATCGATTCCTATTCCTAAACCTTTAGCCTTATTTAAACTGTAAAACAAAATTAAAGATACTGGTTTTCATCTGATTAACGATTGACACACATTGCGTTATAGGTATATATACAGCGAGTAAACTAGTAAAACATCTGCGTGCCTCTCAAATCGAATCCGACAGTTGACAAATTAAACGTTATTATTGCGTATTCGGCTACAGCGATCGGCAGGCATGGCGTGGCGTTTCGTAACGACTGCCGATGCCGGGCGCATTCCTCGCCGGCCAGTGCAACGCCCCAAGAGTCAAGACCTGCGCGGGATACTGATGACGATGCGGACTCTATGGTAATTGTCTATGGACGTTCGAATTTGAACTTGGAATCAAGAATGTGTTGTGTTTACTCTAAGAAGGTTGTACACTAAGTTTTTATGTGTTTTCTTCGTTTGCTTTAAGTGTGTGAACCTTAGAGAATGCTCTAAGGTGTGAACTGATGAACCAAATAAAAGATAATAATTTTGTGTTTTATGCAGTAACAGTAGAATATTAATATATTTTATGTACGAGTACATTCTACTTTGAGAAATGAAAATCTTAATGCACAACCATTATTGTTAGACCAGTAGGAATCTGAAACCGCAAGTAAATGCTTACAAAATTTCCAATAATTAAATACAAATTAAATAACAATAGCTAAATGATTATCTTTAATATGAAATGTTGAACATGCCACTGTCTAACAATAACACCTACAGCTAATTAACATCAAAGAGTAAATTCTAATACAAACAAATTACCCATAATCTTATCACAAACTTAAGTTAAAAAATTAATAACAAAATGTATTGACACTATGTCAAACAAAATAGAACATTAAGTTTATAATGCTACCACTAAAATACTTTAACTATAACTTTATTAAAAGATCAAATAGGTTATACCCTCGTAGATGCTTTAATCTAAAATCTAAATGCAAATTGAAATCTAGTATGTGGGAAGCAACGAGAGATACAGGTAAACAGATACGCCGCAATACATTATGATGATAAAAGCTAATTCCCAGTATCTGCCTACACGAAAGCTCTTAGTAGAGAACTGCTAAATGAAGTGGGCTTTGGTAATGAGCAAGACGGTGGTGGGTGAAACTCTGAAGGCCAATAACTTAATGTTAATGTTAAAACGTTTAATGTTGATAAATAACGTGGAAGACGCTATGTAATCCAAGGACTGATGTGTTACACTTTGTATGCAAACAAAGATCAATGTAACTACTGAAAGCATAAAAATGTAGGAATGAAACAACTTTCATAGATGTACTCGTACTCTACTCGATGTATTACTGCTAATATATAAATAAATAAATACTACGTCAGAACCAATTAAATAAATATATCAACTTTTCTCAACAACATACTTCTAATTGGTCGCCCAGTGACCACGGACGCTGCTAAGGATTCGAAACGTCACGATCAAATTAAATTAAATAAATGTGTAAAATAAACGCAAGTCGATCCGGTAAAATTTATTTATTTCAACTTGTAAGCATAATGTGAGATCTGTTGAACAGAAAGAAACCTAATTTATCCAGTCGTGAAAAAGTGTCATCTGGCTTCTGCAGCTTGATTTTTATGGTACTAAAGAGCCATCAAACGAGCGCTTCTTATGCTTATATGTCATGTAATGTAACTGGATCTAATACCCTTCAAACCGGAACACAGAAATACAAAACAAAGCATCGCCAAACAGCAGTTTGGCGGCATAAATACGTATCAGAGTGATCCCATTCAGATTCTGTGCATCACACCATCCCAAAATATTTTTATTGTTTTTCAAAGTTATAAAATATGAAGGTCTTCTCAGCGCTATCAGCAAAGAGATTCTATGTGTGACCAATGAGGTGTGTTTCCTGCACACATGGGAATATCAGACAGTGGGGAAACGTTGCAAAACACAAGCCAACACGTGCTAAAAGGAGGCCGCTTGCGCAAGACTAGTTATCAAAGATTGTTGCCCTCGCTAATGCAGTTGAATCGGAGCTGGCTAACGGTACTCCGCCGGCGTGGTAGCATTGTTTTGGCCGGAGCACTGTGAGCAGAAACGCTGACTAATTACGCGGTGATTACGTTTTATTGCGACTGCAATGGTTCGAAGTTATGAGGGAGAGGTGATTTGTGGTGCACAATTGGAGTGAAAATCACAGTGAATAGTTTTGTTGGTAACATTTTAGATTGGTGAAAAGCGACTAAAGATTTTGTTACAAATGTGTAACACTGTAATAGCAGTTGTCTATATTCAGCTATAATACATGTATATTTAAGAGTATGTTCTACAAACATAATTGGACAAGGGCTACGGCCGGCCCTGTAGTGTAACAAAAAAGCTAATAACGCAGTGAAAGTAATTGTAGGTTGAATTCTTTGGATGCCTGCCATTCATTGGTTTTCTCCAGTTCAAACACAGTTATATGGAGTGTATGTACACTACTATGGATGCTATGTAATGTATTTGGTTTTGTTTATTTTTTCAGCAAGGAAAGCTGTTTCTTTTATCTCACCTGATAGTAAGCCATGATAATGCTGAAGAAGAAAGAGCTCTTCACTCAGATCTCACTTAATCACTGAGGCTACCTTGTCTATATTATATTTCGGAACACAACATTGCTGCTAACCTTGTGGTAGCTTACCAAACGGACTTATAACCAATTAAGCCTAACACAATATTTCCTTAATATAATATTATCTCTGGATCTATGACCGGTGTTTTAATCTATAGGCCACAGAGGTTGTAATGAGCCTCAAAATAAAGTGTGTTTATCTGCCTCAAGTCAAATATTAGACTGTATCCATGAATTAATGTAGGTAACACAAAAATACTACTTCAAAACTACTACTGACTACGTGAGTGCTACTTAAAAAATTGACTCAAACGTTAATATATAAATATATTTTTACATGCGTTTAATATATTTAAGCAGCTCTCATATTTGAGTTTATATCAATTATCAAACATTATCAAGCTAGTGTAAAAGCTTATTTCGTTACGCGTTTAATTTATTAAGAAATGCAAAAAATGTTGTGCGACCCAATTTTTGAGTTTTATATTTTACACCGGCTTATCTCGAAATATAAATCCTCTTCGTACTGTTTGTAGGGAACAGGAACCTTGTAAGCTAAACAGGAAATATTTCATTAGATAACGGAATACATTAGCATTATAATCAGTAAAAAGCCCGGCTCTTACATCTCAGGTTGGAAAAGGTCCATCCTGTTGTGTCACTGAACTTAAAATGTTTACTTCCAAGATCTCAACTAATCAAACAGTTAATTTTGTAAATTTAAAAAAGGAATACAGCTCTTTGAATTGTAATTTTGCCTAATTAGGATTTTAATTAGATTTGAAACTTCAGAGCAAAAGAGATTAATTTCACGCGTTGAAAATCCACAAAGCAAACTTCCAAAAGTAATTATTTCCAATAAACGCGATTAACTTTTTATCAGCCCCCACCATAATTAAAGAGAACAAAAGGTACGCTCCGATCCAGCTAGATGGTGGATTACGGGCGCCATACAGAACGACAATAAATATGCGATTAAGAATGATGCATTACAAATCTGACACACGATGAAAAATATTGCAAATCCGTAGGGGAAGGCCAATGTCAACGACCTTACGCCCTGTGGGACCAACAATGGGACAGATGAAAAACAAGGGGCTTAAACCATTACCGCTCCAAATTACCGCTTGAATGGGCAGCCGAATATGTCGATACCATATTAAAACACGTGGCACGCTTTTGTTACGACCTCTCAAAGTCTGTTATTCATCAAAACTGGAATTCTATTGAATGTTTCTCAACAGTAATTCTAATAAGAGTTTTCGCTCCAGATTCATTTAATTACAACATCATCACAAGAAGGGTGATAACAATATGTTTGGTATTAACTTTGATGTTGTATCACGTAAAAGTGTTACATTTATGATACAATCAAATTTTAACAGGGCGATAAAAGATTTGGAACAGAAACGTGGAGTCGATAACACTGTTGTTTCATAATACATATATCATACAAGTCAATAGAGACAAATATTATTGGTGATTAAAAACTACGCAGTCCGTTGAAATAGTTTAAAAAAAAGTTCGTTTTAGACGGTTTAGAAAGAAAATAACGCCGATGACAAACGTCGTTTGCTGTTTTCGTGACTCAAGAACATGTTTGGTCTTGTCTGAGAAGGTCACGAATCAGCAGTAAATAAATATACAGTTTAGCGTATGGATATAGTTTAACCGTTTGAAGCCTTATTAACACCTCATCGTGCATTTAAACTTGCAAAAAAAACAATTTAACGATTATTTTTAAAATTTTCTATTATACATTTTGGAAAAAGTAGCTGTTCTCATAAATGATACTAAGTCCTTAAATTGTACCAGCACCAAATCAAATTTGTATCATATTAAACGCACGTAACCAGGGGTACGGTTAACCAAAGCCTGGGGAGAACCACACGATCAATTTCAAGGGCCCCCTCGTCTTATATTCAAATCCCTTCTTTGTCTTTCCCATTTCATACAGTTGGTGATTCACAATACAGCAGTCCCAGGATTTATGTGACAATTGGATCAATAATTTGTTCGTCATCTCTTTTACGAATGGATAAATTTTCTTTTGCTTTTGTCATAACATGGGTTTACTTGTACTTAGAAATTGTAAATATGCACTTTATTACATTTTTTGCTAAACGGTAGTTGCTAAATTATATAGAGCCGGTCTCTTCCTGTGGGTGTCGCCAAAAGTGGTCAAAAGCTATCAAATGTCTAAATAGCTTCTATAAGCGGCGGTGGCTTATCTAAATATTTTAAAGTTATATCTGTAAAAGGTTTTTTGAATAACTATTGCCTGTACTTTTTGTTGAGGCATTTTTTTATTAAAAAATAGTCAAGTCAATCACTGTCGAGAAAGATCTCAATTGCTTACCATCAAATCATACAAATTATGTATTAGAATACAATGAAATTGCAATAGTTTTGTTTCGTAATTATCACTCAAAGGTGTCTGTCACAAAACCAAAATCATATAAAAATATAGTTAAATTACAAAAGTTTATTTTTATAATGATTACTCATAGGTACCTTTTACAATTTAAAACATATTGTTCTGATATGGTGTGCAATTCATGCATTGAATATAGTCACCGATAACTCTTATCAGTAAGAGCTGATAAAGGAACTCTGTTGGTGATAACATTTAGGGCAAGAAATTAAAAAAAAAAACACAAAATTAAGACACTTACAAACTAGAAAACCAATAAGAACGTTACAAACAGTAGAAAGTAAATAAATAACAATTACCTACTACAGGAAACAAAACAGTTGACGATGAATAAAAAAAAACACTGGGCAACAAAAACACTACAGCAAATAATACATCGAAGCACTAGAACCAGAACAACAGATTTACCGTAACAAACTTTGGACACTTCAATCACAAATCGACGACAATATCAAATTTTTCGCGTGAAATTTGATATGTGACAATATTTCGAGCGAGCACGGACACGGGCGAACGCGACGCGTGGCGCGGCGGGCAGCACACGACTGGCGGCCGCACAACCAGTCTACCGGCTTTGTCCCTCTACTACGCATGCTCGCAGTATCCCTTCATCGTTTCCACATTCATTCCCTTTTCCATCGCCAAATCCTACTTTTTTAACCTCATCCAAGATAACAACATCACTTTTAACGTCAACAGCGACGGAAGTCCTGACAACACCGAAATTAATGCCTCCTAAGAAAGAGACGGAGATATACAAGGTCGTCGATCGTGATTGTATTGCAACATCGCCTGTATCAAAGTTAACAATTCAGGTTTTACACCTGGCCGGTAAAGATAAGGAGATTTAACGTTTCGTTGGGCGCGTAAAGAAGATCCGATATAGATTTTGAACGCTCGATGGAAATTGGTGACCTTTTTCCTTATGGCTTCTGCTTTTAATCATCGTCACTGCAAAAAATATATTCTAAATTATATTCAGATTTGTACTCCCGTTTAGGCATCTGTTTCAGTAAAAAGGTATCTCTTCTCTAAATAATTAAAATTGTAAGAACGCATAATTGACTTGTTTTAGTTGATTTTTGTTGACGGTAAATATTCGGTATTTACGAAAGGCATTCTTAAAAATCATTTTAAGTATTAGGTAATTGTATGATTAATAAAATTCTAGTAAAATTTTATCCTGTAAATACATATAGCATTGTATAAGCAAAAATGAAAATAATAAAAATAATAAATTAATTATATGTGGAACTAACGTATCAAAAATGATATAAACGCTGTTTAAATTACAATCTCGATTGATTTTTTATTACAATTAACTACTGATTGCTGGTGTTATTTTTTCAGTCAAATCAACTATAACTCAAATTACGCGCGCAGACATACGAACAGTCATTGTCACAGTAGCAGTAGCAATAGAAAAATATCATTTAACGATGCACATAGTATTTCACAAGCCGTATCAGCTTTCTCTGCGACACATATGGCGGATGAAAGTGAACATTGTCACAATGCACAATGGTACTCCCCACTCGACATTTTGACCCACACTTTCGTAAAGAAATTCTGGATATAATACTGGCAATAATGATGAGGTAACGGCGGCAGTTGCGTCGTCGGAGACAATTGACGACTGCGGTTTGAGATGTTTATTTGTTTTTTTAATAAAGTGTTCAGATTTTGAACTTTTTATTTTATTACTATGAAATGGCTTATATACTTTTTATTTGTTTATTTTTTTTTCACAAAGTCTTGTTGGCTTATATAGTGATCCAAAGCGTCTGCAAGCTAAAGTTATATATATGGAAAGGTATAGCTATAGGTAAGCTAAAAGATTACTTAATCAGTTGACTTAATACATTTTACTCATAGAATACATTACTAGATAACGGATATAACTTGCATCTACGGGATTCAAAAATAATAATAATACATAGTATTAATAAACTGGTTGGATATTAAAATGTTGTAGTAAATGATACAAAAATGATACAAAAAATAAGAATAATTTATTTAAACAAGTAACAAGTAACATTTCAACAGCATTTAAAAGCAAATATAACTAGCTTCTATGTCAAAAAAATAATATTTTCGTATTTTATTACGAATAATTCGGAAACCTATGTTTAAAAAGACTCGAGAATGACCAGAGAACAAAAATAGCCATAAAATACGACATAAGTTTTATATGACAGCCTTCGTCATGTAAAGAGAGTGACTGCGAGACTGTCATTCCCAGTGTCAGTAACGCCATCTACTTTGAGCTTTCCCGATAAGCCGCCATCAAATAAGGACTGTCTCAATTTAAGATAATGGAAAATACAGACAAGCGAGCATGTTAGTACTAGGTACGTACGGTCGACAACAAAAGTCACTGATCACTTTTGCACCATGTCTGAAACTTCAGTTTCTGTAAGTGAAAAACTTCGTGTATTTACGTGTGTAATTCGTGTATTTTTAAGTACATTGCGCAGAAGAGTGTTGATATATGACATTGGGTATACTTAAACTTTACATAGACAAGAAGTCCCGAAAGATAAAATTTATAATATAGATTTATATAAAAAACTTCTGTGCGTGTGTATGTTATTGAACTCCTTTTAAACGGCTGGACCGATTTGGAAGAAATTTTCTGTGTGTGTCCAAGTAGATTCGAGAATGGTTTAGATTTACAATTGGACCCGGTAGGTGGCGCTGCTATAGGGGTCCATCATGGAATACGGGTGTTCTTAAGCGGACGAATGATTTGTTTGTTTCGTTGTCATGGAAACTGTCAAAGCGGTACGAAGTCCGCCGGTCAACTAGACAACTAGCTAGTAGATTTATAAAAAACAATGTTTAATCATTTTATACTTTGTAAGTTACGGTCGAAATTTCGACCACTGGGTGTAAGTAAACGTACGTTTCAGGAACTGTCAAGTTTCTTCCATAAATTGGTTGTTGCTATAAAAGTACTATAATTGGTCAGCGACCACCATTGCCGACTAAACAAGTTAATGATAAAATGTTTAAATAATTTTAACGCAAATTTTGTTGCGAAACAAATTACAAAAACATAAATGTTGAAAAAAATTTTTTTTTTCCACGAGCAGGATTTGAACCTGCACCCTTCTGACATACCGGGTCAGGTGCTCCTCCAATTGAGCTATCGTGGTTCTAACCAGCTCGTCGAAATTATTCAACACTATTTACTTTTTACTTTGTAAGCCAAAGGCTTTTTTAAGTTAATGATAGTTATAAACAGTGATATACATAAAAATATTATAGATATATCTGACTGTGAAGATAAAGCCTAATTAGTAACACACTAATTAGCTCACATCTGATGAAAATAACTGGATTTTATCCTTTGTCGTTATTATTATTATCCAATGAGTGTAATCCAATATAACCAATTAGCAAATTGTTTGGATATTTGCAACTAAAACTGGAATATTTATTATCGTTTCAATTTCGAAATCGAAGTTGATATTTAAATCGCCGTTTGAAAGTTTCGGCACGTCTGCTAATGAACTGGCCTGTTCGTGTTACTTAACAACTTACAAATAAGTAGAATACCTTCATAGAATACATCGCATTAATGCTCCGGAGAGTAATGATGAGTATCATCAAGTTTCGACAAGCAAGTTATCTGCCGTGGCGTTATCCCCAAAGCACTACAATTGATCTGAAAAAATATAAGTAATCTGTATATTGATTCTCAGACTACTCCCAAGAATTATTATTAGATATTATTAGTTTAATTATTTGTATTTAATGTTACAACCAACTCTACTGTAGTAATTTAAGCAAAACTTACTAGTATTATTTATTCTCATGAAGTACTCATGGAAACTCTTGGTGGTGGAAAAATGGATCTGGAGGAAGATTTTGGGGCCAGTGACGCACACAGGACGGAATATGGAGGAGTAGGAAAAATTTTGAGCTGGAAGATCAGGTGGACGAGCCGAATATCATCGGGGAGATAAAGGCCCAAAGACTTCACTGGCTCGCCCACTCGAGAGGATGAGAGAGGATCGTGCAGTAAAACGAGCGTACATGGGACGTCCTAGTAGCCGACGACCGGTTGGACGACCCAGGTACGGCTGTGAGGACGAGGTCTGTAAGGACTTACGCGAGCTCAACGCGGATGACTGGCACCAGGTGGCGCAGGACAGACCCAGATGGCGACTCTTATTATCGGAGGCCAAGACTCACTTTGGGTCGCTGCGCCATTCTAGTTAGTTTTTTTAGAATGAAATTTAATTTATAAAATAGGATTATATATAAAGAGTAGAGTTGTTTCAGATTTTTTCTTGGAGTAATATGGAAATAACTCTGTCGTGCCTGTGAAGCCTTTGCTTGCTGAGAGCAAAAAGTCATTTCAAGTTTGAAATTAGAGAAAACGGAAAATGAAACATTTCGATATTGGACTCCAATTTACTTGTCTTTTCTCTGCTTCAAAAAGTTCTTCGTCTGTCAATTTGAATAGCCAACTTTGTTCGTATTGCGATGTCTTTATATCTCTGTATTTAAAAGAGTTTTAGTACTTACCGCCGCGCCAGTGAAAGCTATATTTCAAATGCTTCATCTACAGTGTTGACAAAGTGCTCTTCCCTTTTTATTTTTCTTTTTCGTTTAAAATGCAATTTTGGTGCTTTTCAGCGTGATACTGTTTCAATATTTGGATAGTAATTTTTGGTGCATTAGTGTTGACTTAAACTGAGTTTTGACAAATATGTAGATAGACATAGATAGTTACTGAGTTTTGAAATGACGTAAGTACCTGCATTATCATCAGCCCTTAACATTTTTGGACAAACGACCATGTTTAGATTCAGCGTTTATTTTACAATAATTAAATCCACTTTTTGCAGTATACTAGTGAAGATTTGTAAATAGCTTTTAGTCATTACATTATAGTCTAATTTTAATTATAATGATGTAAGTAAATCTTCCCTAAATAAATAATTAAATGAAATGATTCAATGCAACAGTCGATAAGTGTAATAGATTATTCATACAAAATCAAAGTAATGTATTTACCACAGAGTGTTGTAACATCAAACACGAAGTCGTAACGGAGCTCACACAATAAATCGGACCGACTGAAATCAGCGTAAATCAGAACCGGCAGTGTTACTATGCTCAAAGCAAACTCATTTTGGTAAGAACACAAACACTGTCGTCAAACAGACGTATATCAAAACCGCTTAAAGCCCGCGGCGCCGCGGGAAGCTTTAGGCCCAGACTCCACCAAAGCGGAGACGAAACAAGAGAAGAGATGTTTCGTAAGGTCAAGAGTACCTTAAACCGTGGCAGAAAGTTGCCTGTGCCTACCCCTATAGGAGACAGGCGTTAATGTGTGTATGTTTACTTTAATTAGTTGATTACGACACCTACCAACAAGGCCGATGGCAGCGCACTTCATCCTGATCCTTTAAACACTGAGAAACTCGATATCCTATCTCTCAACTACAGAAACAGGACAATATTTGAAACACGACATGGTTTATTGAACAACCCAGCATGTTCGTTCGTTTTCATAATCGATATATTAAAAGTAAATAGTGTTGATTAATATACGCGGGTGGGACAGAGCCGCGGCACACCATGTCAGAAGTTACACGTTCAAATCCAAAGAAAATTTCGACATAAAATGGACGAATAACCTTTATAGGTACATATCGATAAACAGACTTTTGACCTCAATTATCAAAGTTACGCTTGAACTTGTTAGTCAAAATGTTCATACCAGCTATACTACACTATACTCTTATTACCTTGTTCGGAAAAGACTATGGCCAAAGGGCCAAGGAGTGCGTTGCAGTAAAAAATTAAAACAAAATGGCAATTGGATGTTGAAAAATGTCAGATCACTATTGAAATGACACATCACTCAAAGAGAATTTAACACTACGTTTAACATCGTGTTAAATTCTCTTTGACATCACTATCGAACTGTCATGGCATTGCCGGCTTTGTGCATTAACCTTTTGATTACTTTGTGCCGAGGACAGGTGTAGTTGTTGTGCTAGTAAAAACTTGGGTGGCTCCTTAGAGCAAGTGAACACGCGGTGTAAGCGCGTGGAAGCGTGAATTGGAAATACGATCGGCATCAGCGCCCTGCTGATGTCTGCCGGTCTTGCGTGCCGATTAGAGGCACCGATCGCCTTCCGGGGGTTTGATAGCACCGGATTTAACAGCGAGCTGTTGGCTCCACCATTCCCTGACCTTCCTTACCACCACCCAATCTGTCCCTTTAGCCATACAGCTCGGAGGAGCGGCCAACTGCAACTTGGGTAAGTAAGTGGTCTTTGTATTGTGCACAGGCAGCTGTCCTTTTAACCACTCGTAGGAGCGGCCAGCTAAGGAACAGCTAGTCAGAAAAGTCTATCTCGGTGTATCGCCTGAATAGACGGGAAGTCCATATTGACAGCTTGGCGTTTGTGCTATGGGCCCCACAAACCGAACAGTAAGCTGGTGGTCTACCTACTACCTTACATGCATTGGACAACAAGGTTTACACGTGAACGCTCGTGAATTTGTACACTATTTAAGATTATAGTAGGAACTGCCTTAGTGCACTATATAGCTCATACTCGTACATATTAATATGTCTAGGCGTGATCAAAAGAGTTATATTCTACTGCTTCAGCTTCTATTCAAGATAAGATAAAGGCTATAACCATGACTACGATGCCTTTCGAAGCACGGACGATAGTAATCGGGAACAACATTTTGTTGCACTGTTTTTAACCGAATTTTTTCCATCCTAATAAGGTAATCTGTATGTCTTATCCCTTGGAGAGTTTAAAAGAGTTAGGAGTAATTATAATAAACATCATTCACAACCTAATGATAGCTTAAATATTGCATGTATAATGTGTGCAGATTTCTCGTGTTTTTATTGGTTCTACAAATATCGGGATAATAGCGGAAACATTATCACAACTAGTGCTAAGTTGTAATAATGTTTCCACACTATCTGTAAACCCATAGTAGTTTTTTGTAAAATTTCTTTCTAACCTAAATATTTTAAAAACCTCGTTTAAGTGATTGAAGGTTTAAGGCGATAAGGTCAATCAACAATCATAAGACAATGGGCGTAATAACATAGTATAAACAGCCACAAAACCGACATACTAAGCAAATGTACATTGAATTAATTACTATGCCGTACCTGCTCGTACATCGAAACCATTATTACAATACTCTAATATGTTATGTTCAAATAAACATAAATTAAGTGTATGTCTGCATCCATTAGCGTTAACTCCGGTCCCGAATGCGTAAAATATAATGAGCCAGGGGATTATTAATGCTCTAAAATTGTTTTAGCACGAAATTCTAGGCCAAATGGTTTACCTACATCATGCTCATCGATAAGTTGAAGTAGCTACATAATGGGCATACCTAGACCTACCTAAAACATTAAAGATCATCATTAAAGCGCAATTAGGTATTTTAATATACATAATAGCACATGAGGAGATCACACGCCGAAAACAACAAACTTATAGGTAAAACAGAAAAGTCATTAAAAAGTCTCCACTGTTAGAAACAACTTAAATAAAAAAGGAGCAATACTCCCACCAAAGCACAGTTGTAAAAATGCTTAACGATAAAGCTAACAACAATCACATGAGTAAATTTCGGGTATTTATTTACTCATGTTTTTTTTATATTAGAAGGAGGCAAACGAGCAGGCGGGTCACATGATGGGAAGCGATCACCGCCGCCCATGGACACCTGCAAGACCAGAGGAATCGCAGATGCGTTGCCGGCCTTTAAATGTGCTCTATATTTAGATAAATATATTTAATCTTATACAGAAAAATATGCTGGCATACAATGGCAGTGGCAACCATCATCATCATCACCCTTTACTAGTTCGCTGCTGAACATAGGCCTCTCCAAGTGCACGCCACCGAGCACGATCCGCGGCTACTCTCATCCAGCTCTTGCCAGCCACCTTGCGAAGATCGTCGCTCCACCTAGTCTGAGGGCGTCCTACACTACGTTTGCCGATACGCGGTCTCCACTCGAGAACTCGTTTACCCCGACGGTGGTCGGTTCGGATCCGAGTGGCAACCAATGCCAAGGTCGGCAACTATGTTAATTATTATTTTATTTGATTAGGTTTAGTTTTAAACATGCTTGATCAATAAATAATTCGCTACCGGTCCGCCCGGCTAGCTAGCACCATATTACCTATCTTAAAATGTCGCCATAACATCAATGTTTGTAGGATTGTTGTGTTCCGGCAGCTAGAGATAAGATAGCTAGTGCCTCAGTAGTTGAGGATTATGGGTGAAGAGCGCTTCTACCTTCAGCATTATCATCAAGGCCAAGTGCTTAACCGTAAGACATTAAAAAAATCTTTCTTCTTTCTTCCGATTTGGTTACTTAAACTTAACATTGTTATGAACATGAATAAGAAGCGTAAGGAAGAAGTTGAAGCGAACTTCAAGACTAAGGAAAGCCACGTAAACTAAATAAATATAAATCGTTGACACCAAGTACCTATACCTCTTCCATTTTCAAAATTTAACTTATTTAAATTTTTTTTTTTTGTGAGCCGCAAAAAACCGGTCGTTGTGGCGATCCTTTGGGGAGGTCTTTGTCCAGCAGTGGACGTCTTTTGGCCGAGATGATGATGATGAAAATTTTTGTTATCGCATTTTATTGAATCCACTTTGTTTTGTTTAAAAAAAGAATTATGGCTCTTAATTATTGTTAATGTTTTCGCTTTGTGTATTTGTGTCTTTATGTTGTAAATAAATTAATATCCATGTCTGTCTACCAAAAACAATACACGACACGCTAACACACCTACTTGTTTCCATCATCATAGCTAAAAGCCATTTCTCGGGAACAGCAACACTCCTACTGTCATTACCCCGGGTCGCAACGGCATCCCTCCATCTTCGGGACCTTAAAACCATAATATTTCACATTTCCACCATAAAAAGCCAACAAAGTCATATATCCGGCTACATTTCGCACTGGAATTATCATAAATGGCAGCGGCAGTGTCGTAAAACGATAAATATGTTGTAAAAACCGCGGGCAGGCGGCCATCTCGTATATTAGGTGGGTATATATGAAGTGTGTGTTAGGGGTACTCGTTGGCCTGGGCGCCTAGTGTGAGTTTTGTTTACTATTCGTACTCATTCGATTACGTTTACGAAAACGAAAATTAGTATGGCATTGCAGCAGCGCCTCCTGGCGACATACGTGAATAGTTAAAATTTTGCCATACAAATTCTCGTTTTCGTTAACGTGATCGAATGCCGAATGCAACTAGGCACCCTGGTTCATGTGACACTATAAACATTTTTAAAAAAACTTTATTTATTTTCCAAAAGTTTTCTTAAGGCGAAGGGTAAGGCACACTAGCGCCGCTAATGGATTTAATTTGATAACTGCTAAACTGGATTTTTTTTCAAACATTGCGGACCTTCCGACACTAGGCAAGCATCTATTATTTAATAATTGTGCACTACTTTTAGGTTTGTTTTTGTATTCATTCGCTAACATCAAAAGTGGCCATTGTTTGTGAATAAATGCGATAGCCCGTTTTGTGAATAAACCACGCAACAAAATGTAGTGCACAATAAATAAATACTATGGATGCTTTCCTGTTGTCGGACGGTACGCAATGTTTAAAAAAAGATCTGGTCCGTTAGTAATTGTAAAATTATTAATTGGTGGCGCTAGTGTGCCTTACCCTTCGTCTTAAGACTATTTACATTGACCGAGTGGTGACCGAGAGACGGATAGAGAATAATAGGACGTCCATTGGCGAGATGGATCGATAATATAATCAAGACATGTTGCCCGTGGCCCAAACTAGCACAGGATCGAGGTGAATGGCATAAGAGAAGAGAGACCAATGTCCAGCAATTGAACCACAAAGGCGTATAAGTAATTTTTAGACTATTTTAATTACCTATCTATTTTGTGTACGATGTAATACATAAATAAAATCATTATCACAAATAATTTCGTTATGATAACTAAAACAATCTATATAAGTTTAACCCAATCCATAAACTGCTGTTGAATTTAGTTAGTTACCTTGGGAGAAACTAAATTGCCGTTAAGATGTTATGGCGTTAATTGAACCGTGAATCATAAATGCAAATTATACTCCATTGTACAATTCAAGTGTCCATTACCAAAAGCTTAACAGGGAAGTGATTAATTCATATGATGATGATTAAATAATATAAATACAACTGACAAAGCTTTCTAGGTATTTGCCAAAACAGCTAGTACGATATAAATATCTTCATAAGCCTTAAAGTTTGGGTACAAGTTCTACCGGGCTTTTCGTTACAATTTGTTTTAAACCATTTCGAATTTTCGACGACGTGGTTTCTTAAAAATCTGCTTTACTACAAAACGTTGGCTAAAGTTAGAAAATGCTTAAAACAGAAGCTGTCACTTTCTAGCTAATATTTTTGAACATAGACACAATATTTTAAACACGAAAACAAAAAAAAAATTGGTGAAAGAATTGCATTTTTTTTAAAAAATACTTGAAACACTATTGTGTTGTTAAAAAGGCAAATCTCTTACAGTTTCATTTATAGCTCTTAATTTCAATGATAATAATTGCCCAAAAGTGGCGCTGTAAATACTTATGCTGATTATTGTAGGTTCTGCTTATAGTTCCGAAGTTGTTCAGGGTGCGTAGTGTGAGTTTTGTTTAATATCCGCATTCATTCGATTACGTTTACGAAAACGAAAATTAGTATGTCAGCGAAGCAGCGCCCCCTGGCGATATACGAGAAGAGTTAAAGTTTTGCCATACAAATTCTCGTTTTCGTTAACGTGATCGAATGGCGAATGAACCTCGCACTTGGCACTCAGGAGTAATTTCGATTGCTTCTGCAAGTCAAACATTAAAAAATGTTTGGTGGATTGTTATACAATAATTAGAATTTATTTATTTATTTATTTGGACAGCAAAATCATTGAAACATAAACAAAATTGTGACATTTTTTTTTAATTATTTTTTTTATGTTGACACATCATTTCTGATTTACAAGATAAAGCAAATTACAATATAAAATAAGCATAAATTAATAAAACTAATAAAAGAACCTCACCACTTTAGCTATCCACCAGCTGTTTTGTCATCAGTTTAAAAAGGCAAGTTTCAGTCTGAAAATATCCAAACTAGGATTATCAATGGATAACTCGTTGTAAAAGCGACACATTCTTACTATCGGGTATAATTACGGGATTATTACCATGTTTTTGTTGTGTGTCATTATCCGATATTTCAGCACAGTTGCATGCTGCGCCATGATCACGGATGTACTCAACTAACATAGTAATAACAATTATTCTATTGTAAGTTACCATATAGTTTAAAAAGTATTATTGTAATAGAATTATAAAAAATATTTAACAATACATATACCTACATACATCAATGTATCACATATACAGATAAGCATCATTATAAACCTTTGTTTAGAATGTTAATGTAATCATTATCCTTCACATGAATTCAATTGTCGTTACCGATCCTGACGGATTCAGTTTAACTGATGAGATACACCACGCTAATCCCCATCACGCCTCCATTAATTAATGTGACATAATTAATTAACGTCACAGCACTATCCTGAATATGTATTGCGTGGATAGTTTGATTGAGTTTGAAGTTTTATTTGTACATTTAGAGATGCTATAAAAATATCGGATTAATTGCTTATGTTGAAAAGCTCCAAATAGTTATACCTACCACAATATTTTTATACTTAAAATATATATCGTAGCTATTAAAATATGGCGCACCAAACACAATTAATTTTGAGAAGAACTTAGAGTTACTAATACTCACGGTATTAGGTAACTTAAACGACACGTTAACGAATCGTCGTAGAACAAACTATTATTTATATTATTACAATTATTGTCCATTCGCCAATGAAAATTAAATACCAACGTTTGAAGTCTTCTTAAAATTGAATAGTCTTAAAACAGAATCAATTAAATCGAACTAATGAACAGCCAAGAAAGTTTAACAATGGCCGCTATAGAAATCAAATATGGCGGAAAGAATTGGCGGGGAATTTCTTAACAAATTAACGAACCTAATTATGGGAGAGAGAAGTAACTTGTGAAAGTTCTCCCTCGGGTGCAGTTTAATCTTGCTTAAATTATTTGGAGGCCATTTTCTAAATGATTTAATTATTGCAAAAGATTATTGATTTCTTGTTACAAGTAGGTATAGCCAGATTATAGAATGATTTGATAAAATATTTTTTTAAATTTGGATATATAAAAGATCACCAACGTGAAATTATATAGATATTAGGAAGCAGGTAAGTAATTAGTACCTAGAGCTTTGTATTGTCACAATTACAGTAGATCACAGCATGCATTTTGCAGTAAAGCTGTAAAAAGAACGGCTGAAAACTTGCGGGTTTTTCTTGAGTATGTCATTGAACGGCATGATTTTTTATTTATTTTTTATTTATGGACATCCAACAAAGCGTAGGTACACCGAATACATTCTTACATTTAAAGAAAACCCTTTGACTATTACTCTAGTGCTGTTTTATTTAAATGCTACTAGCATGCTACATTTCAAAGGGTTGTATTTAATCGATCACCAAAGTAACCTTACGTAACCCACAAAAATACAAAGTTAGCACTTAAAAATACAAAGTTAGCACCTAAACTACATTTATATGCTAACTTACCATTTTAGGTGCTAGTCTACTATTTTTTTGTGGATCAATTTATTATTTCTCAATTTCAAACAGTAATATAAATACATGGTGCTTAAGTTTTAAACTACGACTTCTTACAATGATGTACACTTTCAGTCAACCCGCTCTCGCTGGCTGGTGCACCACTTTAATACCATGTGATAATCAACTCCAGCCAGCTCGTCAACTCCTGTTAGAATAATTAGGCAGTTTGACAGAGCTCAAATTGTACAGCAACTTTTGCAGCCGACTGTAATTTAAAAACTCTGCCTAGGGTACCTTTATAATAATTTATCAATTTCGTAATAAATGTTCAAATAATTTTTAACGCAAATTTTGTTGCGAACTAATTACAAAAACACAAATGTTGAAAAAATTTCCACGAGAATTTTGTAATGTTTACACTTTGAACACAATGGGAAATTCGTTCTCTAACACACAGTACGAGCAGTCTATGGTTTTTAGACTGTGGTGTGTGTGGTACGAGTATACAGTCACAACCATCTAATACAATTAACAATTTATAGTTCATTGTGAATAGCTAGTGTGCTTTTCTAGTTTCGCAGACAAAGTTGAAAGTCTATTTTAATTCGAGTCTGTTTTAACAAGATGGAAGTTCTGAGAACGCTACAATTAGCAGAGCGACGAAACCTGATTGTTCCAGGCGAGACCGGCGTAAATTATATTAACAACTATGTACTTAATTGACTTATATAAGAATATACTAGATATGCCATGTCATTGTACTGAGTAAAAGAGTACAGAATTGGGCATATGAATCGCTTTTAAAGAGTTTTGGCGCATGCACCGACAATTTTTCTGTGGGATCGTGAGGTTTGGATTATTTGCTTGTTTAAAAACTAGAAGTAGACGCTTATGTCTTAAGTTTTAATATAAGATAATGACTGATGTTAGGAGAAGCAGTTAGTTTCAGACAAACCCTAAAAATTATTGTCTACCTTGGTATAAGTGCCTAACATCTCGAGAATGGCGGGTACCTTGGGTAGCACTGACAAAATTTAACATCAAAGCTTGGTTGACTATAGAGCATACAGCCTCACCTTGAGTATATAACTTAACCATACATTTCTCCTCACCCATAAAACCAGCTACGCTGTAATGGCAATAAATTCAAAATTCAAAATCATTTATTCAGTTTAGGCTACAAGTAGCTCTTATGAATGTCACTATGCCATCGGTTCGTAAGTCTACTCTGGGCGAGAGATCTTGTACTGAGAAGAACCGGCAAGAAAATCAGCAAGTGTCCAGCTCTTTTCTCCCTTACAGCATCAAAAAT
This sequence comes from Eudonia mercurella, assembly GCA_963082485.1. Taxonomy (NCBI): domain Eukaryota; kingdom Metazoa; phylum Arthropoda; class Insecta; order Lepidoptera; family Crambidae; genus Eudonia; species Eudonia mercurella. Next base: position 2,431,091 of record OY720036.1, on the reverse strand, counting down.
ATTGGAAAATGCCCGATCATAGCAGGACACTTTCCATTACAATAAACACAAAAAATATAGAAGACAACCACAACATGTAAAAAAACGCACAAAATAAAAAATATACGTTAACAAATTTACTTCAGGTAAAAGTTACAATTTCCACAATGTCATACAGTACCACTACAGTACTATCGTAAAAGTCAAAAATTGTTTAAGAAAAACAAAGTCAAATATTAATAAGCAGGCAACAGCAAATTTCTTCTTAATGTCTGACGCCCTGCAAGGTCACATGTGAACCTATAACAATTGGTTTTCAATTGTGTCTGGTTTTATGGTGCCTGACAGATTAAAAAGACTCCATTTTGTTCTAACTAATATAGCAATAATGGCACTGTGAACCATGGAACTACGCAGACAAAATATGTAAGAATAAACTTAAAATTGGTTAGCTAAATGTCTCTTCCAGCATCACGTTATCCGCAAATAGTGAGTGTTTTGGAATATTCGCTCAGCCAATGGTGCCTTTGAAACGGTCTTTTGTTACCTGGGGGCGAATTCATTAACGGAATATGTTTAAGGGCTCGTATCATGGACGGAATAGCTTTGAACGTCCTCCGTACTGGTAATTAGCGTCGTTATTAACAGAAATTTCGTTAATGTAATGGTTTTTACTTACTTTCAGGTGGCTTTGTTGTGGAGTTTTCATAATGATGGGAGTGTTACCTGAAACAAAGAGGATGAATTTAATTGGGTGGATCCCAATTTATTTACTACGCATATACATCGATGAATAAACTGGGATAGTTTGTCTCACAATGTTCATTGCGATTTGTTATTTAACTTTTTTTACAACAAACTATTGATGTATTTATAAAGACAAATAAGTAGCAGTTGTTTACTTAATCAGCATAAAACAAGTACCTACAAGTTAACAACTACAACAAGCATTAATAAACTTATGGCATTTCTACAAAAATATTTACATTATATAGTTTTCTAAAGTTTACACGCACTACAGATTGAAATGAAACTCCTTTTACGGAGCTGTTCGCGTTTTTACACGTTTCCATTTACATTATATTTAGGATTGAAAACATCATTAAAAATATCAATAAGAAAGTAAACCCAAAACTCACCTGTCACATTTATAAAATTGTAAAGAAAACCAACTACAACATAATATAAGTACATACATACATCACAAGTTAACGCCTTGCGCTTTGTTAATAGCAATAGCGCGAGGCGTATTCACTGTTACATGCATGCTAGGCGTTAAGTATCAAAGTAAATTTATTTATTTACACAAGACAAATTACAATTGTTACGCAGTTATGCAATAAAATAGTGGTTGGAATCTAAATCGTAATTCAAAAATACAGATTGAATTTTTATCACCGTCCAAAACTTTTTTCAGCTGTTCCATACATTTTGGTCGAATGAATATTGATGTTTTGTATGGAACAGCTGAATATTATTTTCGAGTTAGGTAGTTGGTCCAATAGTAAGAGTTGTTCGTTTGTATCACGGGAGTCATCTCAGAAGGTTTGGACGGTGATAACAAAGAGACCCTGTATGTGTACACACAACAACTAAATACAAAACGAGCTGGATGTTAACATAATTTAAAGTTACTAAACGGTCACTTTCGGCCTCTATTTTAAGGCTATCTTACATGCATGTTGGATAAAACATACCTAATTATAGGCTAATATGTAGTAGCATACCATGGTCTGAATTAAAGGTATTTTTTTATTTTTAGGTTTGAATGAAGAATGTAATTAATTAATAATTAATGTAAAGAATCACCAACGTGACATCATACCATTACGTAGTGGGGCATTTCAAATTAACACCAGTTGAGAGTGATAAGTGACGATAACGCCAAAGATAGCGTACTTCTTGGCTGCAAGAGCATTAAAAAAATATAAAGAAATGATCTAAGCTTCAAAATTACTTTGTTACACAGCTAAACTTTCCAGACAAGACCTGCTTCGTGTTATAGTCTTAAAAATGTAGGTTCTTAAGAAATGCTGAAAAGTCGTTAAAGTCCTAAGGCCTGTTTAATTAGACCCGTTGTCGAGTCTCGCCGAAGGAAAAACGGAAAGAAGCCAAGTTTTTTCTTTGCCGTTTTTCTGTTTGCGTCGTCGGCTTCCTTGAGATTTCTTTTCTGACGCGAATTTTAATCTTAGTTGTAGAATAACTTGTAAGTTTTAATAGGGCTTAAGATTAGACTTTGTTTTAGAAAGCCATTACCAATTAAGCACTTTTTTAATATTTGGTCGTTTATTAGGTTGTTGTTTTTCTTTTTTTATATCTTACGGACGGGTAAGCACTTGGCCTTTATTATGTTTTTAATATATTAGCGCATTTCACCCGGAATCCTTAACTACTGAAACAAAATTTTTCAAAATTCAAAATTCAAAATAATTTAATCAGTTTAGGCTACAAGTAGCTCTTATGAATGTCACTATGCCATCGGTTCGTAAGTCTACTCTGGGCGGGAGATCTTGTACTAAGAAGAACCGGCAAGAAACTCAGCAAGTGTCCAGCAATTTTCTCCCTTACAGCGTCAAAAATATTGGAAAATGCCCTATCATAGCAGGACACTTTATGCATATATGATATATGAATCAGTGTAGCAAATAATAATTCAAGAAAGGTGTTTTTTAATATTAGAAGGAGGCAAACGAGCAGGTGGGTCACCTGATGGGAAGCAATCACCGCCGCCTATGGACACCTGCAAGATCAGAGAAATTAAAAGAGAAGAGGTGTTAAAAAATATCCAGGAGCGTGCTACAAACCTTGGTCACTGTTGACTGTTGACTTGCATGCAAAATTAACATAGTTGTTGTTAGGTTGTGAGCTGTACAAGTGTATAAAAATAAATTGTAAATTGTTTTTTACCTACATTTGTAATGAATAACAACTTATTCTTTTCGTATTACGTAAATAAAATTAAGTATTTAACCATGTTAAATGCAAATAAATGATTATTATTATTATTAACTAAAAACCGTTAACCGTAGCCCTTGACGCGTCACGGCTCAACGTCAATTTGACGAGGGCTGGATCTCAGACGACTAATTGAAACTAATATTTGCCGAGAAACCCCTCGGAGGGATGAGACGATGACGTTTGTATGTATGAGCTGCGTAACGAGGTGATATGATGACGTCATAGTCTCTGTCAACACGCTTAGCTTTATTGGCAAACAGTCTAAATGTTAAATAAGATTGGATGCTGAATCAGAATTCTTCGTCGTTATAAAAGATGTAACAGACTTTATGAGGTAAGTGTTGTCACTGGTTACATTTTCGTAATGTGGGGAACCGAATATAACATAATATCTAAGGATCTTATCTTATCTTAGTGGGGCCTGCTGAGGTTTCCCTCTTGCAGTAACACTTCGACCCATCGGGATATGTTGTGCAACCCCGTCCTTTCACTCTTCTTCCTCTGTAAAGATAGATGCCATAAGTTTGGCCACGTCCTTAAGAGCGAAGAGCCTGTAGTCCTCTGGTTTCGGATAAGCCGACCCTAGGAGTCCCATTCTTTTCCTAGCCAGAGAGTCACAGTCACACAGTAGGTGCTGCATTGACTCCGTTTCCTCTCCACATGCCCTACATAAGCTGTTTGTTGATAGATGCATTCTGTGGAGCATTTGGTTTGTGGCATAGTGCCCTGTCAAGGCACCGATGGTTAAACGGGCCTGTCTTCTACTGCCTCCGCATATCAACTTACTACTAAGGCGTTTTCACCTAGGAAGGATTTGGAGTGTTTCATACCCGGCTGCTCTTTCCATTTCATTCCATATCTAAGGATAGAGATGCGTGGAAGGATTTGGGGGAGGATTAATCTAATCTATCGAAAAACTTCAATAGCTGGAAATAAGAAGAGTTGATAAAACCTCGGACTCCATGTGTTAATTTTATAATTTTAGCACCAGCTGGTATACACTTACGATGATAAAGACAGTCATAGTCAAAATTACAACAACAATATTGTAACATCGTAACAACAACAAAATTGTTAACATATGGTTTGTTAATGAAATAAAACACGATTCGAAAGCGTAAATAAGCGTTATAAGTTTTCTTGAATAAAGTATAATTTCATTCCATATTCTTCCTATACCTATATATCCAAGCACTTGGGAACCCAATTCAATAGATCAAATCTAATTCCGTCGAGTGAAGCTTCTCTGAAAGCGTTATCATATTTGATTGCCGTTATAAGATTACCGACAAGAGTTCAAGACGCTTAGTTTCTTAGCTGACCTACATTTCCGAGGGAAATTGTTTCCGATGCGTCCTTCACTTTGATCGACATCAAACTAACTCTTGAAGACGGTTTACTTAGCTATGGATATTGAAGGGTCAATTATGACGTCGTAATGTTTATAAAAAAATGGTGAAATACTTTTAAAACTGTTGTAAGCGTCTGAAATGAGTTGAAAGCGAGGAAACGTGGTTCATTCCATGGGGATTGAACCAAACTATGGGAACAAAGCTATGGAGGTTTGTTAGACTACTGACGTGTACCCATACCTAACACGAGCGTATTAGTTTTCCGGATTATTATTAGGTATGTATGTTAATAGCGCATTATAATAACATCTTTATTTCATCCAGCTAAAGCTAAAGCATATCCAGCGTAGCTTGTTTTAGGTATAAGTTCATGTCAGTAGCGTAACGGAGATAAATGAGGATCAAACCACAATTCCACGCATTCAATTCGTTCTTATATCCGTTCGACTAGGACGCTTTAGTGTTGACTATGCCTGCACATCTTAATAAAACCTCAATTGAAGTTTTCAAAGGATCGTAAGCCAATTTACTATCAGTACCGAATGAAACTTTAGGTACCGTCCATGTTAGAAGCAGATCATTTGAATAAGTAACACAGCCGAGACACTCGTCCGTAATTGGGAGAAGTCGGACTCGGGCCACCTGAGGCGAGGGAAACTTCTGCGGCCCCTCGCACCGTTGTGTGCAGACGGAATCTGAGAAATGTAGGAACTTTGCTCTTGCCCAATTTGAGAGTAGTTTTTTGTGTTCGCTTTGAGTTCCGATAGGCGATTAAAAATATGTGCATTCAGAAGAGCTTATATTTAAATAAAACGTAAAATTGTTTTCATTTTAATTGAAAATATGTAAATCTTAGTGTAGTGGCAGATAACTGTAGTGTAGTCTCTTTATTATAGCTCCAAATGGTTTTTAAGATTGTAAAAACAAAACAAGAATTAGGATGCGTGCGATATTTAAAATAATTGAATATCTACGCAAAGATACTTGCAATTTTTTTTTTACATTTTGTATGTTATCTTATATTAAAAACGCTTTTTTTTTATTTCCGCGTTCATGTAAGTCGAAATTATTACATAGATAGATAGAGCATATTCTGGATCAATGCATAAGACGTCCGAGCTTCACGCAAGCCAGAGGTCGAAGCTTTTCGTAAAGAAATAAGCATAAAAATTAAAAGTTGGAGCAGCAGCTTCTGAAACGTACTTTAATGGGAGAAGCGCCAGAGTTAATTTAATTTATTCGATTCCAATAACCATGATGAAATCGCCTATAAATTGTATTACATTGTTTTATTTAGCTGGTGAAAGTTCCTTTTCAGTCGTAAATTTGCTAAAATAAAATGAATGATGCTTAAAAGCACTAAATTTACACGGAATTAATTGTATCAATAACTTAGTTCACTTATGAAATCTTTCAGGCAATTGCCACACGAGCAGTTTCTGCCAAGCCTTATATTCTACGAGGAACACTTCCCCTACTGCGCTGCGAATTAATTAATGAAAACGCTATGTGAGTGGGTAATTAATGCCTTTAGTGCTTTTACAGATATCTTTAATACTGATTCGATTCTACAGATACAGAATCACTGAGTAGCCCAAGATCACGTACCAGTGCCGTAACTCAGCCATTACCCGCATACTTTGGTTGAATATTATCATTTCGAAGAACTGCAGTATTTTGTCTGACATTATAATTGTGGTAACAATGTTAGTTAGGTGACTACTTCGCATATTTAAATATACTTTTTGAAAAGTTTATTGTCTTTCTATTTCTCTCTTAATCTGCTTACCTATTTACTGTTTTGTCAGAAAGATAGTTGGAGTGTATGACAGTGTTACCCGTATAAGCTACTTTTAATCCTAAAAGAATTCTTTAAGGTTCACGATATACTGAATTTTACATGTGCAAAGTCACGGGCGTTAGCTTGTATTATTTTATTACAATGATGTCATTGTTAGTCCCTTTGTCTCTGCCACTTGGACGCTTGGGACGAAATAGTAAGCAGCAATCCAATTATTTAGACAATTAACTGTAGGCCGACTAGACAGGTGTTCGGAGTCGTTAAGTTCTAAACAAGCTGCCCTTAGAGCCCTTCATTAGTCCGTTAGGATGTTTAGAGCAGACTTTGAATACTTGCCAGCTTTAGTTTGGGAGAAACTAGGAATTCATGAACAAGTAAGATTACTGAGCTGTCTATTAGATACTCTATACTATCAAACCAGTATACTTTCTCACTGTAGAAAAACTTTTGTTTATTTACATACAAAGAATTTAGCTTCTTCTCAGTACAAGGTCTCCCGCCCTGTAGATTTACGAACTGATAGCATACTGACATTCAAAAGAGCTACTTTTATAGCCTAAACTGAATAAATGATTTTGAATTTAGAAGGGTAAAATTAGTGGTGGGAATAATTTCATGGAGGTCTAGGAACGCTCGAGATTCTCTAATCTAAAACATTCAGCTGATAAATTATTAACGACACTCATTCCTATGCGCGAAGTATCGCCGAGTTTGGGTCGTTAGGACTGCACTATACGGCGATTACCCAGGCACCACCAGACACGCCTAGGCTTAGTCTGGATTCATCTATTATGTATGGACTTTGTGTTTTTTGCTTGGCTCACAAGTTGTTACTTGAGTAAGGGACAACACTGTTACTTCAACTATAAAATAGTTTCTTGTCTATCTAAAATAGTGTCATTTTCATAAATCGACTAACAATCTTTTATATTCCCACTGCTGGGGCACGAGTCTTTTCTATGGACGGATATAAAGAACGGGCCATAAACCACAACGCGGGCCTAGTGAGGATTGCGCCTTGTGTAATGTCTTTCGAAGCATGGAAGGACCTGAGCCTGAGATGATACATTTTTGGTCACCTATCCAATGACCGGTCTTAGCAATTGCATCTTCGAAATCAAGAACACCACATTGCATAAGCATTTTTTAAGTGTTGACATTTAATGTAGGTAATCAATTGCACAACACGCCATTTCGATTTCTCGAGAAACTGCGATCAAATAATAGAATTTAAAATGATACAATCGTATTGATTAAAAGAAAGGAAAAGCAATCGCAACAGTATCATAAACAGAAATTAATATAAACCTTAGCAACGATCACCACCGTTAATGATCGTATTGGCAATTAGCGATGTGGGCCGGCAGCCGACTGTTGGTCTGAGGACTTTCGAAATCGCATTTAGTACTGAGATCCTACTGCGCCGGCGCACGTTGCACCACGTCCTGACACCTGTAGGGATGCGGAGGGTAGACACAATCAAATATCGATGTTTGTCAACCGATGAATCCGAAGATCAAAAGCAACGGTATTGCCGACTATCAGCGGTAGAATCGCTGGAAATATATGTACTGTTTATCGAAATGTATAAGTATTTTTGTTTTTACACGTAGCATTTTTGAAGCATATCATATTTTTTTTAAATGTTCTTAATGTTCATAAGTGCAAATTATGTGCCTAAATTGAGTAAATCATTTTCATTTAATTTCATTACAACAAACAAGGAACAAGCTACAAAGGTTGTTGTGTATTATACAATATGTCCCGTTTCCGACCTCGGAGACTTTAAAGGTTGATTCTTGGCATCATTTTATTTATTTAAAAAAATAAAATTAGGTAAACAGGCTGGTTTTTACAGTACCTGGTACGACAGTATGTTTAAAATATTTTGGCTTTTAAGTTAACATTATTTATACTTAAAAAAAAGGTTTGTATGAAAAAGTCTTAAGTAACAACGTCATTTTTAGACAAGTTAAAGAGCTATAAAAATAATCTATTTTTATGAGCATAAGACATCCACATCCGATGCTATAGCTATTTTAAGGTACATGTTCTTGTGGACATTAATTAAATTGAAACGGCTGCCATTGCTAGGGGGTAAGAGTTGCACCCCTACTCTTATTTTTTAAATAAATAAAATGATCCCAAGAATTAACCCTTAAAGTCTGCAAGGTCGGAAACGGGACATATTGTATATTACTCGTATACACTACAACTCTTATACTAACCAGCGAACTAACTATAGTACACAAATTATGTATGAATCATCAACGCAGATTGAAAGGAGAAGTTGTTCTAGACTCATACATACGCATTACGTACTATGTTTTGTATAAGCAAAATACAAGCAAGAACAATATTCATTGTTATGCGGATGACAGTACGGTGCATGAGCGGTACTTGGGACATCCTGCGGCAAAGCAAGCCGATATCGTGGTGAAAAGGCAAGAACTGGTTGCTAAACTGAACCTGGCTCTCGATCGTGTCTTTAAGTGGGGATCTGAAAACCTGGTCGAGTTTAATGCCAGCAAAACTCAGGTTTGTGCATTTTCGTCCAAGCTAACTCCCTTCCTTACTTCTCCCTCTCTTCAGAACTCTCCGTTATCCATTTCGATGGACCTCAGCATTCTTGGCATGGACATCGGCCAGGAACTGAACCCAAAATGCTACATCGAGAGTGTTATTTTAACTGCCTCCCGTAAGTTGGGTATTCTCAATAAGGTGAGGCGGTTTTTCACTCTCGAACAGCGCTGTTTGCTGTACAAGACTCAGGTGCGATCGAATATGGAGTATTGTTCCCATCTATGGGACGGCTCCGCTAAATACCTCCTCGATGCACTTGACAGACTGCAAAGGCGAGCGGTACGCATTATTGGAGATGCTGAGGTTACAGCCTCTCTAGAGGACCTCCAGCTACGAAGAGACATTGCTTCTCTCAGTGTCTTCTACCGGAATTACTACGGTGAGTGTTTTGAAGAACTTTTTGATCTAATCCCGCCTTCTCTTTTCCTCTCCCGGACTACACGTGCTGGTCTTAGGAACCACCATCATACTGTACAGACAATCAGTACTCGTACCAAAAAATTTGGCAAGTCGTTCCTTTGTAAGACCATTCGGCTTTGGAATTCTTTGCCGGCGCATGTGTTTCCCAGCTCCTATAGTCCCGGGTCTTTTAAGCGAGGCGTGAAACGGCATTTATGCAGGCCGTCATGAATGGGTGCGCTTGTTAACGTGCGTGTTCCACGGTGAGGAGCGCTCTCATTATTTTGGACTGCATCGGCTGCTTACCATCAGGCAGGATGTGGTCACTATGACGTGTCAATATAAAAAAAAAAACTGGAACAAGACCAATACAATTTTATATTAATTGACTGCCATAAAGGGTATTTTGCTAATTAGCCTTTCGTACCACTTTGCATCGGAAATCAAAACAGGTAACTCTTTAAAACAGATAGATAACGCTTATAAATGCAACACCGGTTTTTGAACCAGCGTCTACACACCGGTTTACCACATAAATACAGTAACTTATCGACACTTAGCAATCAGTGTCACATCACTATAAATATTTATCGCATCATAAATATTCCTGTTATGATAACTTACCTTGTCATACGCAAACATTGCAATGTGCTTGATAAACTTTAATTTATACTTTAATTAATTTGTGTGCTAAGTGATATTGATGAGACTCACGTCGTGGAAACTAACGCAATGCCAGGACTTCAGATGGGTGATCAGATCAATTAAAATATCTATCATAAAGATGGAGATTGACCGGAGCATTTTGTCGTTTGACCTCATCTACTGAACCACTGGCTATCTTATCTCCTAGCTGCCGGAACACTAAATGCTACAAACATGTTATGACGACATATTTAAATAAGATGGTAGTACCTAGCCAGGCAGACTAACAAGTCCTACCACCAACCATATGAGTACACAAACATGTACCTCCCGCAGAAAATCGAACCCGGGACCTCTGGGTCAGAGACCGGTGGGTAATAATTATAACTTAAATTTAACTATCCTTTGTGCCTTTACTCTCTCAATCGCATGAATTCGTCAGAAGCTTAGAATAATTTCGTATAGAAATTAAGTCCGTGCGCTCATTTTGAAGCACTTTTTTTGGAGCCAAACATGGCTCCAAACGCCGAGTTTTCAATGTACACTACGGAGTTACAAGTGTACGTGTGCGTGCATGTCGCCGAGCGCAAGCAATCGTCACGAAAGTTTGAATCGGTTTAGTGCTTCACTTTTGACAGAGCGCTTGTATGAAGACTATCTTTCTAAAGGTACTTTCAACGGCTTAAGCTCCATTGTAAAGTAAATCTTTACCGGGCACAGCCTATTGAAATGTTTTATTGTTTTTCAACTTACATCCAGGCAGGCGTAACCACTGGTGTAAGCTTTTTGATTATATCATATATTTGTGTTTTTGTAATTTGTTCGCAACAAAATTTGCGTTAAAAATTATTTGAACATATCATCGTACCTTATTCAGCAAAGTGTATGTTACTAAGTTTATCTAGATCTAGCCACGTCGAATTCCTGCCTAAGCTATGCACGCAGGCTGCCAAACATTTTAGCATCCCGCCATGTTGTGTATGGTCAGACGCCTTGCCGCAAGGAATTTAATTGAACACCAACAATGCACTAATGCAGTGTTCGGATTATGTGAATGTGAAGTATTGATTTCTAATGCTCATCCAAACACTAGACACATATAGATAGATAAAGGATAGATAAATCAATCATCGTCATCATCCTCAGCTCATTTTATGTCCCCACTCCCTCCTGGGGCACGAGCCTTCCCTATGGATGGATAGGGAGAACGGGCCATAAACCACGACGCGGGCCCAGTGCGGATTGGTGGTTGTTAACGACTGCTAATGCAGCCGGGACCAACGGCTTTACGTGCCTTCCAAAGCACGGAGGAGCTCGAGATGATAAACTTTTGGTCACCCATCCGATGACCGGCCTTTGCAAAAGTTGCTTAACCTCAGCACTCGCAGACCGGGCGCGTTAACCACTGCGCCATCGAGCTCCTCCGTTAAACCAATAATAACATGGATACAAGCAAACATTTTTTTTAAATAAGCCTTCTTATTTTGTGGCTTGTGTGTGCTGCAGCAGTGCAAAAAGGTAGCGTAGGTAGCGTACGTAGCTCAGTGATACATTTTCCCGGGAGCAAAACGCTGATATTCAACCACAACCACTTGGACAGTGCAGAGACAGTAATACCAGCTCCACCATCAGCTTTTACTTCTCAGCACCAATTGCTAATACCTACATAATATCCGAAAAAGCTAACAAATAAAAAAATACATTGATATGATGATATTATCCCTTTATACTTACTGATCTACATTGAATGCGCTTCGGCGCGTCCTGATGACCTGACGTAGAAGTCCCTTGTGCTTGCACAAGGATGTCGGAAACCTACTTTGTAACCTGACGGTTAGTAGGGGGTGTCAGCATAAACTTTAAAGTCGTGTGTAGCTGGGTTGATCTACATTGAAATCAAATAATACAAATGTTGACAGATACACATAGGTACACTGTATACTTTGACAAGATACAAAGGTACTATTATCATCATCATCATCATCTCAGCCAAAAAGACGTCCACTGCTGGACAAAGGCCTCCCTCAAGGATAATTAATTTTGAGGGGAATTTGCCATAATCGCCACGCTTGGCAGGCGGGTTGGCGATCGCAGTAAGGTGAGAATAATCACAGAGAGACGCTGCTGCCCATCCTCTGGAATGCTCCCATAGTCGCCTTATACGACACCCACGGGAAGAGATGGGGAAAGGTGCTATATATACGTTATTCTATTTGTACTATTATTTATTTTGTGATTCTATGTTATTGCAGGGTTCGGCACAAAGACATGCTTTGATTATTTTTGCAAGCGCGCGTTTAATTTCATTTTTAAAGTCAATTAGTAACTATTATTATTATTTAGTAACAATAGTACATGAGTTCACCTTTGAAAGTAAACAGACTGTAATTTGTTTTAATTTTTAACATGAAATATAAATAATAGTATAAGTACGAATATAATAACTCAACTAGCTATAGAACTGCATCCGAGTTCCACGAGAATTTACTCTTATGCTTCTTCGCAAACTCTCGCCATAACGCCACGCTGCAGCTAATAAAACTTGCTAAGCTAAATGAGCTTTCGCCCGTATTGCAATAAACCGAAAATTAACGTTAATTTGTCCAGAAAATAGAAGAAGGTTCGCAACTTTAATAGGCATCTTCTGGGGCAGCTCGCTCCACCGTAGACATCATCTACGCTCACCATCAGGCATAAAATATTATATTTTCGTTTATATGAACTAGGTAGGTGTTCGTTCTTATTTTTTTTTTCATATTGGAAAGAAGCCATTGAAGAACTGCCCCACTGCTGAGCAAATTTATTTTTATTTTATTTTTTTATTTTTTTATTTATTGTGATAAAAACGACATAGATCAATAACATTTATCACATAAATACAATTCGAAATTAAATTTATTATTATAAAATAATGTTAGATTATAATTATACATTAATAAAAAATAATTTATTATACATTAATTAAATTATACCTACGAGTACATACAATTATACCTAACAATAAATACATTATTCACTGTCTTCATCGTCAGAATTACATACATTACTCCATTGGTCCCACAAACCTTCAGAATAACTCAGTAATGCCTGTTTAATAGTTGACCAATTGTTAAATGAAAAATCAAAATCAGTGTTGGCATCATGCAGTGCATTGAGATGGCACAGAGGTCGAACCAAAGGAGAGTTCGCACGCGAGACGGTATGGCCTTGACTGACTTGAAAAAATGGCAAAAGCCTCCATCATTAAAATTAAGTCATCATAACATTGACTACCACCACGCTTGCCAAATGCGGGTTGGTGATCACAATCCCAGGCTATCAAAAACATTTTGCCCGACGTAGGAATTACGAAAAACACCACGTCTGGTGGCACTTTAAAATTTATTAAATAAATTTAAAATTTTTTTTTTTTTCTAAAAAAACTAGATATAAGTAAGTACCTATTAAAAAACGATTAACATTTCCACTCGGCCACCGAGGCGTGTGTATGCAAGTTTATATTATTTTTGTTTAAAATGCCATTCAGGTAACTTTAATTCAAGGAATATACTTTTTATGGTATTATTAATATAAAATGCATTCATGGAGATTTCGAGCACTATCCCATCACGCTGGCCTAGAGTGGTTAGCTAGTTTAAGTCCACCTGACGGCCATCTTATCTAAAACTGTCACCAGCCATTACGAAAGGGTATTATTGATATAAAATGCATTAACGGGCAATTCGAGCACTATCCCATCACGCTGGCCTAATGCGGGTTAGTGGTTAGTTAGTAAAAGTCCGCCTGACCGCCATCTTATCTAAATCTGTCCCCTACCATTACGAAAGTTTTCACATCATCATCATCATCAGCCCTTATTAGTCCACTGCTGGACATAGGCGTCTCCAAGTGCACGCCACCGAGCACGATCCGCGGCTACTCTGCTGTACCAGCCACCTTGCGAAGATCGTCGCTCTACCTAGTTGCTTTCACGGTCGTCATCACTATGCGCTAACCATTGTGAAAATGAAAGCTATACGGCTCTCAAAGAAAAACCTGAAGCCCAGGAAAATGCTTGGCAGCTTTTTACGACTTCACCCAATGGCCCATCAAATTTAACATCTATTGGACCTTAAAGTCTTCTTAGTACGAAAAGTTTTAATGGACTCATCACTATAAAGTTAGGTACTCTACCGCACCTAACTTTTTAATTTGTGATTTCGTTTTTGGTATATAAGTTAATTTAATATAGTGTTTTATTGCTCAACGGGGAAGCTTTTAGCTATCATCTAACTTGATAGTAAGTGTTAGTGACGATAAGTTCGAAAATACTTGATAAGCTTAACCACGAAATGTCGGAACACAACCATACTTCTAATATTATGGTGGTTGGTAGCTAACTTACCAATACCTATAGCAGAAAAATGAAATCGGTACATCTGAATCTAAAACCGCTGTTTAAAACACTAGATCCCAAAGATGATTGACAAAAAGACATCAAAATAAATGGTCAAAGACTAATAAATTTTTTATGAAATTTACTTAACTAAGTACTTTTAAATCGTCCATATATAAGGTCACCTTTTATCAGCTGCAAATATTTTGAGGATAAATTCAGCAACATATAGGTATAAACTATTTTTATGAAAAAACCTTAAATTTTTGTACGCTAGTTTTCAAGAAAAACACCAACAGAAATTTCGATTAAAAAGTAAAATAAAGCACTTTCGTTAGTTTCAATTCAAAGGAGCCGAAACAGAGGTTGCAATGTCTTCACCGCTTACACGTGCCCGTAGTTTCATTCAAAGGAGCTCTTAAACATAGTACAATTTTTGTGTCAGGAAAAGTAAAAAAAACTAGCCTGAATTTTTTTTTAATGCTTAGGGCCTTATTTCTCTGATATAATTAGATGTTTTGTCAAAATATTTACAGTTGATAAAATGTGACCTTATGTATAACTACGACTTATTCAGGAAGCCTACATACGAATCTACGGATACATACAGAACCATATATCATTAATACTCAGGCACGTCCTACTTGAGGAACAATAACATAAGTTTTTGGTTTCCTTAAATAATTTTTAAGACCTCAAATCCTCGCCTTAAAACCCATGGACTTTCTTATTCCAACACTGACCATGCAATGAGGTTATGCAATAAAACGAAGTGCATTGTCCTGTCATTATCACGGGCTATCTCCGATCGCAAGCCGATAAGCTGCGGCGAAACAATATCTTACGTGCAATGCTTAAACAATGTAATTATTGTGCTTTTGATTTATGGGCGTACTCGTAACGAACAAAGTTATTATTACGGTATAGTTTATCATTTTTTAATGTTTACTACAAGCAACGGTTGAGACAAATTGATAGGTTTAAACCGCCCGTGATCTAGTGGTTAAGACCAGTCGGTACGTGTTTGTGTACTCGGTTTGGTTGGTGGTAGGGCTTAATTGTTCGCCTGGCTAGCTACCACCATCTTATCTAAACATGTCGTCATAACATCAATGATTGTAGCTTTGTTGTGTTCCGGCAGCTAGAGATAAGATAGCCAGTGCCTCACTAATTAAGGATCCCGGGTGAAGTGCGCCTCCATCACTTATCGTCACTTAACATCAGGTGAGATCAAGGCACTGTGCTTACCCGTGAAATATAAAAATAAAACTATATATACTCTTAATATAAAACGAATCGAGTATAACTTACTCTTACTGTTGGAACACATCAATGCTGTTAATATACTGTTATGGCGATAGACAAAGGTAAAGGGGAGGTAGCTAGCCTGGTGCCAGGTGGAGTAAAAACAACAATAATTATATCTTTCCTTGTTTATCCTTAAAATTGCTAACTGAATCATTCCGCGGGGATGCTCTAACTCCGCGGGGTATGTGAGGTTAGTCTTATGTTATGGCGACCCACCAAAAACCTAGGGCACCGTCTACCGCTGGGCGGGATCCCAAGAACTACCACGAATTATACTATGTATCCTTTATAGCAGTCTAATTCGGTACCTCTGAGTCTTATATTAGTGGTATTTGCACTACACAACAATATGTTAATGTTTTGCTAGTGTGTAAGGAAGACATCTTGAACAGATCACGCACGCACGCACGCACGCACGCACGCACGCACGCACGCACGCACGCACGCACGCACGCACGCACGCATTTTCATTTTTTATTTTTAGATTTATCTAATTATGTTTACCTGGTAGCTTGATATACATTTCCTGCTCCGCTCAAGCACCAGTCTCCTACAGAGGTGTTAACATGAATCTATTATTTTATGAACAGTAACTATGGGTGGAACCAACCAATGGTTTGTGGAGAAATAAACTTTACGTATTGTTTTAAAAAATATAATACCTTTACGAAAAGTCGGAATAAAATCAAATGTAAAAATTATACGCGAGTGGATTCGTAAAAGTTATTATTTTCATTTCAGTGTGTGTTCTATAGGAAGCAAAGCCAAAGGGCATTTCATTTCAAGTCTTTTTATTTAAAATATAGCCATAATAGCCTATGTGGCTTGTTTAATGCAAAATAAAAAAGTTCTATTTGAATACTTGCAGCCTAGCTCGCACGCACGCTCGCAATTTTCCTTTTGCTCAGTCTGCTGTTGTGTGATATAAGTGATAAGAATATGCTTTGTGGAAGGTAATAAACATTTAGTATTTAGTACAACCACATAGTGTATGTTGCTCGTGACTTGTTCAATATAAAGCACCTATAAAATAGAAAAGATGAAAAAACACGTTTTGTATGCGAACCAACGTTGTGTTGATGACGTGATTGCCGACAATGAATAAGGCTCCTTTGGCTTACAAAGGTAAGAGCAGATAGTGTTGATAAACGGTGGGTTGGACAGAGCTACGATAGCACACCTGGTAGTATACCTGCGGGTTCAAATCTCGCTCGTGGATTTTTTTAAACCCTTTTATAAATTGTAATTTTTTCGCAACATTATTTGCGTGAATTATGTATTATAAACATGCAATGTAAAACAGTTCTACGAATGTTGCCAGCAATCTTGGGACCGTTCCCATGAGCCCAAAGCTCGAAGACATTTTATATTTATAGGTTTTATTCTGTCTTTATTTAAGTTATGTTTCATACTAATTAAACTAAATTATAATACATAAGTACATAAAAAAATCACTAAGTTCTACGAGTATTTGATCACTTGCAGCTTGCAGCCTAGCTCGCAGTTTTCCTTTTTCCAGTCGGCAATTTGTTGTTGCGGCACCAGCACCCTTGTTAGTGCCGCGGCATCGTAATCGTGTGTCATATACAATGTCTAATTGTCGGTCATTATTACCTGCGTGCTCTGATTACCGCCCGGCTGTAGAGTCGGTAATTCATACTTTCGCAGAACAATCATTTTTATTGTATACTCCCATTTTAAGTCCGGTTTACACTAAGTACTTA
Source organism: Eudonia mercurella (assembly GCA_963082485.1). NCBI lineage: Eukaryota > Metazoa > Arthropoda > Insecta > Lepidoptera > Crambidae > Eudonia > Eudonia mercurella. Next base: position 2,413,967 of record OY720036.1, on the reverse strand, counting down.
CTCATGTGCTTAGTACATCACAGCAACCGCAAATATTCGTACTTCTTTTGTTTAAAATTATACACTGAGTACCTAGTGTGAGACACAGTGCTTCAACGAAACGATATGCCTATTAAGTTTTTGAAGTGAAAACTTCTTTAGCGGCGTTGTGCACTTTTTTTGGAATGGGTAAAAAATGTTAAACTCGCGTCAGGACACGTGACCTGATCGAAAATTCGTAAGACGGATGGAGAGTAGACAGCTGGCGCGGCGTAATATAAATTTTTGATATAACTTATTATAACTTTTTAATGTAACATAAATTGTCATGTTTGTGTACGATAGCCCAATAAATAAATATTGTATCTACCACATAAATGAGAGTACTTTTATACTGATAATTAAAGCAATTCGTGCAAAATTATTCCCTAACCATTCCAAAATATCAAAAATGCACAACGTTAATATTCAAGTTTTCACTTCTGCCGGCACTCCCAGAGTGCAACCAGTCGTTTTTTTGTGATTAAGCCATCACCCATCAATGGTAGAGATGACTCGATTTCAATTATGGAGACATTTACTCAGCAGTGGGAAAGTTATAGGCTATAGGTATATTTAAGGAGTTTACTTTTTATTATAGTTCTTTGTAATTTTCTTCTTCTTAGTCGTTTCACTTTTGTCAGAGTGGTCGTGATTATCACGTTTCGGAGGGTTGGGCAGCAGACAGTATCCGCCGCACGACATCCCGCCACCTCTGCCTGCAAATCGGGCACATTCGTGCACGGGAGCGTCCACCACCGCAGCCTTCATACAATAAACGTTTTACTTTGCCTTTCTTTTAATTTTAAAACAATAATTCACCTCTATTTACCTACCTATAAAACGTTTAAACAAAAGTGGTTGTAGTATTAAAAAAACAAACCGCCAAAAAATACGACCAACATATTTTGTAAACATGCATTTTCAACTCGGCTAAATCATTTTGATCATTATCATTAACTCGTCGTCTACATTCGCACTGCGAGGTTTGATGGCAGGCGATAAAGCATATTTGTACTGAAGATACGATTGTGATGATAACAATTGTCTGCTGGGGGACAAGGTCATTGACCGCGTCGGCATGCATTTGCGCTAAGTACTGTTATTTTATTGTTTTGCGTTTTATAAATAAACCTTTATATGAAGAGGCGGGAATACGGTCTGGCACGTATTGCCGCGATCGTTAAAGACCAACAATTTTAGCAATCACTAGTGTTCCTGAAGGGGTGTGTCCTATAATCTATACTAATATTATAAAGCTGAAGAGTTTGTTTGTTTGTTTGTTTGGTTGAACGCGCTAATCTCAGGAACTTCTGGTTCGAATTGAAAAATTATTTTTGTGTTGAATAGTTAATTTATTGAGGAAGGCTATAGGCTATATTACATCACGCTATGACTAATAGGAATGGAGCAGCAATGAAAAATGTTGCAAAAACGGGAAAATTAGATTGTTCGCTAATTATAGCGGGTGAATATTGTTATATTTTCGATTCTGTAACGAATACCATGCTGGTCTGGGGCGAAAAATAAAGTAATGAATCAGCTGCCTAACATGCACGGGAATGCATGTTCTAAAAGCCCACAAGGGTTCCAAATCTTGGAACCCTTGTGGGTTCCAAATCTTGGAACCCTTGTGGGTCCCATTTGATACATCAGGCGATCGGCTAGCAACGTATCTAATGTTATCTATTCTACCTCGGAGCTCTACTTTGATTTTGCTAAATGTGGTCGAGGTCGCTAACGACTAGTTATTCAAAATTTGTGATTTTGATGATGTGTCTAGTCTACCCCTTCTTGGGAGAAGGACGTGAGAGTGTGTGAGTGGTTGGGCGTTAAACCCGGGTCCTCTGAGTCTAAGACAAGTGGTAGACCACAGAGGCGGTTAATTTAAATTTCGAAGTTTGAAATTGGGTATCATATCTATTAACTGTCAGATGGCTATCTTATCTCTAACTGTCAGATATATTTTTTTTCTCTTTATTTTGGCACATACAGTCATAAAAAAAATATATATTTTTACCGTAATTCCTTAAGTAATAGACAAGGAGTGCCCAAAAATTACAAAATAATACTTTGTTAGCAGTTAGGTTAGTTAGATGCTTATTAGGTATAACAATATTAGGTATTACTTTATTTTTTAAGATATATCAACAGTACTTAGGTAGGTAGGTAGGTATTATTTACATTTTTGTTGCTTAAAATCTATTCTTATGCAGGTAGGTATCATATTAGGCTTCACTTTATGACTACTACTACTTATCATAATAATAATATTAAATATAATAATAATAATATTCCTACGAATATACGTAGGTATATTATTAGGGTGGTCAAATTAGTTTATTGATAATATTTCTTTTAAATGTGATTATGGAATCTGATATCTATTTTATCTCTAACTGTTGGAACCTATGTCGGGACGGAACACAACAATGATACCTACTAACATTGTTATCGTGACGATAGGCTTACATTGTAATTAATTATGGTGGTGTCGGTGGCTCCTTAATCGCTTCTTAAAATACATATTACATATTCAATTATCTAGATATGTTTAAGTATGTCAAATAACATAACATAGCATTAACTGGTTATTAATTGGAACTCAATTCTTTTCGGACCGGAGGAAGGCGAATGGTTAAAAACAAACCTATCATTGAAACAAGAACTGAACCAGATTTCAACAAAGGCATAATATTTTAAGAAGAATAATAGATAAGTCTTTGTGAATCTAATATTTATAACCATATACCTATTGGCTATTACAATGTTATTTATAGTACCAACGTGTCATGTTTTAAATATTCATAGGCGTCGTCAACTCAGCTATTATGCGAGTAAAACTCTTCTCCGCAAGGAATTTTTCTTAACAGGAAACGCAAATAAATTATGCGAGAATGCATCTTAGGAATGCAAAAACTGATTGTAAGCGATCACGGTCAATTAGCTATACAAGAAAGAGGCATACATGTAGCTAATCAAGCATATAACATGTGTGTGTATTCAATCAGCAAACGTCTGTCTTCTTTAGAGAATTTGAAAAGTGACGTTGCACTGTTTTGTTTTACATACAAACATTCATGCACGTTCACAAATAGGTACGTACCTTCACCATTATTTTAACATCAATAATAGATGAACACATATTTTGCTAAATGAACATAGATCCGGGAAATGTACTTTACTCTTTATTTGAGAATAGAATGGACCCGAAGACAATGGCAGCTATGCTGCTACTAAATATTGAACTTTATGAACTTGTATTAAGATTGAAAGATAATTAAAAATAGCAAATATATTGCCCGTGAAATGGCAAAAATGAAAGACGAGTGAGCTACTGAGGCGATTGTTGGAATAATACTGTCTATATCTATCTAGATCTTTATATTTTAGTTGGAAAAAAATTACCGATTGCTTAGTAAAAATTTGAACTTTAACGCTTTTATAGGATTTCATAATATTACATTTTGTCATGCTCTAAAAGTGTAGTTTTCAAAATATGTTTTAAAATATGTACTTATTGTATTATACTTTATAATGAAGCACTGGACCCGCGTCCATCTCGTCAAAGACACCAAAATTAATTATAATATTTATTGTACCAATGAATTATGTACTAACATTTTTACACGCTTTTTAAGTTAAATATTGTTAATAACACTATGAATACAGATATGAATTAAACGCATTTTATTTTATTTATTACATTCAATGGAAAGAAAACAGAATACCACTCACAGAATTCAGGTCAAACTTTTGCAATGCAAAATTATTCATTGACGATTGCTTCCAACAAAATGCATAGGCACTCCATTCTAGCAACGAACGAAACGCTTACAAGAATCATAAAGCATAATTGCCTACGTTGGAAGCTGCAGGCGGCGTTTGTTGAACGAACAAACTGCCGGATGCTACCAATTTATTTACTGACACCAATCATGACACTGAGACGGGCTGCAGTGGGCGATGCTTCTGTCAACTTGAACATGATGATTAAAGAGTCAAGGAGAACATTGTTAATACACTTTAGAGACTGGGTTGGAAGTAATCCATCTATTAGGTCAATGACAATAAGATTAGAAAAATTACGAGGGCGACACTGAAAGTTTTTAGAACTGGCCACTTGTAAACGATATAATAAAAAAATAAGTTCAAAATTTTGAAAATGGAGCTTTTTTCCAATATAATTGTGTACGTGTAAATTGTGGCGGCAAATTGAAAATTGTTTGTGTTACGTCAGCATGAACAGCACCTTAGGTCTTATAATCGCTTAAAATCAGGCAGTTGAAGGCCAAGTGCAATAAAAATATGTTTTAAAAAAACAATTTTATTTCTTCATCATCAATCAGCTTATAACTAGACTACTGATGGACAAAAGCCTCTCCAAGTGCACGCCACTGAGCACGATCCGCGGCTATTCAAATCCAGGTCTTGCCAGCCACTTGCAAAGATTGTCGCTACACATAAATTCAAAAAATTCAAAATAATTTATTCAGTTTAGGCTTCAAAGCTCTTGTATGTCACTATGCCATCGGTTCGTAAGTCTACTCTGGGCGGGAGATTTGTACTGAACCGGCAAGAAACTCAGCAAGTGTCCGATCATAGCAGGACACTATCCATTACAAATAAACACAAAAAATATAGAAGACAACCACAACATGTAAAAAAAAAAACAAATAAAAAATATAAGTTAACAAATTTACATCAATTTACCTAGTCTGAGGGCGTCCTACACAATGTTTAGTAAGTAAGTTAAACAGTTAAACAGCCCATAACAGTCCCACTGCTGGGCATAGGCCTCCATCATTGAAATCAAGTAATCACTACAATTGATGGGTAATTGGTGATCACACACCCAGGCTTCGAAAAATCCGAAATACCTTTTTGCCCGACCTGGGAATCGAACCGGGGACCTTCGGGTCGCATCGCCTCGGTGGCCGAGTGCTCTGCTACTCGGCCACCGAGGCGTTCACTACGTTTGCCGACTAAATTTAAGTTTTTTCCGTCTTTTTTTTAAATTAAATATATTTTCATTTATAGGGTAAGTGTTGTTCTTCATCTCATCTTTTAGGCTTATTACAATAAGGCCACGGTGATAGGTAGTGCACTTAATCCGGACTCCTTACTTCTGACGAAATGGTTCTTATCTTTAACTATAAGAACTAAACAATGCTGACATTGTTGTTACGGTGACAGACTTAGATAAGATGCTGGAAGCTAGCCATGCAGTTTAATAGATGGACTGTGTTCAGAATGTGTGCCAGGAATCGCCCCCGGATTTTTGGGTCTGATACGAACCAACGGATGGGCTAACCACTATATCACAAAGAAGTTAAAGATGTATAAAATATTTGGAGGTACATTATACCTACTGTTTGGATTCTAAAGTTCAACAATCCTTAGGCAGAATACAAGAAAGATGACCTATTAAGAACAATATTCAAGGGACGCTTCTAAACATTATTTGCACTTAACTTTATAGCTGTTAATTTTTATCACAATTGTAAAAGTCATTTAACACATAAAAACTTTACTCTTTGTATAATTGAATAAATTTGACACCAGATCTGAAAATAGGAGTTACGGCAATGCGTCTTTGTGTCTAGAGTCGATAATATGATACGGTACATACAAAACTATAACATATAACAATGTGCAATATAATAATTATATTCAAAAACTAGTACAAACAAAAGAAGCTATTAAGTAACGAATAATAAGAAGCAAAATACATTGTACCCGCTTCTAAGTTAGATCACATTCGCAATGTCTAGTCTGACAAACTACCCGTTCAGATTTAGGCGACAGATACAGTCACAAAGGGCATTCGGTATTCATCGGCTGCATCAGAGCCGCATTAACCAGTAAATAGAGTCGGCGCATTACGGGAATTGCATTTTTATTAGCACCACAACGGACCGCACTGCGACGCAGACAGCCATTTGAATATATTGCTAATTTACGTGCAGATATATTATTTGCTTTTGTAGAAAAATATTAGGGGATAGGTAACCCATATTGGTACGAGGGTGCCGTCAGACGCGAGCGGAATTGAACGTGTTTTGTTTCATTTTGTTTTGGTTTTTATTTCATGATGTCGAGTATAAACAAGCCCTCCAAGGCGTACAAACCCACGGGGTTTTGCTAAGGATGCATGTGTAATATAAGTAAAAAATATCAAATTTAAAACAATAAAAAAAAGAAAATAATGAGATTATTTTATAAAAGTCCGTCCATATGCGGAGATCAGCCCCCCAACCGCGTAACACTCTCGCTTTCGATCTCTTTGTAGGCGAAGCCCTCGCCTCGCTTTCTAATATAATATCGAAATATAATATCGAATATTATCGAAAGCTATAGCCTATAGCTTTCGATATTGCTTTCATATTGCTTTCGAAATGACAAGATGACGCCTCCTCCTCGCCTCGCCTTCAAAGCGATCGAAAGCGAGAGTGTTAGGCGGTCGACCCCCAGACCTTCCGATATCAGTTATATCGACTCAATGTCGAAGTAAGTATATACAATAACCACTGCATCTACATTATGATGATACATAAATCACCATGCTGCTTATCTAATGCGGGTTTGTAGATTATAACGATTGCTATATAGCGACAGCAACTAGAACTTACGAGCACGGTGATCAAATAAAAATACTTCGAGCTCCTCATTCTTCTGATATTTTAATTTGATCAGCCTTCCGATGATTTAGACTTGTGCATGTTGCTTAACCTGTTTCAACGCACTTGTTGGTAACGCATAATAGCCAATGCGCCGTCAAACATCTTCAATAATTTGGAATAACCCACCTAGCAAACAAATAAGGTTAACGGAAATGAGAATTAGTATAGCAAATTAATAAATAAAAATTAAAAAATAAATAAATAAATAAATAAAATAAATAAATTGTAACTCTCCTCATTTGTCTCTGGTGATGAGACTAGATTTGTGGTGTGATCAAATGACCAATGAAACTAGCACTAGGCACTCAGATATTGATTGGAGACCAGATTTGTTTACTATCCGTCGAATTCATTCGATTATGTATACGAAAACAAAAAAGTTTACAGCAAAATTTTAACACTTCTCATATGTCGCCAGGAGGCGCTGCTTCAACACCTTACTAACAAATCTTCGTTTTCGTTAACGTTATCGAATGTTAAATGGAACTCACACTAGGCACCCAGATACATCGTCATCATCATCATCATCTCAGCCAAAAGACGTCCATTGCTAGAGAAGGGCCCCCACCCACAAGGATCTCCACAACGATCGGTTTTGTGCTGCTCGCATCCAGCGGCTTCCCGCGACCTTCACAGATACATATTGACATTATATTACAGAGTTACGTACCTGTATTGATAAAAGCGGCGTCTACCAGGCCTCGAGCCAGTGGACGCACTGTTCAGTGAAGAGGACCAGCCGTCCCTCGACTTGGACAGCGCCATGTTCCTCGCCTCCATACTCCTGGCGCTCTCCAGCAAAATCGACGTGTACTTCGTTATCAACATTATCCTCTCCTGTTTCTCATTTAACTGCAACACCTTGCGGTCCGTCCCATACCCCAAATTTCGGAACATGTACGAAATTTTCGAATTCACTCACTTTTTTGAACACAACACTATTTTTGTTTTTGCTTTAATAGTACGTCTAAAATTTACCACAATGTAAGGATTTCCGCTATCTGATTCACAACGTAGGTACCTAATAAGTCAAGGTACGTGATTTCACTTTGCAATCCCGCAAATTACGAGCCATAATTTTATAAGTCAAACATCGGAAAGTCTGTTGCCAACTGAATGCAGCGGTTACGGATTCCACCCACCGTCACGCCGACTGACCACCTACCAACAGACACAATTATTATTGTATCCTGGACATACCGAACTACGGGATATGGTGAATTATGCGTGTCTCCTACACGTCAAGTTGCGTCAAGTGATAGGGTTGCACTGGGTTCGGAAGAAGTTAATGCAGCGATCAACGTTACTAATGGTTATAAATTGTGTTTTAAGTTAGTGAACAGTATGATTTGTTAGATGGATGTTAAAGTGCTCGTTAAAGAGTTCAATGGTTCCTCCGTTCTTACGCTCAATAGCTACAAATCTTGTAAGTGGATAGATGATACACAGAATCACGAATTAAGAAAACCCTTAACATTTTTGTATACCTACCTAGATGCTATTTTTTTAAAGATCATTCTATTTTAAAATGGCTTTTCATAAGGCGTCATAAAATCTGTAACTGTAAGCTAACTTAATCATAACTGAATAGCTGATATTAAAGAACTGGTACTGCATAAATTTGCATAGCAATAAAATAGCTCGACTCGATATAATTAGGAAAATGAGGAAGCCACTGAACCGCAATCGCCTGCTGATTCATATACATAATTATTCGCGAGCAAATTATATAAATTATCAGAGAACTTGAATGTCGCTGATAGTTGACGACGGGTTTTGCATGTTATTAAACCCAGTCTAACAACGTTACTACGCTATATGAAATACATTATTTTACAATGAATTGAAAAAAAAAGCAAATTTATTTTGTGTAATTTTAGTGAAAAAAATAATGGAAAATAAATTGCTATTGCTAGTGGGATAATTCTACTTATTTATCTCCTAAGTATTAGAAAAAGTTGTTAATTTTTTCCGGAATCGTTTTAAAGCTATTCTGCATGCAAACTGCGGAGCGCGAAACAAGCAAATATTTTTAGTGCAATGTACATAGAATGCCAATGTAAGGAAGCGATGCGATGCTAGGAATACCGTTAATTGTTTGACCAATTCTACAGAGATTACCAAACTAGGTAAATAAATATAAAACTTGAGACAAATAAGTTGTAAGCTTTCAAAATAAAATCTTGTTTTGACATTTTTTAAAATGGCGTTTAACCTTTTTTCAGATTAGTATTTTGTTTATCCACTTACAGTAATCGCCACCACCTTTTTGGTTGAGAGCTCTTGGATCTCAAAATTAACGATATTTTTTAACTTAGTTTTCTAAACCTTTAGCTTAGATAGGTGAGCTTTTAGTTTCCTTGACTCACTTACGTATTCAGTAATCAAATTGGTGTTAAATGTCACGCAATACTTTCAAAGCATACAAATCACACGCCGCTCCTAACATTAAAGACCTATTTAATAACAGTGCAGTTATCGGTCGTGCAAACTCGTTGGTAAATCGCAAGTCAGACAACACACTAGCGCTGGCACCATAAGTCAGTGTCTAAGAATAGGTTTTAACTGCAAACAAACCGGTTGATGCAAATCAATGATTACATAGACAAAACACTGCAGTGTCGGTGACCAGTCCGGTGTCCGCAATGAGAGGCGCCTACGACCGCCCCGCTGGATAGACAAACGTATTTAGCTCAAGGGTATAGCGACGGTCTCGGAATAGATATCGTTGCTAGCTAGTAAAGTATCGAATACGGTGATTGCCGAAGATTGCTGTTGGGTAACTGCTAAACTATATGCTTAAAAGGTTGACTCTAATTCTTCTTCTTCATGTGCCATCTCCTATCGGAGGTCGGCTATTAATATGGCAACTTGGGCCCGTGATGTTGCGGCTCGAAAAGCTCTGAAGTACTCAGATTGTACCACTCGGCGAGGTATCAAACTTATAAATTATTTTGTTAGAATATGGTAATATTTTTTGATACAATCAATCGTTTCATGTTTTTCTCTATTCTCAAATCAGGCAGTGTGTTTTTGGTTTGTTCGATGCATTGTCCGTGTTTGTAATTACCAACGCCATCAATCGTAGCGATTACTTGATTTCAATTATATAGGCCTTATCCCATCAGTGGGACAGTATGTGTAGTGTAGGTAGTTTTTCTTATAAAAATAATTGTATACAATAAAAAAAATCAAACTGCACTTTTTGCTCTAAATTGATACTAAGACATCGATAAATCTTTCACGGTGCAGTGACCGCCTTGAAGACGGATCGACGTAGCCAACATATAAATTAATCTGGGATCTATCAGAAATAATTGCCGGACCGCTCTGCGCTGTAGTCACAATTTATGGGCGGACTAATCGCGATCATCGTCTAGTTTCTTATCTGCGAACAATCTGATGCGCGTTTGAGATGAAGCGTGCAATCTCAGTTCTGACACTAAGCAAGCAACGGTGAAATATTTGTGTTGCTTTTTTAGGTTAGTCCTCTATCAAATTACGTAACCTTCTTTACATCAGGCTTCCTGGTTAAGGCTTTTATTTTTGTATTATGGTTTTTTTCCTTTAGGTAAAAATAAAGTTTCCGATTTTTATTCCAAGTAAGCACCATTCGCTTATTATCCTCATCATCATCATCATCATCATCTTAGCCAAAACACGTCCACTGCTGGACAACAACCTTCCACAAGAATATCCAAAACGATCTCGCTTATCTTGATAACAACAAATTTATAAACAATATAAAAAAACTTTATAATGCTACAGCACTTGGTATAATATGATAGGTATATTATCAAAATCAAATCAAATCAAAATAAATTTATTTGGGACAAGACAGATTATACATACAGATAAAAAATGGAAAAAAAAAATATAAGACAGTCCCAAAACGGTTCCGACTCAGCAAAATGCTAGCCTTAAGGTTAGCGCTGATCTTCCGTCGGAACCGGTTTAGGTGATGCTGCGAATAGCAACACAAACGTAACATAAAAAGTAATATAAAATAATAATATAAAAATAATATAAAAAACAAAAATGGCAGCCCTATGTACAAAAATTATAGTTAGAATAAGAAAAAGAAAATAATTGTAGGCTGTATGCTCTGAACTCCTAACTCTATTTTTAAAAACGGTAAAAAAATTCAACAAGTATAAAACGGACGGAGTGACAGTGACAGACAAAATGACAAAAAAAATATTTGGTTTGATAAACGTAAGACATTATAAAAGTATTGTAACGTTTTTCATAAGCATTCCTTTTAAACACAGCTTTACATTATGCGGGCTTGCTAAAATCTGAATACCCTTTAAATTCGGAAAATATAATAAACTACTCAATAAAAATAAATCAAGAACTCGTGACTGCTTGATATTTAACCGATGGTCTATCCAAAGCTGTCGTCTCCATCAAGTATCTATCATACCTAAATCGTCAACGTAGACAATAAATAAATATAAGCTATCTGATGCTTTAATAATTACCAGAAAACTTTCTTAAAAGAGTTTATAAAACCGTCAATACTATTAATAAATCTTACATTTAAAAGTATTTGCTTGTGTAACAAGATATCGAATTCGAAATGCCAACGAGAACGGATAAGCTCTCTAAAAGGTGCAATATCGAAGATACGTAAGATTCCACTTACAACAACGAGACCCCACATTATTGGACGCCCACGCTCCATCAGCATTCTTGCATTTCTCGTATCTCGTCACCACTTCCTTATGTTTGCAAGTTATTTAAACGTCAAACTCATTACTCTTAGTACCTACATGTAAGAATACTTTGCCAATAAGAATTTAGCAAATCATCATAATCAAAATCAACCTATGACAAAATGTTTAAATAATTTTTAACGCAAATTTTGTTGCGAACAAATTACAAAAACACAAATGTTGAAAAAATTTCCACGAGCAGGATTTGAACTTGCACCCTTCTGACATTCCGGGTCAGGTGCTCTTCCAATTGAGAACCACGATAGCTCAGTTGGAAGAGCACCTGACCCGGAATGTCAGAAGGGTGCAGGTTCAAATCCTGCTCGTGGAAATTTTTTCAACTTTTGTGTTTTTTTTTTTTTCAACCTTTCTTTATATTGATAGGTCCTATGTATAAGCGAAATCTTAACTTTTCATGAAAGGCTGTAAAATTTTCAAGCCGGTATATTTTTAACATCTATAATGTTAAAAAGGTAATGTAAATAGGTAAGGTAAGGTACTTACCTTATTATAGTATTATAGTAATAGACAATATTGCCTTCATTGTTAATTAACTGCTCTTATTTTAAAATTAAAAATATTTTACAACAAACTCTTATCGCGAGTCTCAAGCTCGAGGTCAAACGTCAGAAAAACGTGGCTATAAAAGTCGGGTGATATAGTCACCATCTATTTACAACCTCCTTAAAAGGCAATCATCAATTATACGATGACATTTATACTATAGGTCATTTGGTGGTAAATTAGTTAGTATTTCGTAGAGGCTTGGTTTTTTTTAGCTAGCATATTTAGCGAATGAAGCATATTGCCATTTTAATCGAAATGAAAGTTACGAAATGGCAAATATGCAACTTCACTTATGGTCCGTTTAAAAATTACTAATGGCAAATAACGAAATTTACTATACAACAATATTAAGCAATTTTGCATGCAGACATAATGTTACCATTTATTAAGCTTGCAATTAAATATTACTTACATACAATAGTTATTATTATTATTATATTATTGTCGATACCTTTTACAATTAAACACTTTTTACAAATCTAGATACCTACCTACATGTGTTGAGTTCACTCTAGACCAAGGACTCTGTGAAGGGTTCGAAACGTCGGGATAAAATCACTGAAAAGAGATTATATACTAATTACGGGTGTTCACGGAGGCGGGCGAAGTCGCGAGCAGGCCACTAGTAAAATATAAAAATAAAATAAAAATTATAAAAATTAAATTTTAATTTTAATTTTTAAGTGCTAATTGCTGCTCTGAAGCTGAATCAAATATTTATAAAATATAGTGAAAAAATTAAACGCCCACCCGACCCAGCCAGGAATCAAACCTGAGTCTTCCGCAGTCTGTGCGGCTGCACTGACCGCTATGCTACCGGGAAGGCTGACGTAAGCGCTGAATTTTGTCACTGCTTTTTAATTTTTGAGTGCTTCTAGCGGGCACAGTGCCATCTATCCAAAGGTTATTGCAACCGATGGCTAATGCAGATTAATTTTTGCAAATGAAATACCACAAATTTGATAACACAACACATTACAGTACATTTTCGTTTTAATTTTTAAGTGCTAATTGCTGCACTGAAGCTGAATTAAATATTTTATAAATATTTAATTATAATTTTTTTTCGTATTTGTTTGTTTTAACGTGTTTTTTTTTACTTGACCTTATTTTTATTTACGAGTATATACTCGTAAATAAAAATACTCGTAAACAAAAGATAATATTATCTTATTGTTGATCTACTAAATAAAGACATTTTTAGTTTTTTTTAAACCGTCAACGTAGTTCATTGATCATTTAATCTGAACGCAAGCTATAGTGACTAACAATGTCCTCGGTACACAATTCCAAATGAAAAGAGGCAAACGACCAACAATTGGAGATAACAGCCGGCCTCAGCCTAATACAGTAGTTGTGCCATTGGTAACGACTTCCTACTTGCAATCCGCCGTGCATCTCAATCGTGCAACTGCGCAGTTCCTTTCGTGCTAGGCTTCCTCCAATTCAAAACAATAATACATATTAGTAGTAATAGACAATATGCCTACTGTCCCATTATCATCATCAGCCTATATTAGTCCACTGATGGGCATAGGCCTCTCCACTGAGCACGATCCGCGGCTACTCTCATCCATCTTTTGCCATCCACCTTGCAAAGATCGTCGCTCCACCAAGTCTGAAGGCGTTCTACGCTACTTTAGACAACAGTATAGTGGTGGTGATTTTATTCTATAAAGGTAAACGCTTGACCTTCATCTAACCAGGAATCATCACTTGATAAGGCCGAAGATGGAATCGCTATGCAGTCGGAAACCTTGACTACTAAGAAACTGGCTATCGATAATTTAATTGTCGGAACACAACAATGCTACAAACTTTATTGTTATAGCGATAGGCTTGGATAAGATAGTGTCAGCTGGCCAGGCGGACATAGATCCTATTATGAGCACAGTGCCTAAATTGCAAGATGCCACTGCTGCTATAATACCTAAAACGTTAATTGACTAAGAAGCAGATTGCCTAAATGTTATTTCGTCGACAAATCAGAATGCCTAAACTGCATTATGTCTCTTCAATGCCTAACCATACACTGAGTTACACCCTAATTGTTCTAGTAACAACACGTGTTGTGAGATTCCATATCTTTTAATATCCTGCTGGTAAGCACTTCGCCTTCACCTCACCTGATGTCAAGTGATGATAAGGTCGAAGCTGGATGCGCACTTCAACAAGGAATCTCAACTACTGAGGCATTAGCTATCAAATCTTTAGCTGCCGGAATACAATATTTTATGTATCTACCGTACAATTGTACCCTTATTACTTATTACAAATACTACTTGAGATTGGCTTAATGCTAAACGTGAAGCCATTAATAAAGATATAATTAAAATACACTAGTACACGATGTGTTTGCTTGACGGCAGTAAAAATAAAAGGGTGGTAGACAACCAGACTGGTTCTGTAGGAAAACTATAACTAATTAACCGGTAACTACTACCTAACTACTGGCAAACTACTGGCTAGCTACTGGCTAACTACTGGCTAGCTACTGACTAACTACTGGCTAACTAGTTCCAGAAAGATTTTCAAGTTATATAGCCGAGTGTTCTACACTCTTTCTTATCAACAATAATTTCTCAATCAAAATAATTAGCTCTTATAAAGTTTAACGGGATAATCCTCAGATTTCAATTTCCTGATTTGCTTTAACAATTACTTTGTAGGATGCATCGCACGCTTTCTGCAATAATCTGCTGCAATCTATGATGCTATAACTAACGGAATGTGCTTATTACTCCTAACAGCTACTTATCCGTTAGTTAAGATGAAAAATAAATGGACAATATTAACACCAATTGAATGTTAAATTTCATTTAGTACTTATATATATATGAATGACTGGATTCATATTGTGTATATAACTAACAATATGAATGACAAATATTAAAAATGAACTTAGGCATTGCAAATTAACCAACATTAACAGTGACATTAAATTTACTAATTTGTGAATTCTATTTAACAATGCTAATTATACATAAATAATTAAATTAACCCACAAGCCCCCATTGAGCCAGAGTGGTGGATAAAGACCCAATCTCTCCATAATGCTGTAACGTTTTCGTTGCAATTTATTCAACGTTATATTTATATGTTATTCATTTTATAGCCACTTTGGTAGTTTTAAAAACTATGTGTCAAATTTATATGAACGGTTCTGAAAAAGAATACTTTGAATGTTATGTCATTGTCGTGGAATTTTATTTCGGTTTTGATATGATCAGTCTTTCAAAATTCTTCAGTATAACAACATTGTTTTAAAAGTATCATCGATTGTTTAGTAAATACTGTTTGAAATGTTATTGTGAAAAACCTGTATCTATAAACAGGTAATTTGATTCCTTTAAGAAATATTTGTAAGTAACGTTTTGGCTTAAGACTTTTTGATACTGCTTTATTGTTTTTCTCCTTTTAGGTTTTTCTCTTTAGTTTTAAATTTTGTCCGATTAAACATTTACCTGTGGATTTTCTGAGTTTTTATGGCCACTAGGCCTCAATGCAATTCATGTGGGATGGTCTTACCACAGCAGTAGGACGTTTATAGATGATGATGATGATGATGAATAATCAATATAATAAACAAATAGTTTTAATTTGTGCTACTAATCTTATACTATCTTAATTTAGTGGGGCCTGACGTAACCTCTCCCAGTAACATTTCGACCCATAGGGATCTTTTGTGCAACCCCATCCTTTTATTCTTCTTCCTCTGTAAAGATGACTGCTTGTTTAGCAACGTCTTTGAGAGCGAAGAGCCTGAAGAACTTACTGTCTGCTAATACAAGTAGCTGATTTGATTGGTCAAACAGTTGAAAGTCCCAGACTAGAGTCTACGGATGCAAGTAAGATCCCGTAAGGATAATTTTTTAAAAGACAAACATAATTACATTTGCATCTGAGAAAGAGATATATATTCAATTTAAGTTTATCCGTTATCCAGTAAGAAGCACAAGTTATGGTAATTATGGGGTGAGACAAGTTGTGTGAATGTGGTGTATATTTATTATAAGAACAGTTTCCACGGTGGTTAAGAATGCCGGGTGGATTTTGCTTCCATCCTGGGTCATATCGTCACTTTATAGATACGTTGAGATGAAGGACTATGCTTCTGTGCTGCTTTTATTTTAAAAACTTCTCTTAAGTAAATAATTATGTAAATAGCCTATGGCTTTGTAAAAAAATGTCTGTCCCACTGCTGGGCAAAGGCTCCTATCATTGAAATGAAGTTATCACTACAATTGATGGGTAAAGGCTTAATCACTACGCTTGCCAAACGCTTGCAATGCGCGAAAATCCGGGCTATGCATCTAAATTTCGAAACAAACTCGGCCTGACCTGGGATATGAACCCAAAACCTTAGGATTCGGCCTGATAGCCGAGCGCTTTACCACTCTGCCACCACCGAGGCTTTCAAAGACTTCTGCTATAAATATAATTGCATGTAACTGACATTATCTTTATCAATACAACTTACAAAATTTAGACTAGTTCAGTATTACGCTAATAATAACACATCAAATCAAACTACCGAATCAAAAATTGTTGTACCTAATCGCTATGTTCATTCTCTTGTCAAATATCTAATAACAGTCACGTAGGCTAAACGTTATAATATTTATAAGACTGTGGGTGGCGATTAGATCACTACTTGTTATTCATTAATGAATCACATTCCCAATTCCACTAAATATTTCTTCGAACAATAGGCACCTATAGATTATGAGCATGCATGAAAGTTGATGGCTAATGAGGATAGAAAGATGAATAGACTAGTGTTGTAGATGATACAGGAAAGATGTTTAGACTTAATTAAAGATGATAAAATAAAGAAAGGAGTAACTGTTGAGATTACGGCTGATGAGAAAGGAAGAAGACATATTGCAACGACCATAAATAAGATTGTAACCTAGGCGAATGATGATGATTACATCGAAGAATTTCTGATCCATCATTGCTACAGTGAAGAATTACCTACTAACCTAGAATGCTTTATTGAATCACGAGTTTGATGAGAATCAATTGGTATAATCAGAACGGTATTATATGCTTATAGACTTGTTATGAAATCTTGGTTTGTTAAATGTGTGGCAGAATTAATGATATGACATAGATACTAACAAAATATTAAAATACATGATAACTAATAATGCCATTGTAATTGAAACTAGAGGTATAAAAAACTTGTATAATGGTTAATACTAACATGACGTTGAGATCGTATCGTATCCAAAATCCCAGGCAATCCCATATCGCATATCAACAACTAAGTAATTCGAAACAATTGGAGCGAGTTTCTCGTTTCGCTACGTGTCAACGAACTTTAATCGAGCAAGAAATAAGTCGCACTACACAAGAACTCTTATAAACAAAATTCGCACTGACACAAAAAGACCTTTTCCGTGAAAGGAGCACTTGTGCAAAGTTCTCATAGAAAGCGCGTGCGCGCGCGTCGACCGGCCGGCGGCTTTGGCGCGAATGCACTGCGGCACGCGTGCGCCGCGCCGTCCAGGATTGTGTTTTGCAATGTGGTGCCTTACCGATAGGTATTGTTAACTATAGACGTGATGTTGTTTATACAAATGAATTTTGTGAGGAGCGTGACAATGAGTAACTGTATTTATCGGAAGTGTACAGTAGTGTGTAAAGTATAAAATAAGTATGGGAGGGAACGAATTCTGAGACACTCATAAGATACCATTTAGGCATTCGACTTTTTGTCAGAACTAAAATGGGAATTATATTAACAGGGTTATTATTCTCAAGCGTAAATTAAATACATTCATAAATTCGGAGTAGGACTCATTATAAATTTAACTAAACTTTTATCTTCTAAACATAAAACCGAAAAAAGTAATACCTATTGCCGAGTTTTTTTTGGGTTTCTTTTCGGAACAAGGTCTCCTCCTCTCCCCACCGTAGGTTTAAGAAGCCATAGCTGTGATTTTGAAGTCTACATTATTTTT
The DNA here is from genome assembly GCA_963082485.1 of Eudonia mercurella. NCBI lineage: Eukaryota > Metazoa > Arthropoda > Insecta > Lepidoptera > Crambidae > Eudonia > Eudonia mercurella. Next base: position 2,396,012 of record OY720036.1, on the reverse strand, counting down.
TGTTTAAAATAAATGTTTTCACTGCGCTATTTGAATTTGGCAGGTGCACTTCTTATTATGCTATCGTGGCTCTTTCCGACCCATGCATATTCTACACTACTCTTACTTTGTAAACCAAAGAAGCCTTATTCAATGTCAACAACTACACAGTCACCAATATCCGATTTCAACTTTTTGCAAACATTGCATCATCATCACACTATATCACACTAATATTATAAATGCGAAATGCGTGTATGTGTGTGTGTGTGTGTGTGTATTTGTTGCTTCTTCACGCTGCAACGGATGGAGGGATTTGGATGAAATTCGGCATACCGATAGTTTATAACCTGGAATAACACATAGGATACTTTTTATCCCGATATTCCCACGGGAACGGGAACCTCGCGGGTGAAACTGCGGGCGGCCGCTAATTAGTTATAGGCATTAGTAGGTAGACTGTATTTACAAATATGGGTCTATATTTTTGAACACTTTTCCCAGTTGTAATTTGTTCCCGAGTACATTTTTTTTTTTTTTAAATTATGCATAAAAAATACAATTAATCAATAAAACAAACATTACACACACTTACAGTATTTGACACACACGCATATAATACTCTTTTCAAAAATTTCAAAAATGGAAGAGGAGCGGCCGAAATCTGTCAATGACAATCCAAACTCACATTCTATCTTTTTTAATTTTTCATTGCTTATGATGATACAATCCGCCTTAATAAAATTACTGTCGAATTTTGATCACTAGGCGACCAATAGTCTAAATTATATCGCCATAACATCAATGTTACACAATATTACAATAATATATTTCTATTATATGGGTAATCTATTTGCGGATAACGACTATTGCATAGTTGACTTGATTGTCGGAAAATTTTGCGACTGTGGAAAGGTCTCGGCACAATAATCAGCGCCTAACTGCTCTTTGGCAGAGAGGCATAATGCTGAGTCGAGTCCTATTTGATGGTAGCGCACAACGGTTTGTTTTTATTATTATTGTTGAGCTCGTATGTATTGTTAGTTGTTTTTATTAGTTATGTTTATTTTACTTAGTACATTAAAATGTGTAGGTAATATTGTTGTGTGTGGTAAATAAAATGATTGTCTGTCTGTCTGTCTGTTAGTAGCATTGTTGTGTTGCGGCGGCTAGAGACAAGATAATTAGTGCCTCAGTAGTTGAGTTCGGCCTTATCATAACTTAACAGCAAGCCAGTAGGAAATTGTTAAAAGTCAAAAAGGTCCAAGTTGACCAAATGAATAACTGCCGACGAGACTTGCCCAGGCAGTCGGGACGCGTCTCAGACCAGTTTTATTGGCTATCTGGATACGCGAGGATACTAATTATTTCGGATGTCGCACCGAGGTGCTTGAACTTTGCCCGAAACATCCACCCGCTTTATTTAGTACTCCTTCAGGGAATTGGTGCATTGACTGGAGATAAACCGATTTGTTGCTTAAATGTAATTTCATTTACATAATGTGCTAGAATCGATGACTGTAATTATTGTGATAACATATTTTTATAAATCGAAATGTTTCTTTATATGTAAAAAATAATAAGGACTACTAACAATTTTGACAAATAATAAATTCCAAAACATTAACCCTTTTAGAAATAAACTGAGTACAAGCTTGGAGTAGTGTTTTGTTTTTTATTTTTTATAATACGAATTAGGTTATTCCTTACCACTGCTGGTCAAATCTCTCCATACGTCTCTTACTTTGGCGGTCTTTGGTTTTGTTTATGTGACACAAATATAATTTAGAATCGTACGAAGAGGGACAACACAATTTATGAACCAACCAGTACAAACGACATCATATAATAGTTCGTTGGGAACGTTCGTTCGTTCATTCGTCGTCGGTTCGTTCATTCGAATTATATTAATTAATTTTTATGTCATTAGAGGAGTTCGATAGCGCATTGATTGAAGGTTTCGCAAAGGTTTGTCTTCGAATGAGTGACCATACTTTATCATCTCGAGCTCCTCCTTGCTGCGGAAAGCTTTTGGACCCAGCTGCATTAGCAATCGTTAACAAACACGAACAGATGCCCGCATGGTGGTTTATGACCCGTTTTCCTTATCCAGCCATAGGGAAGGCTCGTGCTCCGGCAGTAAAGACGTTAAATGAACTGGTAAGATGGCAAACGAGCAACTAACAATTTTATGCCGCAAATATATTACTCATTTACATGCTACATAGCAAAAATAAACTTCCACTGTTCGTTCGGACAGTCAACCAAAACCTCTCAATAAAAAGTAGACAGCCTTAAAAGGGGGGTCTCAAAATTGTGATCCTTTTCTTTTCAAAGGGATGTGCAGCATAATGCGGAATAAAGTTATCTGGGCATTCCCTTTTATGGGTAGCAATCGTGACCACCCCGTGATACGCGCCGGGAACCGTCATAGCGATGCGATTATATATCAATTGTTTTTGTTTTAGCAAATGTTTGAAATAAAGCAACATTTATACTTTTTTTACCATTGAGTTTTTTCCGGGCTTTTCTTTATAGAATATCTGATTGTGAACCAGCGGTGGTAAGACGATTTTGATGATGCTTCTTAGAGTGAGTTTACTTTACTAAAAATTTTTGACTTTTACAATTTCACTTATCTTGCAAATCTAATATTTGAGGTTATTCGATTAGGAATTTCAATATTGTTGTGTTTTATAGCGGCCCTTGCAGGAATAATAAATTACATAAAATACCTACTCTAATGTAACATGAGAAAGAATAAAGAATTTGTTTTCGTTAAAAAGATGGGAACGAAAGGTTTTCTAAATCTGCTTGAGTTCAAGTGAAAAAATAACTGCTTTGCTTTAGTAATTCCGCTGTACCTACTCAGTGGAAGGAGCTATCTACTGAGTTGGCTATTAAAAAAATATAAGACTTTTTTATACACATCAAGACGAGACGGATCTCTATGGTGCCGCGACACAGCCTATTCATAGGCAGTATTGCAAAAAGGTCGCTAGCGGGCCGGTCGGTCGTTGCATAGAATGAAACAGTCGCGAACGTCCGAGCGAAAGTAAAATTTATATGTTGAGTGTGTCCTTTTTTATTTCGCAATAAAGTTTATCGTTTTATGACGTTTAGCGGTGCTTGTGTTTACCTGCAATTTTATTGTTGCCAGTATTAATATTATAGTAAATATTGTATCGCAATAGAAGCTATTTTGGCTCCGTTACAAAATAACGGTGATATTTGCAGGGTAATTCTTCGATTAGAAATTTTGTTATATCTGTATGTATATTATTAAAGATGCGTTCATATACCAAAAAAGATATTATTACATAAAAGAGGATAAAGTTTTTGTAAATGTTTTGAAAGAGGTACAAAATAAAAAACTACTTTTTTTTGTTATTAGCTTACTAGCGAGTTTAGCAATTTTGCTGGTAGTTATCGTAGTGGCCTTTTGTGGGTTCTCAACTACTAGTACGTCTGTTTAGTGAAAAAATTTAATTAAAGTTATAAAGTTGTTTCAAATACGAATTGGTTTTTTTAAGGATCACGATCAAATCAAACCGAAATTCTCTACTTACCGTAACAGGAAAATACCATCATGAAAAAACATGATGTCATAAAAAAGTAAAGAAAGAAGCAACAGGTAGGAATATTTGCATAGGTACGGAATTTCATAAGATTTTTACTCGAAGACGTAAATAGAGTTTATTTAAGAATACGGACTCGGAAAAATCTTGTAACCGAATTACTCGCTTAGGTTAAAGAAGCGTCTAAAGGTGCATCCATACCGCAGTAATACAACTGTAAACAATATTATTCAAAGATCTTGACATCTATTAAAATTACTAAAACACAAATGTTGAAAAAATTTGCACGAGCAGGATTTGAACCTGCACCATTCTGACATACCGGGTCAGGTGCTCTCCCAATTGAGCTATCGCGGTTCTAACCTTGGTTCTAAAATTTGCGTTAAAATTATATAAAGAAAACAAAAACATTTTATCTATTAGAATATAAAAATTACATATAAAGTTCGTAGAAGATCGGATATTTTCAAATTTCAAATTTCCTTTATAGCTTTTGAACTTTAGGTACTGTCTTAAGTATAGATATGGTTGAATATTTGTTGAAGAAATTTAACAGTTTTGGATATACGGATGTTCAGGCGTTTGCTCTTGGACTCACCGCTTCACTAATATTTGAATATCCCATCGCGCACAACTTCCTTCTTTTGTCGCACCTCCAAAAGATGGAATAGTCTACCAGCACACGTTTTCCCTCTTTCCTATGATATGGGGTCCTTCAAAAGAGACGTGAAGAAGCACCTTTTGAGCCGGCAGAGTGAGGTTAACTGATGCTACGTTTGTTTTCACGCTGCACCAGTTATCTTCGCGTCTGGACTCCATTTCCACTTAACATCAGGTGGGATAGAGTCATTTGCCGAGCTATCTATAAAAAAAAATAACGAGACCTATAATCAGGCAAAAATAAAAGAAACTAAATAAGTGTACGTTATAAACGACATTAATGCCACACAGTTATTCCCACTATTTAATTTCTACCTTTTTTTGTGACATACAAAATACAGCTTTCCAACCCAACTTTACTACATGTCTTTATATCATCATCATCATCATCATCAGCTCATTTATGTCCCCACTGCTGGGGCACGAGCCTTCCCTATGGATGGATAGGGAGAACGGGTCATGAACCACCACGCGGGCCCAGTGCGGATCGGTGGTTGTTAACGACTGCTAATGCAGCCGGGACCAACGGCTTAACGTGCCTTCCGAAGCACGGAGGAGCTCGAGATGATAAATTTTTGGTCACCCATCCGATGACCGGCCTTTGCGAAAGTTGCTTAACCTCAGCACTCGCAGACCGGGCGCGTTAACCACTGCGCCATCGAGCTCCTCTATGCAATGCGAGTCTTTATATGCAAGCAATTAATAAAACGCTGTGACTCTAGCAAGTTAATGCTCCAATGTGTATTCATGGTTCCAAGTCCCAAAGGTCAAGTGAAGGCTGGACTGTTCGAATTTTCATTGGGTAGGCACTAACGCTTCGTTTCAACAGTTGCTTATCTCAAGCAGCGTATTAAGTTATTATAATTGCACAGTTTTGAAAAATAAAGAAAAAACCTTTAGGGACAAAGTAAAAGATGCTTTAGCTAGTTTTTATGTAGTTTAAAGGAGAGCACTAATTGCTGAATTTACAGGTTTCTTAGGAAATCTAGCAATTGTAGCTACACTGATTGGCTACTAAACGCGCACATAGACTACCTTCCACGGCCATACTCACGGAATATTGCTAATGTCGAACTGTTTCGAGCTGTTCCGAAATCCGTGTCTGTGCTAGAGTATATGTGTGAGTTGCTCGAGTGCACTTGGAGAGGCCTATGTCCAGCAGTAGACTAGTATTGGCTGATGATGATGATGATGATGATGATGATGATGATGATGATGATGATTATGATGATGATGATGATGATGATGATGATGGTGGTCATGATGGTATGTATTAAGGTTACCTTCTGAGTCCCCTTACATTTTTAGCCACACATTGTGGTGCCGGGGGTAAAGAATTGCACCACCCCATCTCTTCCCGTGGGTGTCGTAGAAGGCGACTATGGGACCATTCCAGAGGATGGGCAGCAGCGTCTCTCTGGGATTATTCTCACCTTACTGCGATCGCCAACCCGCCTGCCAAGCGTGGCGATTATGGCAAATTCCCCTCAAAATTATTTGAGGGAGGCCTTTGTCCAGCAGTGGACGTCTTTTTGGCTGAGATGATGATGATGATGATGATGATTGTTTTCTGAAGTTTACGCGAACACTACACATTGAAATGAAACAACTTTTACGGATCTACTCGCGTTTATTTTACACATTACATTTTAATGTTTATCCTGACGTTTCGAACCCTTTGCAGGGTCCGTGGTCACAGGGAGACTGAAGTTGTGGTCGTCTCATAATTAGTTAATAGCTTGTATACCCTCATTTAAATTTAATCAGGTGCGTTCCGTTTTACGCAGAAAGAGCTTCTTTTGGTCTGGCAGTATGGTGTTGGTGCTGGGATTTAATATTTGTATGATGGGAATACAGGTGTTTGATTCCAACCATCTTCTCTATTGAAATTAGGATGTTTTTTTATTTGAACAGCCTCGCGTATCATCCTAGGGATGAATGTAAAATAAACACGAGTAGATCCGTAAAAGTTGTTTCATTTCAATGTGGCCACATACTTTATAAGATCAGGCTGCTTCTTGGGAAACTCATATGTACTTGAAAATAGTAATCAAAAAATATTTCTATAAGTAGTAAGGCTTATTTACTTACTCAAAAATCAGCCTCTAACTGCTACTAGGATTTTGTACTAGTGCCAGCAACACAGCTCGAGAAGTACCCATTCAGATCCCCATTAACTTTTACTGGCCGCTTTCGAGGCAAATATTGTCGCGAAATTGTATTCCCAAAATGAATTTTGAATCCACGGTCTACTTCAACTTTTATTGAATTTTTCAGTGTCTAAGAACGACGCGGTCCTCGACGTTTCGAATTTAAATATTTTAGATAATATTATGCTAATGGTTCCATAAAAATGGGTCGGCATGCACAAGCCTCTGGTTTACAGGGAAAACACTGATGAATGGACAATTGTTCTATGACAGTCATACTTTAAATAACAATAAAAAACAATCTAATTAGCTCAATTTACAGAATGAACAAACAAACACAAGACTTCATGTAGTCTTATCTGGTGGTTCGTAGTCGTGCTTACTAACTCAATCAGAAAAACAATAATTTTATGTTTTATGAATTTATTAAGTTCTACAATTAAATTTATTTACGTATAATAATATTCATTATGTTTATTCAAATCATGAATATATTTAATACAATCAAATAATTATAATAATTAAATATTTTAATCTAAAAGACCACCACGGGCCACCCCCGGCCCAAAGGTTAAAAGGTTAAGATTAAATATTTATATAGTCAAGAAATATCGTCAAGAGACAACCAATTTACATAAAACAAATTTTTATCACACCCAGATATTATTGTAATATAAATAATTTAACGATTTCCTAGTTCTGACTAAAACTATCTGTTGTGGACACAATGGTGAATCATTGTCGTATGAAGGTCGTTCCACCTACACATTCACTATAATGAGATGACTGTCTGTCAGACCTTTATAATAGCATACAACATTCCTCGCCATTCCAACATTAAGGCGCTGGCAACCATGAAACAGCGTTCACTGTCGATCTGTATACAAAAAAAGGGATGCAAATAGTTTTTTTTTTGAGAGTTTTCTAATTGCCTCCGACGGCATTTTCAGCTTCACCGGGCTTTCTTTTGGAGGCGGCGAGAAACTTGGTTTCTCAAGCCGTGTGAAACGTAGCACCGTCAGAGGTTTTCTAGAGGGAACTTCATCATGCACTAGTGCGTAACCCTGTGCCCTGCTAGATTCTCCGAGGGGTTCGGATCGGATCGGGGGATGCAAATAGTGCGTGCTCCACTGGACTCAAGTCAACAAATACGAAACGTTTTAAATCGAACTGCTTTACCAAAAACAAAACGATGGCTGAAGTAAAAACGAAACTCTTGACGTCTACGAGTAGTATTTTTGACTGACAAGTTCTTTGAGTTTGCTTAACCCTTTTTAAGGCAGTGGCATATATATTGCCACCATATTTTAAACTTTATACAATTGAGATAAGGTTTTTGTTTTCGAATTGGTTTTTCATTGGTCAAACAGATGCTGTCGCTTTTTAGCTAATATTTTTAGACAGAGAGACACAATATTTACCCGACTGCGTCAGAAGGGGGTTATTTTTTTCGAGCGTACGTATGTATATATGTATGTATGTATGTCTGTTTCTTTGGCACGCCCTACAGTCCAAACGGCATGGTGGATTTTAAAATATGAGGTGTCGTTAGATTTGTTTTGACTGTGGAAGTGACATAGGCTATAAAAAAACAAAAAAAGAAGTAAAAACATTGGCTGGGTTAGCTATTAGTAGTCTTGACCCCAAAAAACTGTTAGATCAACCACACGGTCAAAATTCTTTAAACGAACTACAACATCTACGGAATTTAAAGGATATAGCCAATTTTTCTATGGACGTAGATGTAGTTAATAATTATCATTTACAGCAATGTTTTATGGTGTTTTGTTTTCGGCAATATTAGCAAAATTTATTCTCATGTTTAAAAAACTCAAAGAACTTGTCAGTCAATGCCTGATTATTGACAATTTGGTGTATGAGCTATGACTTTGCTATTTCAAAGTTGTAGCTAATATTTTTAGACAGAGAGACACAATATTTTAAACACGTATTTAGCCATTGTTTAATTTTAAACACTGTTTTGTAGTAGGTAGCATTTGTTGTAAGGTAAAAATGTAAATTACCCTAAACAACAAAAACCTAAATACAAAATATCTCATGTTGGACTGGGACGTGAAAATTATGAATCAGCTGCTTAACTCCCGTGCATGCATGTCGTATAAGAGCCGACTAAGGAACGAGGGTTGGAACCCTTGGGTTGGAAGTCCAAGACACTCGACGTGAAAATTATGAATCAGCTGCTTAACTCCCGTGCATGCATGTCGTATAAGAGCCGACTAAGGAACGAGGGTTGGAACCCTTGGGTTGGAAGTCCAAGACACTCGACGTGAAAATTATGAATCAGCTGCTTAACTCCCGTGCATGCATGTCGTATAAGAGCCGACTAAGGAACGAGGGTTGGAACCCTTGGGTTGGAAGTCCAAGACACTCGACGTGAAAATTATGAATCAGCTGCTTAACTCCCGTGCATGCATGTCGTATAAGAGCCGACTAAGGAACGAGGGTTGGAACCCTTGGGTTGAAAGTCCAAAACACGCGACGTGAAAATTATGAATCAGCTGCTTAACTCCCGTGCATGCATGTCGTATAAGAGCCGACTAAGGAACGAGGGTTGGAACCCTTGGGTTGGAAGTCCAAGACACTCGACGGGAAAATTATGAATCGGCTGCTTAACTCCTGTGCTTGCATGTCGTATAAGAGCCGACTAAGGAACGAGGGTTGGAACCCTTGGGTTGGAAGTCCAAGACACTCGACGTGAAAATTATGAATCAGCTGCTTAACTCCCGTGCATGCATGTCGTATAAGAGCCGACTAAGGAACGAGGGTTGAAACCCTTGGGTTGGAAGTCCAAAACACTCGACGTGAAAATTATGAATCAGCTGCTTAACTCCCGTGCATGCATGTCGTATAAGAGCCGACTAAGGAACGAGGGTTGGAACCCTTGGGTTGAAAGTCCAAAAAACTCGACGTGAAAATTATGAATCAGCTGCTTAACTCCCGTGCATGCATGTCGTATAAGAGCCAACTAAGGAACGAGGGTTGGAACCCTTGGGTTGGAAGTCCAAGATACTCGCACATCAAACGATTGGCTTGCAACCCATCACTGATGTTATCTATTCCACCTCAGAACCCTATTTCGTTTATGCTAAATGTGGCGTCGGGTCACTAATATCACAAAATAAGAAGAGAGAGAATATATGCTCGTCACTAGTACTAGTATACTCAAAATTGATGATTTCGATGGAATAAAATTTTTGGTCGAAGGCTCTCTCAAAATCCGAACTGGTGGTAGATTGTAGTTTGTTATTATTTGATATTTATACTTAGTTTTGACGTCAATGAGTGCCTGTAAGGGCTTATCTGTACTAATATTATATTTTTAATATTAGCTTTGTATTTTTGTATGTTTGCAACGAATAAACTCAAAAACTACTGGACCGATTTAAAAAATTATTTCACCATTAGAATGCTACATTATCGCTGAGTAATATAAGCTATATTAAAAAAAATGCGGTACGAAGTCCGCCGGGTCAGCTAGTATTGAATAAAGGACTTTGACTTTGAAATGTCTACCCTTTTTTTGGAGAAGACGTGAGAGTATGTATGTATGTAAAGTATGTATGTAAATACAAAGGACGAACAAAAATGCTGCTTTGATCTAGACAAATGACAATATGCCACTGTTGGCATCAATATGACGTAGACAGAGGTAATCGGCGCGAGTTAACAATGAGCATAGCAATTCATCACGGAGCCACTCAAGCGTGCCACCCCATCCTATACCCCGTCATCGGTGTGAAACAATAGAGTGCATTTACTGTTATACGCTTTGAGGGATTTCGATGACACACGTGTACAGTAATGCTGAACTGTACGGTACGGTACGGTATTTAAACTCTTTTGTCACTTCTGCACCTATTTCTGTCGCGACGCTGCATTGTTTTTTTTTTTTGCCTTATAAGACAGCTCTTGACCTCGATCTCGCCTGATGGTGAGCGTAGATGAGGTCTACGATGGAGCGAGCTGCCCCAGAAGATGCCTATTAACTCTCGCCTTGAAGGAATTCAGGTTATAAGTTTTTGGGAACACAGACGATGGCAGAGAATTCCACTCCTTGCCAGTTCGCAGTAAAAATGATGACATGAAGCGCTTAGTGCGACATAGTGGAATTTCTACTAGGTGGGGATGATATCCTGCAGTACGTTTGGAGGTTCGGTTGTTTTGCATCTTTGTATTCCGGCTGAAAGGAGTCAGTGAAATAACCGAGTAAGAAGTATAAGAACTGAGATTTTGTGGTCTGCAACCTTTGTGATCACAGGCTGTGACCGCTGTCTATCAGACAACAGCAAACTCGTTTGATGTAACCTATTTTTCAGACTCCTTACGTCTAGTTTCAATAAATTACGGATTGGTTTTCCTATTTAATTTATTACTCGGGTTGCTGTTAGTAGGGCTTATTTAAAGTTCTCCTCGCTAGCGACTACCATCCTATATCTGTCTGTTCAGTTCCAAAACAGTTCCATATATAACCAGTTCTTTTATTAGTTCTTTTATTTTTAAGAATTGTACCTAACTTTTAATTTAATTTAAATTTAATTTTAACACTTTTTAGTCTTAACGTAAAAAAAATATCCTTTTTTTCTTATAGTTGTCAACCATTTTGGTAAATGTTGTGCGCAATTCTAATTGGGCACAGGCATGGCACAGGCATGTACTTTTATTTTTTTGTCAATGTTATTTATTATTGTAAGTTTTCTGTTTGATGTCCGTTATTGTGCCTATGTATAAATAAATAAATAAATACAAATTTAAATATGAGGTCTGGATGAAGTGCACTGCCATTTGGCCTTGTCATTTCTACCGATAGGAAAGATGAAAGCCAAACGCTTTCCCAGAATAAATAAACATAACGATATAACATTGCTCAAAAAGATAACTCCCAAAACAAAAATATATCATCAGTTACTACCTACCGCACTACATCCAATAAACGTACAAACAACTAGCGAACATTCGGTAAGTTAAGATAAACATGCCGTGTGCAATTAATTATTACTTATACGGAGCCCGAGTGCACAAAATAAGGATATCCCAGAATGTAACCTTATTACATACTGCGTTTGAACAACGCACATATAGGCCCTCTCAGGGATACGGAATTTCGGACCATCTCTAACCAGGGTGCCTATATAGTGTGAGTTTTGTTTACTATCCGTATTCATTCGATTACGTTTACGAAAACGAAAATTAGTATGGCAGTTTAGCAGCGCCTCCTGGCGACAAACGAGAAGAGTTAAAATTTTGCCATACAAATACTCATTTTCGTTAAGGCGACACACTGACTCACTAACTTTCGTCGAATAGCTTAAGACTATAATATGACTAACGAATCTGAAATGTTGATGTATGTGAATTCATGTCTCTTGAATTTGCTAGCTCAAATACAAGATTGTATAATTGTGACACGATAATCATTATTTTCGAAAACATCACTAAAAAATCACTATTGTTGAAATTACAATAAAATTACTTGATTTATGCGCTTGGAAACCACTCAAATACATTAACCCCTCACGGACACCGGAATCTCGCAACAGCTGCGCTCTAACTGCCCCCTGACTATGAACTCTTGTAGCAGTATTATTGCAGTTGTGGAAAAGAGACGCATGTATATTCACCGCTACACGCGTCTCGTTTTTACAACTGCAATAATACTTCTACAAGAGCTCGTGGTTACCCCCCTGAGGGCCTAGTGTGAGTTTTATTGACATTCGATCACGTTAAGACGACACCTCGATTGTAAACATTCAAAAAGGCTGATTCTTACTGGTGCTATCACAAAGTCGAAAATACGTAGCGCCTGCGACAATTGAGACTGCAAATAAAAAATCTAAAAAAGATTTAATTTTTTTTATTGGTTTTAGCTATCAAAATATGCAGTTACTAAATTACGAATATTGATGTTATTAAGTGTGCGTTGCTCGAGCGTAGACATCAAGTCAATAACTCTGGTCAATAACATCTTACTGCCCCAGCTCATTGAGTTAACTTAAAATTGCGCTACTGCGCAACAAAATGGAACGCGCCAAATTAGCTGCGTAGCGCGCGCCATCTGCACGCCGCGCTCAGTCTCTTTGATTTTCGAACGAAAACGCATTATGTAATTTATTTTTTTTAATAATAAGAAAATCTAAAATATGTAGGTATTGTAATGTATTGTATATAAGTAACGTTTATTAATATACTGTCAGCTGTCTGTTAAAATAAAACCCAGCCCGGTCCTAGTGAGCCAACACATTCGGTATAGTGAACTGAGTTGACGCAATTGAGCGACGCAGCGCAATGTTACACCATGTCCAATCGAGCGCGTATGAAGCTTACCTTCTGCAGTCTCCTTATTTTGTGCCGCGTTGCCCGAGGAGCGAGCGTTATCGTCAAACAAAACAAATAACACAAGTTTCTCGGTAATACCTACCGTCACACGTATCGGTATAAGTTTTCTGCGAAGTGGGAAAGTTGCACTGGAATTATTGGGAGAATGTTTGACTATGATCAATTCTTTTCGCTATAGGCAGAGGAAATTATGGAATACGTAAACTAGAGGGTACTAGAAGGTACCCTTTCAATACATTACATAAGTCACCGTTGATCCATCCACCATGTTTAGATTTGTATCGAATTGGGATTTTCTTAAAGACTTATCATAAACAGCGAAATTATCATCAATATCATCATATAAGCATCATCATCATCATCATCATCATCATCTTCATCATCATCGTCGTCGTTATTATCATCATCAACCTATAAATATCCTACAGCCGGGCACAACAGCACATGGAGACATTGGACCAAGGGGACACGCTTGCGTGATGCCATTCCCTCTTGAAACCCTATGACGGTGTTTCGATCACACAGCTTGAGAAACCCTTTACACCCCCAAAAGAGTCCGATGGCACTGAAAAGGCCGTGTAAGACCATAAGCAAACTCTCTCCAAAAACAAAACGCTAGCCCATACGGGTACGTAGATAATCTCTCTTCTGTGACGTAGGTGTTAACGAGTTAACGATTGCTATTTTACAACAGCAAAAACCAGTTACAAAACATCTCTGAACACAAAACAAATGCCTTCCGAAGCACAGAAGTTTAATTACAGTGCCAATTTCAGCTCAAACTAAAGTTCAAGACAAAACACGCTCTCCAGCTTCATTTGTTTCATACAAACTCCTTACGCGATCAAAAAAGTTTGTATACAAATACGAGAGAAAACTTAGCTCTGTCTGTCAAGATTTTCTTACGTGGCACACCCGTAGGTAGACCCAATATTTGTAATGGCCGCCGAGTAAAACAAAGCAAATAGGCAGTGATTCTCGATCCCGACTCTATGTGATTAATTTCTACGACGATCAACGTGGACACTTGACGGACGGTCGCTCGGGAACTGTAGGGTTGACAAAAAAAAATATAAAAAAATGCCTTACTATTTTTTTTTTTTTTTTTTTTTTTTTTTTTTATACGTAGCACGGCAAATGACTCCATTTCACCTGATGTTAAGTGAATATGGAATCCAGATGCGATGACAACTGGTGCAGCGTGAAAATACCGCAGCATCAGTTACCCTCACTCTGCCGGCCCACAAGGTGCCTCTTCACGCCTCGTTTGAAGGACCCCATATCATAGGAAGGAGGGAAAACGTGTGCAGGCAAACTATTCCATGTTTTGGAAGTGCGACAAAAAAATGAGTCACCAAATTTCTTAGTGCGTGATGGAATATTTGAGACAGTGAAGCGGTGACTCCGGAGAGCAGCACGCGTACTCCTATGGAGGAAGGGAGAAGGAGGGATGAGGTCAAAGAGTTCTTCAGAGCACTCGCCATGGTATAAGCGGTAAAACACGCTGAGTGACGCAATATCTCTACGCAATTGCAGAGTTTCGAGAGTATTTGTGACTTCTGCGTTGCCGATAATGCGTACAGCGCGACGCTGCAATCTGTCCAAAGCATCGAGAAGGTACTTTGCGGAACCGTCCCAGATGTGCGAGCAATACTCCACGCAAGACCGTACCTGTGTCTTGTACAAAAGGCACAACTGGTCAGGCGTAAAGAATCGCCGCACCCTGTTCAGAATACCGAGTTTTCGTGAGGCTGTTTTGATCACGGCTTCGATGTAGTCTCTTTGGTTTAGATCGCAGCGAATCGTCATACCGAGCATGTTGATACTGCTCTGCAGGCTTAGAGATGTACCCTGAAGAGTTGGAAGGGGAAGGAATGGTGACTTTTTTGCCGTGAACGCACACACCTGTGTTTTCTTGGCATTGAACTCAACAAGATTATTGGAGCCCCATTTAGATATGAGGTCCAATACCCGATTGAGCTCAATGACAAGATTCACTCGGTTAACTTCGGTTTCGACCCGCCCGGCCGCTGGGTGACCGTTATATCCCCCATGCACTGTGCTATCATCTGCATAGCAATGAATATTTCCAAGTGGAAGCATATCATTGATATGCAGAAGGAACAGCGTGGGGGACAGAACGGAACCTTGAGGGACACCAGCGTTCACTGACATGAACCGCGAAGCGCATCCATCAGACAGGACACGGATTCTCCGCTCATGTAGGAAGCCAGCGACCCAGTTGCAGAACTGAGCAGGCAGACCGTATGCCGGGAGCTTGGAGAGAAGAGCTTTGTGCCAGACCCGATCAAAAGCCTTGGCTATGTCAAGGCTAACAGCCATTGACTCACCACGCTTGTCAATAGCCTCACCCCAGAGATGTGCAACGTACGCTAGAAGATCACCCGTTGATCGTTTCGGCCGAAACCCGTATTGGCGATCATGAATTATGGAGTGTTCTTCCAGGTAGTGTATAAGTTGTTTATTTAAAATACGTTCCATGATTTTGCACAAAACTGAAGTTACGGCTATGGGGCGGTAATTAGATGGGTCTGACCGATCTCCTTTTTTGGGGACCGGTTGCACATTAGCTTCTCTCCAAGATTCCGGCACACAACCAGAAGAGAGCGAGAGACGGTAAAGGCGCGTTAACACGGGGGACAACTCCGCTGCACACATTTTTAGGACTATTGCTGGAATGCCATCAGGGCCATTAGCTTTCCGGACATCGATTGACTGCAGCTCCGCACGGACATCACACTGCCTGATTTTAAAATCAGGCATTGTGTGGCCACAGTGAGGAATTGAAGGTGGCTGTGCATTGCAGTCATCGATTCGGGAGTTAGCTGCAAAGAGTTTGGCCAGGAGATCGACCTTCTCTTGCGGCTTGTGAGCTTATATGAATGAGAGAGAATGAATTTATATGAAGATTGGAGATTTAGATGTGGAATGCTATTTGATATTTTAGACTATCATGGTGCATTGGCTATACATACACTATTTTTCAAGTTACCTACATAGGCTTATTTAAATCTTGTGTTAATGTTCATTATATTTAACTGTACAATATATCAATGTTGTGTTCAATTTTGATATATTTATTAAACTGTTATTTTTTAAATTTCTGTATATAAGAACCTTAAATAAATATAACTTACTTACAGATATTAATGATAATAGTGCGAGAATCAGAAACATACCTGAAAAGAAAAGAAAAATAATTATTCACTGAATTAATATAACATAAAACGGACATCGATGTTATATAAGAATACTTGTATAGTGTAAAGTGTTGTGCTAATAACACTTTTAAGTTATGATTGATAGAATCCTTTTCATCATCATCAGCTCATTTTATGTCCCCACTGCTGGGGCACGAGCCTTCCCTATGGGTGGATAGGGAGAACGGGCCATAAACCACCCAGTGCAGATTGGTGGTTGTTAACGACTGCGAATGCAACCGGGACTAACGGCTTAACGTGCCTTCCGAAGCATGGAAGAGCTCGAGGTGATAAATTTTTGGTCACCCATCCGATGACCGGCCTTTGAGAAAGTTGCTTAACCTCAGCACTCGCAGACCGGACGCGTTAACCACTGCGCCATTGAGCTCCTCTCTCCTCCTCGCTCCTCTGAATTCTTTTAGTCGCCTTTTATCTGTCACGTTAGTTCTTCTACAGATTTGCTAATTTTAGATTCGATCTCGTACCTACTTAATTAGCGAGCATAATATAACCTGCCCATGCCCTCTCCATTTTGATAGGCCTATATTAGAGACCATATTTCAAATCATTAAAACATCACTGGAAACATATGACTTGCTGTAGATTTTTTTATTGAAAAATATTTAATACATTTTGGCCAGCCCTACGAGTTGTTACAGCATGAATAAAGCATAAAGCCTAGGTTGAACGCCCTTGTAAGTTGCGCGCCCGGGGAAACAAGCAGGTATGATTGATTGGATCTCCGCTGAAACGTTCATTATGTTTGGATAGCAAACATGTTTGTCTTATAAGTGGTTTGGTGGTTTCAATGAAACAGGTGTATTTCGTGTCGTTTAGATGATAATCGTCGTGGTCTGATTAGTATTATTATTAGCTTATTTAGTTATTAGCTATACAAACATTTCACAATTATGCGAAAAATTGAAAGAAAAAGTTTAGCAATATTCTAGCAGCTGCATTATTTTATATGTGATAACTAAGGTATTTCATTTAACTACTGGCTAACCCGGCGGACTTCGCACCGCTTTGCCAGTTTCCATCATCGAGTTAAATATATATCAATGGTTTCCATGACAACAAAACAAACAAATCATTTTGTATTGGAAAATTAAATTATCGTTTTGAGTTTTTTTTTAATATAGCCTATGTTACTCAGCGCTATTGAAGCATTCTAATGGTGAAAAAAATTTTTAAATAGCTCCAATAGTTTTTGAATTTATTCGTTGCAAACATACATACATACATACATACATACATACATACATACATACATACATACATACACATAAAAATACAAAAGTTTCCTCTATATAATATTAGTATAGACGGACAAGATAATAACAACTTTACTAGGGAAAATCGTGTGTCAATTACAAATCAAACCAAATCAAATCACATCATTTACTTATTGCATTCATGTTGTGTAAAGGTGGAACAAAGAAAATTTTTGAACATTTTCCTATCCATTCAAAATAATTGTAGAATCTGTGGTCATAAATCTTAATTTAGTATTGTACTAGTGACAACTAGGCACTTAGGCATAGTTATTCAGAATATATTACTTGCTTACTTACTTACGTATAGCTTTGTAATTTAAAATTGTGATTGTGACGATATTACCTAGCCTGCGTTAGATCTTTTATTCTGATTTCGATATTAAAAATGTAATGTTGTCATAGCCAGAAAATATTATATAATTATTGTAAATAATAGCTCCAGTTCTTCTAGTAATATGATTAGAAATGACACATTATCAATTCTAATCATATTACAGATGACGCGCAATTGACCAAAGAGTCCGAAGCCATTATTTTTCATGTTAAAAAGTGCTATCGAAAATGTGATTGGTTGAACGGGGGAGATAAGATGGTGATCGCTCGGTAACTTCAAAAAGCAATATAGTTGTTCGTAAATCAAATTTCAAAGTCTTTTATTTAGTGTTTAACATCTGTATCCTTCGTATTCCTTTCCTTTCTAATTTGCTAACTTACTACCAATCCAAACATACACATAATCTTCAAAGTCGCCTATTCTCGACCTAAAAACCTCAGTGTTATCAAAGAAAGCAGTTTGCTCTGTAAACATGTTAGTGGGTAAAAGGTGACTCAGCGCACTGAAACAGGCTCTCAGGGGCCGCCCTTTCCTCGTATGTAATTGAAAACCTATTCATTCTACGGTCACAGTATACCCCAAGCTATAGGTACCTATATGTAGCTGGGGAAAGCTAGGGCGACGTCATCTGTAGAATAACCGAACAGTATAGGGTGAGATTTTTGAATTCACTTAAAAGTAAAAATAATAAAGCAACGCTGATTAATAGTAATTAAGTAAATAGTCTATAACTGTCCCACTGCTGGGCTCCCTCATTGAAATCAAGTCATCACTATAATTGATGGGTATTGGCTTAATCACCACGCTTTCCAAATGCGGGTTGGTGTTCACAAACCCAGGCTATGCATCGGAAAATCTGAAATACATTTTGCCCGAGCTGGGAATTGAACCAAGGACGTTCGGGTGTCGGGCTGAGCGCTATACCACTCGGCCACCGAGGCATTGATTATGAATAGTATATAATAATTATATCTAAATAATTGACCTTTAGGTAGGTAGTTTATAAAAAAATAAAAAAATAAAAAAAATGTTTATTTCAACAAAAATAGGATAATACATGATTGATAATACTCTAAGGCAACAATACATCCTACTTTGTTGTAGGTTAGATTAAAACGATCGTGTGCTTGTCTCAGACTGAACAGTAGTTTTTTATTTGAATTCAAAATGACAGATGAATGACAGCTTCTACATTTAGCAGCTAGTTGTCTTGTAACATGGTATTTCAAATTAGTGACTTTTAAAGTGTTCTTTCTAGCTGGAATAAAGCCCAAAAGCCCAAGTTATGAATCCTGAATTAAAATAAAGTTCCTCACGCACATCGCTTCCTCCACAGTCATGATAACAAACTCTAATTTACCCATTCCAAATTAATTTTACAAGTAGTTATTGCCATTACACACTACGTCTACAATAAGCGAATACTCTCGCTGACAATTAACATATTTATTAGTCAACCCACCAGTAACGAGAGTTCTGTTATGTTAAATTAATTATGCAAACGCTTTCCACGCACTTTGGGCTTACATACATGCATAAAGTTATATCCCCTTTAGCAGAAATGAGTTATTACGAGCTAATTGACATTTGAGTGATTCAAAAGATTAAGGTTTTTTTATAACCTCCGGGCGCTAGAGATATGATAGCCAGTGCCATAACATCAGGTGAGATGATAGCCAAGGAAAACGTTCTTTTGTTTTAAATCTTCTCGTTATCTTAAAACAGTGTTTTGTTTTTGTGCCGTTTAAATTTGGAACTTAACAAACGACATGACACAACTTTGACGGACCTACTCGCGTAAATTTACCCACATTATGACGTCACTTTATTTTATCCTGACGCTCAGGGAGTAGATCCGTAATGAAAAGTCATTTCAATGTATAGTGTAAGCGTTGACAAACGGAATTATATTAACAAATACTCGTTATGGGCCAACGTTTCGTACACATCATGTCTTAAACTAGTTATTGATCCTGATAACGACCTATTCGCAACTGTAATTAAAGCCACGCTCATAAAGAACTCCCATAAGTTATTACAGAAATCGTATATCAAACGCTAACTTTCTAAATTTTCAACACCAAACTACAATTATTATCTCGCCTGTGTCCACAACGAACAGTTTCAGCCACCACTAAGGGCGCAGGTTTTCAAACTATTTAAGTTATTTAAGAGCCCGCTGTAAATCTTAATAGCTGTCTAAAAGTTTGGAGCAATGACTCGTAAACACTGCCCGCAAATAAATCAGGCTTTAGAGTTGAGGGGACAATAAAAATTTAATTATCGATATCGATAGATTTCACTCAGCTACTTGCTCCTTGCTTATAACTCTTCTAATTACTTTTTGTGTCGTACTCAAATTCTGTCAGCCACTTTTTGTAAGTAGTCGACCAACATCGCTTCCATATTGTACGTCTACTCCGTTTTAAATCTTTTGTTTTAAGTTTCATACTTTTTTTGCGACTACGGTAAAGCGCTTTGCTTTATTACACATAATGAAATTATAACTGTAGAAAAGATAAAGTTTGATATAAATCACTTCAACCGAACTCCTCAACCCCTGAGACACTCATCAATTTGTAGTTTTTTGTAACGACTTTTGCGACTTAAAGAGGGCAGTAGCTAGCTAGGCAAACTAAGAACAGACCTTATAATAAATAATCCAGACAAGCACCATATTTACAATTAAACCCGGGACTTTAAGATCCAACATTGGTAGTTTCGCACTACCACGAAGGCTTGTTAATCGATATCGATAACTTTGAAAAATGAACCTTTCTAAGATGCCGCTTTTAAAAGAGCTTTATTGCAAAGCTATAGGTCTTTATATCGTATCGGAGTACTATTTGTCGAGTGTGTAGGTGTTGCAGAACTCTTTTTAGAGTACCTACGACAAAATAACAGCAATGTTCAAGATTTTTCACATTATTATTGTTGAGAGTCATAACTGAAGCTTCAGAGTCTGCAAGCACCTATGTTGGCCACTTTAATGTGATATTTTAAATTTTAGTATAGATTTTGCAAACTGAATGAAAATATAACAATTTAAAATTAACCCAAATTGCATTTTTTTTTTCGCAAGGCCATCTGTTTTATAATGTGAGACTTTATATAAATTCAGAAGTAACTTTTTCACCACTTTGAAATACAGAAGTAACGCCTCCATCTTATTTGATATCAATCCTCTCCATCCCTAGGTTGCTTGAAAGATGTCGCTTTTTATGATAAGGCCGCCCATTGTACGACTCCTATTGATTTTTTATTTCTTTGTGTAACATGTCTGTGTTTTTATGTGTATAATAAAGTATTTTAATCTAATTCTATTCTATTATTTTCCTTCATTACTTATCATTATTATTTTTTACTGTAAGACCTAAAATGATGTCATTACAACTTTTTGGCTTATTTTACGTTAGTTAAAAGAACACGTCATTATTCAACCAACTCTCTTTAAATCTGTGTGTGACTTTCAACATTTGTAATTTAACTTGAGAAAATGATTTGCACCCAAGACCGTCATACAAAACAAACTCTCAGGAACCCCAGAAAGCCGCGAGGGAAAGTTTCGGGAGTTGTTTCTAATTAATTAAAGTAACATGAGAACGACACTGGAGTTGAGATGAACTTGGAATGAAGTATTATTCTTGTAATGTTCAGTGGTTCAGAAGCTAGTGGCTTCCGAAGTCATGTTAAACAATAAAGTTTGGAAAGGGTAGGATATTTCACTCTCTACGTATTTCAAACTAAACAACGATCAAGGTATAAGTACCTTAAATGAAACTAAATATAATAATGATTATTTACATATAATTTTACGCAAATATTGTTGCGACAAATAACAATTTGAAAAAGTCAAAGTGTTGAAAAAATTCCACGAGCGGGATTGAACCCGCACCCCAAGACATGCCGGGTCAGGTACACTGCCAACTATGCTATCGTGGCTCAATCCAACTCGCCGAAATTAATCAACACTATCTACTTTTACTTTATAAGGTACGTCATCGACATCCGATCTTTAAATTTTTATAAATATTCAAAGATCAGTTAAGAATTAGGCAAGCTATATTTTATTTGTCTTTTTTTAATATAATAATGAAATCCAACACACATAATAATTCAAAATGTTGCAGATATTGAATGTTTGGTCAACCTTTTGAACAACTCTTAATAAATAATTAATTACTAATACTATAAACTACTACACTATTTACTAAACTGCTAATCGTGCTCTTTTGTCGGAGGCCAAGACCCACTTCGGATCCCTGAGTCAGAGCAGTAAGTAAGTAAGTAAGTATCAATTACTAAGTAAGCTATTCATTTACTACATAAGCACTTAGGTAAAGTGAAGTAAAAGTACCTACTATAATTTAAGTAAGTAAATTATATTTTTATGCAAAAGTCAATAGTTGTTATTCCGTTTGTTATATTGATTCAGGTGCATAAATACATACGTCTTCTATTTACACTACAATGAAACTGTAAGTAACTGGGTCATGTCTAAACATATTTATTTAATTATTATTTTATTGCTACTGTATATTATCGTGTGACAATGATTGTTTTATTAAGGCGACACACTGAAAAATGCACCAATTTTCGGTGAATAGTTTAACACCCGTATTTTTAAACGAGTAAAAGCTTTTACGATTGCATAGGTAACAAATTTTATTAGTAATGTGTATACGTTACTTGTATTTTCTTAGTGACGTTTCTTAGAACAATTAATGACATAACAAAGTTATTGCTATGAGCGAGTATAGCTTGTTTATAAATACGGGTGTAATGCTTCGATCAACAAGGTGTAATATGACTCACGAATTTGAAATGTTGACATAGGTAAATTCATGTCTTTATCTTGAATTTGCTAGCTCAAATACACGATTGTATAATTTTGACTCGATCATACATATTTATTTTCGAAAACACCACAAAAAACTATTGTTCAAATTAGGTACAACAGAAATACTTAATTGATATGCTTGGTGTACGAGTAGAGTTCGAGTTATGTATGTCGGATACAGGAATAAAAAGTATATAGTTAAGAAGATATAATAGAGTTCACAAATGAGTTAGCGTTACAGTAAAAGTAGCGTTTGTGTTGCGCGTTAGATGACAACTAGTCCGCGTTAGCCTACGTGACTCCGCGTCACACTCAAAATTACTTATATAGCAATAATTATTGAGGTTACCTTAATCAAAATACCAATGTTCGGTTGCTAACCGTACATATTGGCAACCGCAAAAAGAACTAATAAAAAATGAGAAAGTTAACTAGATAGCATTTAAAAATTTTCAAAATTAGCGTTCTACATTAAAGCAATTGAATTAATAAAAAAATGAGTTTAAATATTAAATTTATGAGGCGTTGCATATGTTTCATTTCGAAGTGCAGTCATGCTAATGTCGTCGATGGATGTCGCTCGCGGTGGTTTCGGCGGTCCCGCTGCAGCGACACACGGCTGCGGCAGCCTGGCGACTCGTCTGCCTGCCGCAGCATTGTTCTTGTTCTTGCTACGTTTCCAAAGCACGTAGCAGCTTGCGGCGACGACGATAGCGATCAACACGACCACCAATGTGACGTATGAAATGACGTAGTGATGTACGTCATGAGTTGTTACTGTCTCAGAAGCTGCTTGTTGTTCTAACTCATTTATTTTCGCTTTTAGTTTCTCATAGTCATTTGTTCCTATATGTGTGTTTATTTGAATTATTGCTGGGTTAATGAGTTGTGTAGACGTTAGATTATTTATATCGCTAACGTCTACAGATGTTATTTCCGGGTTGACATATATATTGTGTTGATAATGTTTTTGTGTGTAGAAGGTTTCTTCTCCATTCTTCACTACACATCCGCCATCGACCGTTATGATTCCGGTTGCACGAATCGACTTTGAAGTCATGTGTTGATTGCATATGACTTGTATCATACAATTTCCGCAGCATATGAATAACCACGCGTTGGGTCTCTGTAGTGGTGTCCATTTATTGTAACAATTGTTAGATGCATAAGTGCAATTCTGTGATGTTGAGTTAGTGATTGCACCTATTTCGCATGAAACTTGGTTGGTTCGCATGTTCAGCGTTGGTCTATTTAACGAACAGACGTAGGTTGCAGGCTCTAGCTTTATACAGTGTTCCAAGTCCTTGTCAGACAGTTGCATATAGGTTTCTTTTCTGACATTTACTGCGATAAATTCTGACTTTGCCATCATTGTAAGAGTGTTGTTCGATTTTGTGATTACGGGGACTGGAAGTGTTCTATACACTGTGAACTGATTGTCACTGGTTAATGGAATGGTAATTTCTATTATAAAGTAAGACTCTACGATTCTTGATTTCACCTCAAGAAGTTTATAAACATCAGTGAGTTGATCTTGAAGGTCATCCACAGGAATAGAAAGATGTTTAGGTAGTTGTCCTGAGATGGTGTTAAGTTCCTGAAGCAGCTGACTCGGTGGTAGAAGTCTGGTGTCGACATGGCCGTGATGAATATTTGTTGCCGTGTCTAACAACATGTTTTGAATGTGACGCAGCCGGGATAATATTATTGTAGTTACTGCTGCCATTGTGTTAAAATTGTTCACATTTTCCTCTATCTCTATTTTGTGTTCCAACCCTTGAATATAAGCTTGAGTTGCGTTTAAATGTTTTGAAATTAAATCGAATTGCCTATTCATTGCCTCTTCATTTCTTTTGAGTATATTGTTATGAGCCTCGAGTATCGTTGTTTGCCCTTTAATCAGTGTTAGTAGATGATCCTTACTGTTATGTAATGCCTCAATGTCACGTTTATATTGTTCAGCGAAGTTATCATCTAATATTCCAAATAAACTGTTTGCTATGTAGCCTATGCCGTTTACAAGTCCTCGTTTTACCCGACTATTGATCTGGCCGTGATGAGTTTTGAGCAGATAATTGTTGTGGTCTAGTTCGGATAGTTCTTGATTAAATCCAGTTATAATAGAATTACATATCGTTTGGTATTGAAATTGATTACAACTAGTACTCAGATGATTTACTATTCCATGTACGTTATTAATGCCAAACCAATAAGACGTCATGTTGTAATAGGTCACGATTTTCCAGTTGTCATGCACAGTTTGTAAATTTCCAATTTTATCAAAATAAACTGCCCGGTTTGTTTCAAATTGCGTAATATTCACGATTTCATTCGATTGCTTCGTTGGGTGGAATAACGTCAGAAGTGTTAAGAATGTGCAAAGTAAATTCGTACTTGTTTTTAATTGAGTTTTAGGTTTGCGTTTGACTTTAGGTTCCGGTTTCATTGTTTGTTTTGTTACTATAGGTTCATCAATGGTGTCAGGTTCTTGTGTCTTTGTATCAACTATAGGTAATTGAATTATTTTTGTTATCGGTCGTTTCAATGAGCCAGCCTTTGTTTTTAACGTCACAACTCGAATAAGGCTATCGCTACCTGGGTGGACTTCCACCACCCTACCGAGTGCCCACTTTGTTGGAGGAAGATTATCTTCTTTTATTAAAACAATCTCCCCGACATTGACATTTTTTGTTTTGTTATTCCACTTACACCGCGTTTGTAGTTGTTGTAGGTATTCTAACGACCACCTTTTCCAGAATCCTTGCTTCATCTTTTCAATAAGTTGCCACCTATTTCTCAAGCCAACTTTCTGTGGTTGCAAGTCTTCATGCGGGAGGGATACTGTAGGGCGGCCAATGATGAAATGCGCAGGGGTGAGATAGTCTAGATCTTCGATATCTTCTGTTAACGGACAAAGAGGCCTTGAGTTCATACAAGCCTCGATTTGTGTTAATAGTGTTAGGAACTCTTCATACGTTAACTTCTGTTCCCCTAGTACGCGTTTCAGGTGATATTTCATCGACTTAACGGCTGCTTCCCAGAGACCTCCTGCGGTCGGCCAACTGGGAGCGTTAAAATGCCACTGAACCCCGAGTTCATTAGCGTTTTGCATGAAACTTGTGTTGGTAAACGTTCCTGCGTTAATGAACTGCCTCTTTAGCTCTCTATCCGCCCCGACAAAGTTGGTTCCATTGTCGGAATAGATGTGTTTTGGGCACCCTTTTCTAGCTATCATGCGTTTCAGTGCAAGCAGGAACGTAGGTGTTGAAAGATCCGAAGCCAGTTCCAAATGCACTGCCTTTGTTGCCATACACACGAATACAACAATGTAACCTTTACTAGTTTTGACCCCTCTGCCCTTATTGAGTTTGATGTCTACACAGCCTGTAAAGTCAACTCCTGTGTGATAGAAGGCCGGGGATGGTGTTGTTCGCTCGCTGGGCAAGTCTGCCATTAACTGATAATTCTTTATTGTTTTATAGCGACAGCATTTCACGCATTTTTGGAGATGCTTTTTTACTGTATTGCTACCTCCAATGATCCAGTACTGCTGCCGTAATGTAGCTAATGTCAATCGGGCTCCACCGTGTAATGTTGTTGTGTGCGCATGGTCAATAATAAGTTGTGCGAGTTTACTGTCATTTGGGATGATAATGGGGTGTTTTGAGTTCTCCGGTAAAATTGAATGTTGTAGCCTTCCTCCGACGCGTAGAATGTCGTTTTTGTCAAAGTACGGATTTAGCTTCAAAATTCTGCTGCTTATATTTACTTTAGCATTATTCTTTAAATCGCGTATTTCCTTTTCAAAGTGTTTCCGCTGCACATATTTTATTAATATAGCGGTAGCGTGTTGTGTTTCTGCAAGTGTCAGGTAGCCGTGTCTAGACTGTGTTGCGTCACAGGCTGTGTTACCGCCGCATCGAGCACGTGCGTTTGTGATGAAACGAGACACCCAAGCCAGCGTGCGTATTGTTTTTGTAAAACAGCTGTTTCTATTTAGTAAGGTTGTAAGTATGTTATTATCGCTATTTATAGATTGAGTTGTAAGTACGGTATGAACCTTTACGTCCACCTCTGTTGTTATTTGTTGTGACTCCTTGTTGATCTCCGGGATTTCTCCGTTGCGTAGCCACTTGGGTCCTTCAAACCAAAGTGTAAACTGGTTTAGTTGTGAAGGTAACAGTCCTCGTGATGCACAGTCGGCAGGGTTCTGTTCCGATCGCACGTGTCTCCAGTACTCCGCAGGTACGACTGTTGTTATTTCCTTCACTCTGTTTGCCACATACGCCTTCCAGCGCGTGACGTTACCATTCAGCCAGCCTAGCACTACCATCGAATCCGTCCAAGCGGTCACCTTAATGTTGGGTTTGTTAAGGCACATTTTTATTTTTCCTACGACTTGAGATAATAGTTGTGCGGCACATAGTTCAAGTCTAGGCAGCGTTTGATGTTTTTGTATTGGCGCGACCTTCGTTTTTGCAGCAATTAATTGAACTTGAATATTTCCGGGTTTTTCTCGAACTGTGGTATATACTACACACGCGTACGCCTTTTCCGAGGCGTCACAGAAAGCATGTAGTTCGCAGTCTATGTTCGCATTTAATCCAAGCCATCTCTTTAATTTAAATTGTTGCATGTTTGATAGCTCGTTGCGAAGGATCGCCCAATCCTTTTGAATTTCACTGGGAACAGCGTCGTCCCATTCGGTTTTGTGTTTCCATATCTGTTGAAACAATATTTTTGTTTTGATAGTTATGGGTGCTAAATAACCAAGTGGATCGAATATAGAGCAGATCTCGCTTAGAATTTGACGTTTAGTTGCTGGTGTTTTGAATTGTTTGTGTTTCAGCGTAGGTGAAAATATAAACTCATCTTGCTTGGGATTCCACGCTAATCCAAGGGTCTTTGATGTTTGAGTTTCTGTGAATGTGAAGTTGAGAGGACTTCGCATGTCCTCAGGAAGATCTTCAACCAGTTTTGGCTCGTTACTCGACCATTTCCGTAAATTGAATCCTCCAAGCCGTAAGAGTAGTATCAGCTGGTTTCGAGTTTCCTTGGCGTCCTTGATGGTATCCTTCCCAAACAATGCGTCATCTACAAAGAACTGATTTAATAATACTGGTTTAGCTTCGGGGTATTTATCACCTTCATCTTCCGCTAGTTGTTTCAGTGTTCTCAATGCCAAATAGGGGGCGGCTTTTGTGCCATAAG
The DNA here is from genome assembly GCA_963082485.1 of Eudonia mercurella. Lineage (NCBI taxonomy): Eukaryota > Metazoa > Arthropoda > Insecta > Lepidoptera > Crambidae > Eudonia > Eudonia mercurella. The sequence goes on along the minus strand of OY720036.1, from coordinate 2,368,408 downwards.
TGACAGTACATAATTGGTATTCTTTGAGGAGCTGTGTTGGTGATTCTCTCCAGATTATTTTTTGGAGTGATTGATGATCGGGATGCACCGCGATGAAACGATACATCTTCTCTATATCAGCTGTTAAGACATATCGGTAGAGTCTCCATTGCAATAAAATACCAAAAATGTCCTTTTGTAGGTTAGGGCCTGTCTCCATTAAATCATTGAGGCTATACTTTGTCGATGTTTTATTCGAAGCGTTAAATACAACCCTTAATTTCGTTGTTACTGCCCCTGGGCGCACTATCCCATGATGCGGCAGAAAATATTCAGCGGAATTAGCATCACTGTTTGCTTGTTTCATATGACCCATATCCTCATATTCATTAATAAAGGTCCTGTAATCCTTAGCGAAGCTAGGATATTTTGCCATTTTTCGTTCTAGTTGTTGGAATTGTGCTATCGCCTGCGGTTTAGATTTACCTAAGTTTTGTTCAAATTCATTCTTAAGGGGAAGACGTACTTGGTATCTACCGTCGGACAAGCGGGTTGTTGTTTGAGTGTAGAGTTGCTCGCATTTATCATTTGGATCAATTTCTTCAGAGTTATCATGTACCGACTCATTTTCCCAGTATTGTGCAATATCCTTTAAATTGTTAATAATAACATGGCAGTTGAACGTTTTATATTTTCCGCAAACAATCCAGCCGAGTTGTGTTTGTTGGGCGATAACTGTTGATGTGTTTGTTTTGATTAGGCCTTCTAAAAGAATTTCAGAATAGACATCGGCTCCCAGAAGTAAATCAATGTCTTGAGATACGTTAAATTGTGGGTCAGCCAACTGAATGTGTTTCAAGTGTTCAAATGCTCCTATGTTAATTGATTTGTTAGGTAATTTGTGTGTTAATGATTGCATAATCAGTGCTTCGATGTTAAACTTAAAGTCATTGTGGATAGCCTGACATTGAATTTGAACTACCCCTTTACATTTACTAGACGGAGTGGCGCCGATTCCTGACACCACCGCGCTGAGTTTACTGCGTTTGAGTTGTAATCTTTGAGCGGCGTTCTCAGTGATTATAGTCACTTGAGACCCTTGGTCGAGTAATGCACGTAGAGTTATAAAAGTCCCGTCATTAGTCTGCGCCTTAAGCTGTGCTGTTGCTAATAGTACTTCATTTGCGTCATCATGCGCTATGTGAGTGCTAAGGCGCTGACCGACTTTTGCGAATGAATCATGTAATCGGCTGCTATGCGCGTCTCCGCAGAATTTGCATTTTTTTTATTGACGTGCATTGTTGGCCATTATGGCTGAAAAGACAGTTTTTACAAATATTGAGGCTATTGACAACCTTTAACCTCTCTTCGGGCGTTAGAGTTAAGAAATCACGACAATTATAGAGTCCGTGTTGCTGATTGCATTGAGGGCATTTTATTACTGAGTTATGGAATGCCCCCTTTGGCTTATTAAAAGTATTAGCTGGGCTCTTGTACTCGCGTTGAAAAGGCATTTTCGACTTTATAGCTATTGACGTAGAGTTTATTTTCGAGGACTTATTTTGATTTTCATATGTACTGCGATTGCGGTTGGAGTTTACGCTCGACTCAAGCGACATAAACTTATTTTCAATGAATTTTAAAAATTCTTGTAGGGCTGGAATACCTCTAGGGTCATTCAGTGACTCTATAAAAGATTGCGTTGTTTCTGAGTCTAGTTTTTGTACTAACATGTGAACTATTAACGGATCCCAAGTATCGGTATTGATGTTAAGGTTCTTAATCGCGTGAATACATTCTACAGTAGTATCGTGCATTCTTTTGAGTTGCGAAGCGGTAGGATTAACTATAATTGGTTGGTTTAACAGCGTGTTCGCATGATACGTGAAAAGAAGTCTTGTGTTATCGTATCGCTGCTGTAAAATTTGCCAACACGCGTCATAGTTATCGGCGCTGATGTTGAGGTGTTGTACTAGCCTCTCCGGCTCGCCCTTAAGCTTTGATTTTAGATGTTGCATCTTTTGGGCATTGGAAATAAAAGCGTTGCGATGCACGATTTCTATAAATAAATCTTTAAAAGTAGTCCACTGCGCGTAGTTTCCATTGAAAAGTGGTAGCTCAATTTTTGGTGTTGATTTCTCTTGGTGTTTGTTATTCCAAATTTTCTTATTTAACAGCTCTTTACTGTATTCGTATAATCTTTCTAATCTGTTATAATCTACTTCATACGCCTTTGTATCCATTAACACATTATCCAGTTTCCAATAGGTATCGTCTATCTTCTCCCAGCGTTGAGTGATTGTGCGCAGTTTATCTTCAAGTTGCCATTTTTCTTTCAAATTATCAATGTCCATGTTTCGAACCGCTCTTTCAAAAGCCCTGATGTTGGATCGTTGCTCGTTCAGCATCTCCTGTGTTCGTTTGTCAAGGACTTGCTGAGTGGCTGACATGTTCTCGTGTTGAATGTTAGATTCGTTAACGTTCGAGTTAGCTAGTTGAATACCCGACGGGCCTGATGATTCCGCGTCTGAGAATTGCCCTATCGGTTGCTTCTTTTCTTCCTGACATTCCAATACTCGTTGTTTAGAGGCTGATATTATTAGCTTCGCGTCTTCATAAATAAGTTGTAGTTGTTCATAAACATTCTTTTCGTAATACGGCCCAACTTTATCCCCTTCAAACAATGATAGTTGAACGTCATTGTTCTTAAATTGAGCCCAATAGGTATCCAGCTTTTCCAGCCTCTCATCGTGATACTCGATGGTAGTTTTTCGCGTTTGGCTATCCTTCTTGAAATTATCACGAATCCCTTTAATGGCTTCAAGAAGCGACGATTGCGAGGTTAGAAGAGCCGAGTAGGATGCCATTGTTAATTTAATACAACAATATTCCCGGAAAGCGTAAGAATAAAATGGAACGTGCTCACCAAATTCACAGCGACCACCTTCAGACTCCCGTTTGTCCCGTAACTGGTACACGTCACAAACCGACACTGCTGTCTTTACGAGTTGCAATAGCTCCGCGGCGAAAGCGTAATGTAACACACACGGCACTGGTAGTTTCTCTCGAAGGACCAAAATGTACGAGTAGAGTTCGAGTTATGTATGTCGGATACAGGAATAAAAAGTATATAGTTAAGAAGATATAATAGAGTTCACAAATGAGTTAGCGTTACAGTAAAAGTAGCGTTTGTGTTGCGCGTTAGATGACAACTAGTCCGCGTTAGCCTACGTGACTCCGCGTCACACTCAAAATTACTTATATAGCAATAATTATTGAGGTTACCTTAATCAAAATACCAATGTTCGGTTGCTAACCGTACACTTGGAAACCAGTTAAATATATTGATAACATCAATATTCGTAATTTAGTAGCTGCATATTCCAATAACTAAAACCAATATTATTTTTAAAAGATTTTTTTGATTTTTTTGTCGCAGGCGCTACGTATTTTCGACCTTATGACAGCGCCAATAAGGATCAGCCATTTGGAATGTTCACAAAGCGAGGTGTCGTCTTATCATCATCATTTAGTGCCATCTTCATAGGAAGTTTCATGTTTCATTAAAAAAAAAAACTTTTTGGCGACCAACAGACCTTTTTTAAGTTTTTTACCTTATTGCTAATTATGTATTTTTTACCTATAAAAGTGTTAGTATTTAAATATTTCATACAGTTTAATAAAAACTAAGAAGAAGAGTGTGGCCTACTTGTATATAAGGCAACATTAAAAATAGTTTACATAGTTTTAGCAATTAGAATTTATTTACACCTATAACTAAATTACAAACTATAAATAACTTATCAACTACACTATACTTATAATAACTATTTACACATTATTATCTACATATTCGATACCAACATTGCGAATATAGTATAGCATCAGCGACGCGCGATAACAGCTATCGTGCTGTACTAATAACTTTATGCGAGCCTATTGTTCTCCTGTTTTTTGTGCGCATTCCTTTGATTCGTTGCAATATCAATTGGACGCGCCTGCCGCGATAGCCAGTCGAAATAAACACACGACGCGGAACGCACGCCGCTCGACCTCTGCACCGCGCCCGTCTGCGTACGCGCTGACATCGTAAACAAACCGTTGTTTTCATTTCCTTCCATCACACCTTCTGAATTCTCAACTTTGGTGGACTGCAGCCATACCACCAAAAGAGCAATAGTTTTTGTTATAGGACTGGAGCTAGGACCGACACGAAACGTTTAAATTGAAAGAGTCATCGTCAGTCATTATTAAAAGATGTTGTCTATGTAGCATCTTGGGACCGCAGAAGTTTTGTGTACTGATCACATCCACTAACATGGATTACTAAGGTTTATATTGAAAACCCACATCACCACACAACATGCTCAGCAAACCCGAAGACACGAAATCGCGTGACACCCAACTGTTACCAACATATCAATTGCAAGAGCATACAGGTGCCAAGGGTCGAGCGATATTGAGCCATAATTCAGCCAAGCCACTTGCGCCCACCATATTTAATATTTACGACTTTGAGGTTGTAGCGAAAATTATCAAAATGGCGCTGGATACTGAATTGATGTTCAGCTATATTGCGAAAGAGGAAAGCGTGCGATGCCTCCTTTCTGTTAATAGTGTTATCGTTGCGGAAATATTTTTTTTTTTACTGTGGCAATATTTTTAATAATTACGTTACCTACAAACTATTGAGGCACGAGGAAATGACTCATAAACTCGTTTCAAGCCACTCCCTTTTCCCTAAGATCTAAAGCGGAAAGAACTAAGTTTTTTACAACAGTTTTAGCAATATCTCTCACATAATAAGTCAAATAGATCACTAAGTTTTTTTTTATTTAGAGTATCTTGAGTGTGTCATGCTCTCTTTACTGTCTCTACGGTGGTGGCGTGTGCGTCGGGTCGTTACGTTCCCTAAAATATGGTTGAGCGAAGCGATGGCTGATTCATATGTCATACTCGTGAACGGGTGCCGCCTGTGTAGGCTGGTCTGCTCACGCTTACTTATCTTATTTTTAGTATTTTTCACTATAATTTGACTTTGTTTTTCTTAAACAATTTTTGACTTCTACGATAGTACTGTAGTGGTACTGTATGACATTGTGGAAATTGTAACTTTTACCTGATGTAAATTTGTTAGCGTAGATTTTTTATTTTGTGTTTATTTTTTTTTTACATGTTGTGGTTGTCTTCTATATTTTTGTGTTTATTGTAATGGAAAGTGTCCTGCTATGATAGGGCATTTTCCAATATTTTTGACGCTGTAAGGGAGAAAAGAGCTGGACACTTGCTGAGTTTCTTGCCGGTTCTTCTCAGTACAAGATCTCCCGCCCAGAGTAGACTTACGAACCGATGGCATAGTGACATTCATAAGAGCTACTTGTAGCCTAAACTGAATAAATGATTTTGAATTTTGAATTTTGAATTTTGAATTTAATCTGTTTAAGTGATATTTTGTAGGCAAGTCACATTTTTTTGTTTTTGCTTTTGTAAAGTTTTGGCTTTAGTTTTCTCCAAGTTATTGCTTGTGTGTGCGTGTGTGTGTGTGTGTATACTGTAATTAAGTACGTATAATATAAAGTTGTACTCGTACATCAGTACCTACTAAACTAGCTAAAGACAGTATCTAAGGGTTGACACACCTGATTCCTTCACCAACTTTTCTATTTACCACATTATTAAATATTGACGGACCTTTTTCAATCCGCCCACGTGTTGCCAGCGTCATAAAAAGTATACTACTGCCAGCACTCACAAATTACTTCATATGGCAACAATTCGTATTCGGGCGGCGCATTTCCAACATCCACTGTTTAAATATTAACTCTGCTGTATTGTATGACGGGATAAGTTTCGAGTGCCGTTCACGTAGGGGTTCTGATAGGCAGACGTTAAGACTTCGGTAATATACGTTTCTAGTGCGTTCGAGTCATTGCTGGTTGTGTTGTTTTGATGAGAGGGTAGACTTTATGTCCATGTAATATGTACCATTATACTGCGAAGCATGTTAATATTTGCCAGAAACAAAACTTCATGACGTGTTTTAATTAAGTACTATGCTTTTTAATTTTAATCATATAAAAGTTTTTAGATTATCTTTTACTGGTATTTACCCTCAGATACTAACCGGACGTTAACGCCCGGAGAGCAATTAACTACTAAGGTTAATGTGCGATATCGTCAAGTTCCGGTTTCATCCAATCCAATTCAATATGTTTATTACATGTTCCATGGAGGTATGATTGTTTACAATCTTAGATCTAAAGTTATAAGATAAACATATTTTTCTTGTTAGAATTTTTTTTTTTTCAAAGTAATAAAAAAATAGTATTTAAATTTTTGTAATCATGAACGGTTTCTTCTGCAATTTGAACGAGGTGTTTACCTGTAATTGGCTGTGCGAGCGAATAAGTTTCAAATTAAAATAAAATAAATTACACCTCGTGTGAAGAAGCATCTTACAAGTCGGCAAAGTGAGAATTGCGTGTGATTGTAAGGGGAGAGGAGATCCTGCTTCACTAGCAGACTGTATGGATTCGGCTCTTTATGCTTTTATTAACTTTATTAACTAAATCAAAAAACCGAATTACTTTGTGCTAAAAGTAAATTTGTTTTTTACTTTTTTTATTTTCCTTTTTGAAGTCGGTTTTTTCCATATCACTTCCTACTCTAGCTTAAAGAGGACGTCTTATTTGATGCGGTGTGATTTATGCACACAATTATGGAGGCTCCAGCGGCGTGGCGCGGCGCGGCCCCGGTTTAACGCCTTCTTCGGGTTTCCTACGATGTTTTATTACTTTCGGTAAAGTTATCCTTTGTGTTGTCATAGAACAATATGGATAATGTGTCAAAATTAAAACGTCTACCACTGTTTTTGTTGTGTATACAGTATTCAACATTATCGTCAGTCTTAAACGGCTCACGACTTCCTATATGAATTACTAGCGGCCCGTCCCTGTTTCGCACGGATGGTTTTTTTTTTTATATTTAAAATCCATCAGCCTATATTACTCAGCGCTAATGTAGCATTTTAATGGTGAAAGAATTTTTTTAATCGGTCCAGTAGTTTTTGAGTTTATTCGTTGCAAACATACATACATAAATACAAAGGTTTTCTCTTTATAATATTAGTATAGATAGCACATGCGGAGATCGGGTAGCCGCTGATCCAAGGCGGGTTAATGGATTTTAACGATTGCCGTCTTACGGAAAAAACCGGGACGCTTTACTTACATGCGTTCCGAAATACGATGGAGATTAGGATATTTAAATTCTTTGAATTAATTCGATCACACCTTTCTGCAATATCATTGTTTTATGTAATTGGAGTAAGTGTAAACACAAAAAGTGTCTTTTGCTAGTGGTATGTTTTCCTAAATTTATTTTATAAAATATCCGTTTATTTGACTGGCTAATTTTTTTCTGCATTAAACTGTTTTCTTTGCGCACTTCCGATCTCAAGACTTCCGTCTTCTGTGCGTCTTATTTTAAATCATCAATAATAAATATAATTAATATTGTTAAACTTTTGTATAAGTTATCAAATCTAATATTTACTGATATATGTATAAAGTAAATTATACATTGCAAGTACAAAGCTAAGGGTTGGCTGTTTGGACTTCAAATAAAGTTGGGCTGATGTTTATGATTTGGACAACCCCCAGGTAACGAACGGGACCTTATACATTATGTATGAGTTGCGGACCCCTCCTGCCTCAGTTCAGACATGTGTTTCTACCGGTATAACAAGTAACAAATTACCGTCGTATAGACACAGCGGATTGGGTGATAACAAAAAATGTTTATCTTCTGCAAATTGGCTTTTGGTTCATACTCGTACTCCAAATATTGTACATTATCTTTTTACTTGATTAATATTAGATTAATAGAGTTCTTATTTTCATAAGTTATATTATATGTCGTGGAAAGTGGCAACCACAACTAAGACTACAAAATGAATTTATATCATCATCATCATCATCATCATCAGTTCATTTATGTCCCCACTGCTGGGGCACGAGCCTTCCCTATGGATGGATAGGGAGAACGGGCCATGAACCACCACGCGGGCTCAGTGCGGATAGGTGGTTGTTAACGACTGCTAATGCAGCCGGGACCAACGGCTTAACGTGCCTTCCGAAGCACTGGGAGCTCGCGATGATAAATTTTTGGTCACCCATCCGATGAGCGGCCTTTGCGAAAGTTGCTTAACCTCAGCACTCGCAGACCAGGCGCGTTAACCACTACGCCATCGAGCTCCTAGTAAAAAATAGCATATAACTGTCTCACTGCTGGGCAAAGGCCTCCATCATTGAAATTAAGTCATCACTACAACTGATGGGTAAAGGCTTAATCACCACGCTTGCCAGATGCTGGTTGGTGATCACAAACCCGGGCTATGCATCGAATAATTCGAAACACACTGCCTGAAATTTCGGACCTTCGAGTATCGGGGCCGAGCGCTTTGCCGTTCCTAGGTGTTTTTAAACAAACTAGTGGTCGCCCAGTGGTCGAAATTCAACCGTAATTTTTGTCCGATTCCATTTTTGAAACAATATATTAGTAAGGCTGCACGGATTGTAACCTAAGCAATGAAAAATTTAAAAAGATATACTGTGAGTTTGGATTGGCATTGACAGATTTCGGCCGCTCCTCCTCTTCCATTTTTGAAAATTTTGAAAAATGTATTAAACAATGTTTATTTCATTTAATGTGCTTTTTATGCATAATAAAAAAAATATATATTAGCATTCTGCACTCTTTCTCTATATAAGTGTACGAAATTTCATTCTCCGCGCAATTTTCGTAAAAAGGGGTACAAAGTTTTTGCTTCACCTAAAAAAATTAACTCCCAAACTTTGTGCAATCCTTACTAAGCTATTAAATTAAAAGAAAAAATGCGTCGTCCAAACAATTGAACAATTGAATAGCGATGGCTTCGTTCGAGCTCGCGGCACCTCGCGGGCTAATTCAATTTAGAAGTAGGTGTGCGTCTGGGGATTGCGGTAATGCAATTCGATCGAGCTACTTACTGGCCCTTTACCTTTCATTAAGGGGAAAAAACCAATAGAAATCCCTTTCTAATGCGTTTAGTGCTTGCCTTGAGAATGTCGATAGTACTTATGATGTTTAATATGATTATTAAGTAAGAACTGTACTTGTTTGAGAATATAGTTTTGAATAGTTGAAGATAACCATCGTGTTTCATGTTATTCTGTGTAACATAAAGAGGAGGAAAATTATATTGTGTTTTTAAATGCATAATAATTAATTATTATTAATAAATAACACGTAATTGACTCATTAATTTACCTTTTTATATTAAAAGGAGGCATACGAGCAGGCGGGTCACCTGATGGGAAGAAATCGCCGCCGCCCATGGACACCCGAAAAACCAAAGTAATCGCAGATGCGTTGCCAGCCTTGAGGAAGGAGTTGGATCTTGAGGAGGAAGTAGGAATTGGGAGAGGGGAGGGGTGAGAGATGGGCCTCCGGTACTTTCACTCACCAGACGAAACACAACAGCAACGAGTGCCATTGTTTCACGCCGATATTCAATAAGAGGGTGGTATTACGCCGGGCGAGCCGTCCCATTTTGTGCCACTCAGACAGTGTCACTCATTTAGCACCACCCAGGGGTCACGTGTAGGGTCTCAAGGGTAAACCTACGAACGCAAATAACTTTAACCCCTTCAACTTTGAAAAAGAAAACCAACGAGATAATATTGTTTTGGTGATAATCTGTTTTTATATTAACATGCCACATTTTTTTCTGTTAAATGTTGGGACTGCTTGTGTGCGGCATAGGTACATGATGCAAAGCAGCTGAACTTTTATCATCTTCATGAATCAAATTAAACAAAAAAGTATCGATAATGGTTGACAGCGCTATGGCATCGAAAGGGTGCGTCTCTTGAGAAGTTCTTTAATCCCATTCGAAAATTTTAACTTCCATTCAGGTAACAGCGATTGAGGGCGTTTAAACTGACTGACAATGAAAACTTTACACTTTGTAGCCCTTAAGATGGTGGGGAAATGACTTTGTCAATGTGACATTCGACAGCAATGATTTCATAAAGCATAATGATGGAGTTGATTAATTTCGACTTAATTATAACCCGCCAACTCGAATGTTTATTCTCCCATATTATCTACTAGTTGTCGCCCGCGACTTCGTTTGCGAAGACTACACTATCCCACAGGAACCTGTTACCGGGATAAAAAGTATCCTATATCCTAGTCTGGGTCATGGTCTGTCTATGTGCAAAGTTTCATCCAAATCCGATCAGCCATTTTCACGTGATGCGCGGTCAAATAAACAGACAAACAGATAAACAGACAAACAGACAGAAATTCTAAAAACTGTTGAAACGTGTTCTGTTTTCGATTCTAAGTATGCCCAGTAAACTTTTTTTCGAACATCTTCCATGTACAGACTTTCGACCCTCTTTAGCTTTATTATATGTATAGATTGCTCATACGAGAAATCCTTCCTCACCCTATTAGGCGGACCTGTGTTCATCATCATCTCAGCCAAAAGACTGAACAAAGGCCTCCAAAGGTTTTGTACTGGTTGCTTCCAGCGGCTACCTGCTTCCTTCACCAGATCGTTCGTCCACTTTGTTGACACTTTAACAGCCGACTATTTTAAAGCGCGGCTTTCCTGGTACGCCGGAAATTTTTGTCGATATTGTAAGATTTATGAATAAAAACTATTTGTAATACATCTATATATATTTTTTATTCATTACACCGGGGTTATACGAAATTCACGTACCACGGACTTCATTTCAAAACAAATGCTAAAAAAGTCAATGCCGTACAGAGGACGTGATCAGCGTCTTGAGACGATCCCACCTACCCGTACCCAGTACGTGATCGGCTGTTAAAGTGTTAAAAGATTGCCTACACTGCGTTTTCCGGTACGCGGTCGCCACTCGAAAACTATTCCGCCCAAGCGGCCATCAGTCCTGTGAACTATATGGCCCGTGTGAAATTCAATTCAATTATATATTTAAGTTGAGAGTGCAAAATAAAAATTTTAATCAGACAAATTCACCAGTAAAATTCACCTCCATTAAGTGGTGCTAATCGCAGCTGGCACAATACCCATACAAAGACTAGCGAGTGGCGTAATCACATAGGCAGGGGAGAGCAATCACGCGCTATTGTTTAACCAGCAATGGAAAGCGTCGATTGGGGTCACTATCAATATCTTATTCTAGACCTAACGAGGAAGCACTTGGCTTTATCTTATCCGTTCCTTAATGAGTATACGATTCCGAAGGAACGGATTCCAAGTGAATCGTAAAAGAAGCATCATGTGATTCTGGAACTTGTGATCATGGAACCATTCAAATTTATTATTTATTTATTTATCTGCTTTTCTAATTAACTATTATGAAGATCCTACGAGGAAGCACTCGGTTTTTGATGTGTAACATCTTTCCGCCCGCCTTCTATATACAATTTGTGGAAGTAATTTCGTAGAAAAGGGACGGAAGTACGTAACAGTGTGATCCGTAACAGCCAACAACGATCGACACTTTAAGCCCAATGTCCGTTGTAGGTAGTAATTAATATTTGTGGGAGTGATTTCGTAAAAATGTGATCGTAACAGTGTGATACTGTCACACAATTTATGAACGCATTAAGACAACTTACTATGTTTGTGATTATGATATTTGAGGTGCTGACATTACGATCTGTTTTCTCGAAACTGTTCACATGTTCTTTACTCAATAAATAAATTGCGCGGCAGATAGGATGTGTCAGTGTGACATGTCTTCTAATGAGTATTTACTGCATTATCTTTATGATTTGTAAAAAATATATACGTAATTGTCAATTCTCTAATCTATTTTCTGGACTTCTTGGCGGGAAAGTGAAGAGTCATGTCTGCGGTTTTGTTTTATTTTCAAAAATTCGTGTTATGTCGAATAATTATGTGAAATAATGGTGGATTATTAACCGTTAAGTGTTCGTGAGTGTGCATGAGTGTTGGCAAATGAAACAAAACAATGCAACGTCACTTTTCAAATTCTCTCAAGAAGTCCGCCCGAGGACTTAGTAAAGCCCCACATCTTTACTGAGATACTCGAGGGGTTGGGGGGTATATCATTTCTTACTTCTCATTTCTATTATCATTCATCATCATCATACAAGAAAGAAATATTGTTTATTTATGTATTACTTGTAAGAAAAATTATTTTGACACTGGATAAATGTGCTAATCGCACAAAGTCATCAACAAAAGAAAAAGAAAAATCTATTTTCTATTGTAATATTGATTTCAAAAGGTGAGATGTCAAATGGTAAACGTACACATCATATGCGACTACTGTAAGGCTCGTTCGATTTTTTTTCATCTTATCTGTTGACTAATGATGATATGACCGTGTTACCGAAGGAAGGGACTCGGGCTAAAGCGTAAGAGAAGCATCATGCCATGCAAAATGCGATTATGGAAGCATCCAATGATTTGGTTAGTTCATCTTATAACGCTAGAAGCACGAGACATAGTGTCACTTCTCTTTTTATTTATGAAATACTAGCTGACCCGGCGCACTTTGTACCGCTATACATACATACATACATACATACATACAAAAATACAAAGATTTACTATTTATAATATTAATAGATAATAGATAAGCTGGCAAGGAGGCTACTGTCGCAAGGTAACCAGCCGGAGAAAAACGGCCACCGCTGCCCGATGTATGTTTGTACAAAACCAATGAATCGCGTGCGCGTAGTGGTAGCAATTTTAATTATAATAGTTACCAGCCCGTTGGATTCTCAGCAATCTCAGCATACTCCTACTACCAAGCAAATAAAAGTTTAAAGAATTAAAAATACTTGTGGTCGCCCAGTGATCGAAATTCAAACGTAATTTTATTAAGGCTGCACGGATTGTATCCTAAGCAATGAAAAATTAAAAAAGATAGAATATGAGTTTGGATTGGCATTGACAGATTTCGGCCGCTCCTCTTCCATTTTTGAAATTTTTGAAAAGAGTATTTAAGCGTGTGTGTAATGTTTGTTTTATTGATTTAATGCAAATGCAAATCTAATCAATAATTGTACAAAATATTAACATTCTGCAATCCTTCTCTATATAAACTATAAGTGTGCGAAATTTCATACTCCTCCGTCTGCGCATTTTCGTAAAAAGGGGTACAAAGCTTCACGTATTAATATATTGATAACACCGATATTGCAAGCAAAATATCAGTAAAACTGTCATTACATAACAATTAATTTTACGTATCTACTCGCGTTTATTTTACACATTGATCTTGACGTTTAGAACCTTTTGCAGAGTCCGTGTAGTGTAAATGTGTAGAATTCGCGTATAATCTTTAGAAAACAATTATTTGACGACCTCCGTAGCCGAGTGGCTTGCACGCCGGACTTTGGGCGGCGCTAACTCTGAGGTACCGGGTTCGATTCTCGGTCGGGTCAATGTCGAAAACGAACTTTTCGATATTCTGTCGGGTCTGGGTGGTTGTGGTACTGTCGTTGTTTCCGATTTCCATAATACCAGTGCTTTAGCTACTTACCTTGGGATCAGAACAATGTATGTGACGTTGTCTAATATATGTTGTCTATTTTTTTTAATTATTGTTAATTGAATAACCAATTTCGATACATGTAGTGGCAGCCCTAGCCGTCCGGCCCGTTTCCGGTTTTCCCCCGGATAAATGTTTCTGACGCGCACACTCATTCTCTGATTGCAGACGACGCGTCAGCACCATTTAGGATGGCTGGCCGATTCTCATTCAGTTAACAGTTTAAATTATTTTGGTGTCAAAGTAATTGTTTAACGTGATTTAAATCGTAGCTACCATGTTATTGCTGTTGTTTGTAGTAGTACAGTAAATCCCTTTGAGTAAAACAGTCCTATTTAGTTCAACTAGATGATTTACGACCATTTTTAGGTATATCGTGATGTTGTGGAATATAAAAACAATTTAGGAAATAAAATGCCTATATTGTATGTTGTAAAAAATATGTATATTAATGTGTAAACATTTTATAACACTAGTTTATGTTTAATATTGACATGAATTTTCAGGGCCCATTTGTGAACGTTGTACCTAGTTTTAAGATAATGTATACCAAATGGATCATTTATTATGATATTTAAAGAAAGCATAGACTTAAAAACCTCCTAGTGTTGGCCTGTAAGAGGCAAAGTACTCATGTATAACGAAAAAAACATAAGACATCCACGATTGATTTCGCAACAATCTGTTTCGCCGGCTACAAGCTAGCACACCACAACAAATACATTCAATAAACATCGAAATAAAACAAAAAACGACCGCCCTCCACGGCGGTGGCGGTAACAGAAACATGTTCGGTTTACATCGAATAAAAAACCGTAACACTTTTAATAAAACCGTTTACGGCTCGTACGGCTGCGGTCGCGTCTAGACCGGCGTTATTTATTCATTTCGCATGTGCTGTAGGTGCAGGGTAGGATATATTGCAGGGTATTTCAAGCCGAAGTGCTATGTAACTGCCACTATGAGATTTCGTATGCTAGGAGATTCCTATCCTAGGAAAGCTCGATGGCGCAATGGCAAAACGCATGGTCTGCGATTGTTGAAGTTCAGCAACTTTTGCAAAAGCAGGTCTGATCGATCTGAAGCAATCTGATGAGTGACCAATAATTAGGATTGGTTTATTGCTGGTTTTATTTATGATTCAAAGATATTGTTTGAGATTCAAACTCTTCTCATTTGTTACCTGTGCGGGTTTTTTTATGTAACCATGTCAATGAGTTCAAAAATGGTTTTGAACCTCTAAGTATGTCTTAGACCGGAGGCAGATCACAAGCCATAAAACCTGTAGATAGCTTAATTAATTGACACATAGATCAGTTAAACCGGCTATCATTATTAAAAGTTAGTATGCTAAACCTGAAAATAAATTGGGGTCCTTCAAACGAGGCGTGAAGAGGCACCTTGTGGGCCGGCAGAGTGAGGGTAACAGATGCTGCGTTGTTTTCACGCTGCACCAGTTGTCGTCGCATCTGAATTGCATATTCACTTAACATCAGGTGAAATGGAGTCATTTGCCGTGCTACGCATAAAAAAAAAAATTTGTTTGTGTTTTGATCACAAGTCATAAAAACCTGTAGATAGCTTAATTAATTGACACATAGATCAGTTAAACCGGCTATCATTATTAAAAGTTAGTATGCTAAACCTGAAAATAAATTTATATCGCTTGAGTTCGCAAGAAAGAAAATTGTAAAGTCGGTCAGTTATCTAGCTTCCACATTGTTTTTACCCCTTATCTTTTCCACTACATAATTCTACTTACAACTTTTAAAAGCTCTTTAGATAAAGTCAAGTTTCATTACCGTATTAAGTATTAGGGAAACGCTGGTGTACCATGCGAAGGTCTGGGGGAAGTTAAGTTCCCATGTGCAGTGAGGAATAGCACTTTCATACCTTGTCACAATAACTTAGCTCACAAAATTCATTGAAATAAAATAACTTTTATGGTTCTGCTACGGCAGACAAAGTTCCTGCGACCAAAGACCGTGTTAAGGCAGAAAATAAGGAGACTGCAGAAGGTAAGCGTCACACGACATGGATCTAGGAACAGCTCGGAATAGTCCAAACGCAGCTGTTGCGTTGTTTTTTTTATTTTTGATGTGTAACATCTTTCCGCTCGCTTTCTGTATAAGCAATTAGTGGGAGTGATTTCGTGAAATGGGACGGAAGTATGTGTAACAGTGTAACAGGAAGTCGGGGAAGCGCGCAATTGCGCGCCATTTTGTAAATTTAAAATCGATATTACGAACATGACATATTATTATTATTTACTCCTTTATTTATTTTCTTTCTTAGTACTAGATTTTTACAATATTTTAATATAAAAACAATAAAACATTATAAAAACCTAATCCTAGAGTACCATGAGCAGCGGGGCAGGGCCCAAGCTACCGGTGTGTGTGTCATTATTATTATTATAATTATTATTATATGTGACATTTTGTGTCATTTGACTATCAAAGGTCATTTGATATGTCAAATGTCTTCTAATGAGTATTCACTGCATTTATTTTATCTATATATTAATACGTGAAGCAAAAACTTTTTACCTCTTTTTACGAAAATTGCGCAGACGGAGGAGTATGAAATTTCGCACACTTATAGTTTATATAGAGAAGGATTGCAGAATGTTATTTTTTTTCTTAATTATGCATTAAAAAATACATTAAATCAATAAAACAAACATTAGACACACTACCATGTATTTGACACACGTATATACTCTTTTCAAAAATTTCAAAAATGGAAGAGGAGCGGCCGTAATCTGTCAATGCCAATCCAAACTCACATCCTATATTTTTTAATTTTTCGTTGCTTAGGATACAATCCGTGCAGCCTTAATAAAATTACGGTCGAATTTCGACCACTGGGCGACCACTAGTAGTTATAAAATGATGTATATATAGGCTTGCATTTGATTACTATCTCACTTGATGGTATTAAGTGATGTAACCTACGATGTAACATTTCGCGTCCGTGAGAGGTCGTCGAGTTGCCTTCTGGGTCTCCTTCATCATCATCATCATCATCATCGTCATCATCGTCATCATCGTCATCATCATCATCATCATCATCATCATTAATGATGATGATGATGATGATGATTAAATAGAAATATATTTATACACATTCTTACACTCCATTCACCCTTTCTGTCACACACACACATACAATATGCATATACACATTCACACTTCTTACACACAAAGTGGACAAATGGCTCCACAATGTACTAATTTCTAAGTTTCACATTCCTTAAGTTACTTAAGTCCTTGTATATTATTGTACTTTACTGTTCTTTTATGTTTTATTTACTACTACTACTACTACTACTACTACTACTACTACTACTACTGGGGAAGGGCCTGGTGACCTGTAACACCGGTTGTCACAAACCGATCTCAGGCACCAGCCTCTCTCACACGGGGATCTATACTACAGCTTATTTCTACTTATGTACTATAAACGATTACACGACTATCCTATATTTAAAGATGAAATTTTTCACTTTCTATTAAGATTAATGTTATTACTCCAGCAATTCTCCTGTAAGGGTTGGCGTGGTGACCTGTAACACCGGTTTCTCTAAACCCATCGCAGGCGCCGGCTTCTCTCGCACTGGGATTGCTGTGGTAGAATTTGTTAATTGGTGTAACATTACTATAGTATTAGATTAAGATCCTTATTGTGAAGAGGAAATAAAGAATTTTTATTATTATTATTTATTACTGCTAGACAAAGGCCTCCTTGTTTTGTGGTCAAAACATTATCAGGATAAAATTAAATAAAAACAAAATAAACGCGAGCAGATCCGTAATAGCTGTTTTATATCAATATGTGGTATTCGCGTAAACTTTAGGAGACAATTTATTACATCAATTACTAACATTTTTAATTGACTGATTCAGCATACAGCCTGCCAGGCGATAAGGCACCCAATTTTTAATTAATTATGAACTGAATTCGCGTTTGACCACCACGTCACTTAATCTTAGGTAGAGATGAGATTTTCTTTACTTAATCTAGATAAACCTAGCTAACTTGCTAGCTACCACTGTTTCATCTATGTCTGTCATAAAATCACAGTAATGTTAACACATAATAGTCTTATGTCAGATCAAGATAAGATCGGCAGAGGTTAAATTATTTTATTTTCAATTCTTCATCACATCTTCAGTAAGTAACGATAACCCCAAATATTTACGGCCATACCTAAAGAATTACTGAAGATCGAAAGAAATAAGAAAACCAAGCAATTCTCCTTTGTGAAAATAACAAAATAACTTAATAATTTGAAAAAAGACAAGTGTTGAAAAAAATTAACGAGCAGGATTCGAACCCGCACCCCATGACATGCCGGGTCAGGTGCTCTGCCAACTATGCTATCGTGTCTCGATGTATATGGATGTCTCGATGTCTCGATGGATATAACTGGATGCCTAGTGTGAGTTTTGTTTAATATCCGTATTCATTCGATTACGTTTACGAAAACGAAAATTAGTATGGCATTGAAGCAGCGCCTACTGGCGACATAAGACAAGAGTTAACAGTCTGCCATACAAATTCTCGTTTTCGTAAACGTGATTGAATGGCGAATGAAACTCACACTTGGCACCCTGAAGTGGAGTTGGTACGCGAGGGGTACGTCGCGTTCCACTCCCCGGACTTATATCTGCGTTGCCGGTCCATTAAACATGGCGGCGGTGTGTAATTAAATCCCTCGGGTGGGCCTGCGATTTTCATGCGAAAGAATATGATGGAGGGGGCAGCGTCTACTGAACGCTGAACCACAGAAGAGGTATATTGAACCTACATATAAGTTTTGAAATATTCTATAATACCTTACGGGTAAGCATATTCTTGGGCTTCATCACACCTGAATGACGTTGAGTTATAAATCTGAATCTTCAACTATTATCTAGTTGACATTGAATGGGCGCCTTTGGCTTTCAAAGTAAAAAGTGTTGAATAATTACGGCAGGCTGGTTAGAACCACGATAGCTCAATTGGAAGAGCACCTGACCCGAAATGTCAGAAGGGTGCAGGTTCAAATCCTGCTCGTGGAAATTTTTTCAACATTTGTGTTTTTGTAATTTGTCCGCAACAAAATTTGCGTTAAAAATTATTTAAACATTTATTATCTAGGCTAGGTTATTTAATAGGATTTAAACTTGTTGTTTTATAAAGTGCTGGTGTGTTGGAAACCTTTTCTGTTAACCTGTAGTAAGTATACTTATTGAATACACCACGATTAAATAGAATAAAATAGAAATTAGAAATTTTATTATATTCAATGGTGATGGGTGTTTAAGCTTCACACCAACCTATACAAAACTGTGAAACTTCTTCTTCTTTTTTTATTATTATTCATATTTATTAAAGTCTATTGAGGAAATTTGACTGTTTGTGGTAGTCCAGGGTTTCTTAAAGTGGGGTCCACGGACCCCTTAGGGGTCCATAGCATGTGTATCAGGGACCCGCAGTAGCTCAGTAATCTCTTAACACATTAGATTGTGCATTAAACCCAGCATATTTTGTGTACCTAATAAAATAAAAAAATTTCTCGGCTAAGCCAGGTGCTTGTTAGAATTTTTTACTGGTCATTTTTAATCTAACACGCTCGCAGTGACGATGACGCATCATCGTTGTCACGCACGTCACAAGCAGCATCCTTCACATTAACATAGTAGTAAGTAAAACTTCCGATAAAAGACTTTTCTTTTCCTAAAATAATCTGTGGTAGTCTGTTCTGCAGGCGTGTGTACTTCACCTAAGGCGAACCTTGAAGCTGGCAGAGAGAAGTCAAGAAAAGGTCTCAAGTTATTTACTGTCTGGATTGAGTACATTTTCATCATTTTTATTGCCGATTATCATCAGGAAAGTCGAAGCAAAAGTGAAGTAAAATAAACGCGTTATAACAAGTAGCACTAATTCAGTGCACGTAGGGCATTAGCAGTTATATTTTAAGATAATAAAAAAAGCTGAGATCCAGTGGGAGAACGCAGATGCGCCGCCTCTTGAATAATTACCGGCACGCCTTAGGCGACACCCCGGTAAAGGCGAGTCCATAGGAACATCTACTAGGTGAGTACTTATTGTACAAATTATTTCTTTTATTTCACATTTTATTTGACACATTATTATGATACAACAACAACAACAAATAAACAAGGAAATACGGTACTTAACAATAAAGTTATTTAATCTTAATAAATGACTGCGCGATACACGCAATTAGCCAATTTCAAATATTGTAGAGTAGTAAAAAAAATTGTACGGTAGATTGAGTTAAAAATAGAGTGCCACAGCTCGTGTTATTTCAGAAAGAACTTTATGAAATTATTTTTTTAAACATTTTTTGACTTGACTTGGCATTAGCACGCGTCTGTTCTTCAACTTTTTAAATGAGCATTATCAATTCTTAACACTTCAGCTTTCAGGCTTTAAGAAAATACATTTTCATTTACAATGAAATTAAAATGAAAATTAAATGAATTTCATTTCTCGACTCCGCTCTGCTACCGAAGACCGACCGAAGGCGCTTCTTAGCAACAATGCTCTTGAAAGCGTAAAAGGAGATAATTAAGTTTATACTGTCATATTATTATGCCATGTCTATATTTGAAAAAAGTTATTAATGTAAAGGATTATAACCATTTTACTAATGGGAGTTAGACTAAGTAACTATGCGCTTTTATGAAATCAATAGTAAACAATAGTACAATTGCTCTGGATTATAAGGAAAAAAATCATTTTAATTTTAAACGGGAATTTGTATCATTCTTTATTTTTAACAGGTATTTTGAGGTTATGACAACTGTATTTATTGGTCAAGAATTATTTATTGTAGTTGATGATGATGATGATGATGAATTCCTGTGATCCCTCATCAGGGACATAGGGCTCGCAGTAGGGAAAAATGTAAATAGGTAGTAAAAATATCAGTCTTTTAATTATGAATTAATTTAAATACTTTCTTAAGTACTTTGTTACATAGCTAATGCAACTTTAAGAAATAGATATATTAGTTGAATAGAATAACTTGAATTAAAATAGTAACTATATGTAAATAATAAAATAATTTATTGTTGGCAGTCGATGATACAGCATCGATGTATAAAATAACATTTCGGTGTTTTTTCTAGAAACAAGTAAAGATTGTCTAGCAGACCATGGAAGTCTCTAAGACTCTAGTCTATGGTTATATTTTCACTTTAATAATCAGTTCAGCATTTATTTATGATAATATTATTGAAACCCCGCATTATTTATACTTACTGAATTTAATTATATTTGATATCATGATGTAGGAGAAAACTTTTGATGCATAAATGCATTAGACGCAAGATAAATAAAAATTAGCCTGGTTTTGGTCATTCTTCTTTCTAAGAAAAACTTTTCATGGTAAAAGGTTTTCGTATGATCACATCTTTATGTTTGAACGAATACTTTTTTCAGATATTTAGTCATTATATTACTTCTCTTTTTTTCTTTTTGTGAATAGATATTTCATTTTGTACGTACGATAAAAGTGTTCTTACTTACGAGGATTTCATTTTATTTCATACAAGAAAAAATATAATTGGTCCGATTTATCGCATAAAAAGCTTAATATACCGCTATAACTCAAGTCTTGTGCATGTTATAGATACGTTTGTAATAATTTTATGTGGAAACTTTTTTGATTCTGATCTATGTATTTCTAATATTTATATAATTAATTTGTTTGTTTCCTAAATAAATAAAAATAATAAAACAACAAAACGTCCTAAGTTCGAATGTGATATAAAATTTATGTTTCCGCAGTCACTAATCACATGAATCACATTTTGTACATAACAATTGATTATTATTGATCATCATACTTTTGAACAGCGAACCTGTTAAGACCTGACATATTTTTTTTCGCATTTTTTTTTAAATATTTTCTGCTTGTTTGCCCTCTTCTAATATATAAAATAATCATCATTTCGTTCATCATGAGCTTATGAAAGTTTCACTGCTGAGCTCACACCACCTCATATAGACACATAACCACCCTGGGGGTTAACAGGAGCTCCTGTAGCAGTATTTTTGCAGTTGTGCAAGCAAGACGCGTGTAACGGCGTATATAATATACTCGTTTGTTTTCCACATCATCATCATGCATCACCACAACTGCAATAATACTTATAGAAGCTCATAGTTAGGAGGCAGGCCATAGTTCAACACACTCTGGCCTAATGTGGGTTATTACACATCAATTAAGCCTTCCGTAGCCAGAAGTTAACACTAAAAGTAAAATGTTAGGGATACATTTAATTTGACTAGTGGCCGCCCAGTGGTCGAAATTCGACCGTAATTTTATTAAGGCTGCACGGATTGCATCTTAAGCAATGAAAAATTAAAAAGATAGAATGTGAGTTTGAATTGGCATTGACAAATTTCGGCCGCTCCTCTTCCATTTTTGAAATTTTTGAAAAGAGTTTATATGCGTGTGTGTCAAATACATGGTAGTGTGTGTAATGTTTGTTTTATTGTTTTAATGTATTTTTTATGCATATTAAAAAAATATTAACATTCTGTAATCTTTCTCTATATAAATTATAAGTGTGCGAAATTTCATACTCCTCCGTCCGCGCATTGTCGTTAAAAGGGGTACAAAGTTTTTGCTTCATCCCACCCACAGGAGGGATACGAGAGCTGCTAAACTCACGAGTCGAATGCATTAGGCCTTTCGCCTAAAAAGCGCCTTAAAAGCAAAACAAACGCCTGCTCATATCGCCGACAAGCTTTACCTGCTTGTACCAAAAGTTTCATGAAAAAAATACAAGAAACAAGCAAAAGTGAGTTTACAACTCAAGTCGATGTAGCAATCGTCTGTAAACTTCCAAAACCGTCTCATCTCCGAAACTTTAAAAGGGGTGTGTGCAAACTTACTTGCTTCCAAAATAAGTTACTCTGCCAAACAAGGATATGCACTCCGGCAGTACAACGAGGGGCCAAGGCGAGTACTACTAATCTAATACGGAACTAACTTTTGGTTTAGGTCGCGTAATAGAGGAATCGTGCGTTGCTAAGTGGGGGCGATCCGGTAGTACGCCAAAACGGGACTTGAGGGAATCCAATTAGTTATACAGTATCAAGCCTGCATGTTTAATGGCGAACATGGGAAAATTATATTAAATTCCTTTCTTTAAAGAATAATCTTCAAGGTGGGGATCTTATGATTGATATAATTTTATTCATCATTATCATAAGCTCGTTTTATGTCCTCACTGCTGGGGGAAGAACGGGCCAAAAACTACCACAGGGGCCCAGTGCGAGTTGTTAACGACTACTAATGCAGCCACGAGCCTTCCGAAGCACGGAGGAACTCGAGATGATAAATTTTTGGTCACCCATCCAATGACCGGCCTTTGCGAAAGTTGCTTAACTTAAGCAATCGCAGACCGAGCGCGTTAACCACTGCGAGCTTGACGATAGATTGGGTGAATTATGGAGCTTGCAATAAAAACTCTTTGCGTAATGGTACTATGAAATTATAGAAGTATAGAATTATGGAGCTTGCAATAAAAACTCTTTGCGTAATGGTACTATGAAATTATAGAAGTATAGAATTATTGAGCTTGCAATAAAAACTCTTTGCGTAATGGTACTATGAAATTATAGAAGTATATGTTACCCGAACACGTTGTGTTTTTTTGGCAATTCAATACAATATACTCGAACAATTTCGTATGTGTTCATGTCTACCTAAGTTTATCAGTGGTTTCTTACAAACTCATGAAAAGTAAGTGCGTGATGACTGTTTTCTTTAGTCCTACTAAAGCACTTTATCAAGTCTAGTTATTAAATACAAGACCCATAATAAAATAAAACAATAAAGTGGAGTCTAGTTTTCTTCTTTATTGAAGTGGCCAATTATTTAATATCGTAATTTCTCCTTGGCAAAATTACTTTCATAAGCCCACGCCTTTTGCTCCTTCCAAAAGCCAAATTACCTGAGTTACAATGATACCTACCTACGCAGGGCCGGATAAGGGTATGAAATACATATGATATTTTCATATAAATATCGAGTTTCATTAAATTATCAATTATTTTATTGTTATGGGTTTATTCATATGGGTATGAATAAATGAGGGTGGGAAATGTTATTTTTAATTTTTTTAAATAAGTATCTAAGTTTCAACTTAAAATATGACATTTATTTTCTGTAGCACTGCTAATTACTTCAAAATATTTTTTCAAAGACTGTTAAATATCTGTTCGCGCCAGAAACGCGACGGTGCACTCATTCAAATAAAAGATACGCCGCACAAGCCGACGGCGGAGCTAGTGTGCTGACCACAGAGCAATTATATCTGTGGTGCTGACGGACCGCGCGACCTTGACGTGCAGTGTGCCTTCAGTCATTAAGTTCTCACCGATCGGGCCGCCCGTGACGTCGCGTTATATGTAACATCAGCTCTCCGCTCCAGAACCTTCTAGAAGTACTCGTGAATTTCTTACCGGCCGGTACACCCTTTCATAAAGTGCGCATGCGTGTGCGTGTGTGTGTGTGTGTGTGTGTGTGTGTGTGTGTGTGTGTGTGTGTGTGTGTGTGTGTGTGTGTGTGTGTGTGTGTGTGTGTGTGTGTGCGAAATAAGCGACTTCTACCAGAATCAGCTCCATCTCCACGAGAGTCGTGTCGTGGCTACGCCGTCAACGCCAGCTCGCCAAGTAAGTCCGAAACATTATTCATCATCCATCCATCCTCAGCTCCCTATTCCTCCCCAATCTGCCCACTCTGCTGTGTCGGCATTGCCTTCCCGGCAGCCGATACAATAATTGAGTGCGTAGTCCGAGTATTATTCCCTATTCGACTAAATTTTGTATGGGATCCAAGCAGCTTCAATAACCTTGGCAACTTAACTCACAAATTTGTATGCATACAAATTGTTTTCGTAATTGAGCAGGGTGGTGGTGATTATGGATGGGTCTCGGAAATAACGGTTCTTGTTATGCGTCTTCATTTGGTTCTATTAGGAGCATTGTGGGAGCAGTCTGTCATGGTAGATTGAGTGAAGGATCTTATAAAGTCTGCTTCTATTCAAATTGATGTTAACTCGATTGATAAATGAAGAGACCCAGAACTCTCATTGATATACTAAGACCTCAAGTTGGCACCGCCCAAATTATACCCATGGTGTGGCAAGCATCTATAAGAGCGGTGATCGTTTACCGACTATATTGAATAACAACATTTTTTTTTAATTCACCAGATTTCGGCCCTGTACATTTCATGACGAGTTTAAATATCTTTTGTTAGCATCGCATGGCCACTCTCGTCAATACCTGAATAAACTTCCCCGAAATTCACTGAGGGGGGCGTACTTTATACATGTTATGCTAATACCTTACCTAGAGACGTTATGAAATAATAATGCTTAGGAGTCGGAAGCACTTGGGACGGGTGCTCTTGGGCGAGCACAAATTATCTCAAAAACGTTTATTGTGTGAGGGAAACGCTACTACGAGTTTTTCTTATTTTATGTACGGAGCATCAACACGTTGTTTTGTAGTCTAATTACTAGACTAGACTCGTTATTTATTGGACAATATAATTTTAACCTTTTCCCCTTGACGTAAAGTCGAAAATTAACTAAAATAAACTTATTTAACAAAAAATGTGTCCGTTAAAAGGAGCTACTTTGCAATTTATCGCATAAGTGAGTTCCAGATATATTTTTTTACTAGTTAACTGATATCATTATATTAACTGGATTAACTGGTTTGGTGTCAATATTGATACATTTATGTGTATAGTATAAGAAATAATCAACAGCTCACTCAAGAAACACGAGTACCTACTATGAAATGATGCTTAATGAAGTTCCAGTTCTTTCTCTCTTTGTCCTCTAGGGTTGCTACTAAAAACTTGATGTATTGCATGTATACTTTTATTATTATATGAATGTAAAAGTATAGTATATTCAAAAGTATAAGAAAAAATATATTGTGATAAAATTATCTGTGGAATAAATAAATAAAAACACACTATTATTACGTTCGCACTAAAACATCTGATTTCGATACTATTGTCTGTGTGTCTTTTGCATTGCAGCCTTCTGATAAAATTATAATAAGTTATAACAATATTCGAGAGGAAAAATCTTAAAAACTAATTTAATAAATAAGTACTACGTAATATTCACATCTTTAAAAGAGTTTAAAGTCAGACCTAAAAGTATCCGTTTACATTTTTTAAATGCATGTTACATTCTGTGCTTCAAAAGGCACGTAAACATGATCCGTACTGGGTTCGTTTGATGGTTTATGGTCCGTTCTCACAGTGGTGTTTTTTTTTTCTAGGGAAGGCTTATACCCCAGTAGTTGAGACATAAAATGAGCTGGTGATGACACAGCGGAAAACATAATTTTACGTTTTTCAGAACTCCACAAGCTTAACCGAACGTAGATGACTCTTTGATACCCTATTATACATTAAAATTTGTTTTTGCCAAAGCAGCTCTTTACCAGCCCTACGCTAAAAGGTCATTAATCGTGTTTAGAGAGTTGATGCGTGCTCCGTGTAGCTGACCGCAGCGCCCTCGGCGTTTGCAGAAATAGAAATTAATCCGTTCCTCTGCGCAAATTGCGTAATCCTGTCCCTACACCGCAGACGGATCGTCGCTCTTCATTTGTTATTTATTAACTCCACAGTACCTTCATGTTTTATTACCCATTACGGTTTTAATACGGTTATAATAGTTATACGTAAAAATAGAATGGCTGTTGACAACCCTAGCCTAGTCAGATTTTTGGTAGGTACCTATATTCCTTTAAGACTTATATATTCTGCACGGTCGTAAGGGTAGACTAGTTATTTCGGTATCTACAACGAGTACAGCGGAATTTCCGGTATCACTTCAGCTATCGGTATTTACTTACGCGCTATTTACTAACTACGCGGTATTTATTTCAGTCGCCTTGGGACAATACGAGTACTCTGTTGGCAGACCCGTTTCTAGTTACTATTAAGTTAAGTTAACCTGTAATTAAGATGACACTTAGCTTTAAATTTATGTTTGTTTTTATAATTTTACCTGTAGCAGTGTTAATTAAATAAATAAATTAATAAGTGGTTACTTCTGAGAAAAGAAGGCAATTTGAAACGTGGTGAAGAATTAACTTTCGACCTTGATCTAACAAAAGTATTTATACCTACCTACTGAATATCAGCGCTTCAGCGCAAGTATCCAACACAGCGCTGAAGCATATGCAGCGCACCTGTTTCTTTTCCCTTTTCCTTTTAGTAATATTGTCTTTTTTTGTATCTTGTCCTGTAATGGTTTTTTTTTATTATTTAGGTAAGCTAAATGTTTGTTCAGATTTTTGGTGTACGTCGTGTGAATTGTCTGTAAATGCTTTTTATTCTTTTTTTCTTTGTTTGTATGATCCTGGTAACTTTTATCACAAAAGCTACTAAAGATTAAAAAAGAACACCTATTTGGATATTCTAACTCCATTTATGTAGTAGGTAATAAACACAAGGTTTTCCTCAGTCCATCGCAAACACGTTTCATACAGTAATTAATCCACATCTGCCCATTCTCAAAGTAGGGAAAGCTCTTAATATATATTTTTTTTCCGTCGGGGAGCGTTAAAGATGGTAGATTACCCAAGGATTTGGTT
The DNA here is from genome assembly GCA_963082485.1 of Eudonia mercurella. Classification (NCBI taxonomy): domain Eukaryota; kingdom Metazoa; phylum Arthropoda; class Insecta; order Lepidoptera; family Crambidae; genus Eudonia; species Eudonia mercurella. The sequence continues at coordinate 2,341,202 of OY720036.1, read as the reverse complement.
TCGTGCGCATAAAAATATACCCCAGTTTATTCCTCAAGAATTGTTTTTACAAGTCCCTAAAGGAGATTAATAAGGGGAGAATTTATGACACCATTTTGTAACAATGTATTTACCGAGCAAGTGATAAATCAGAGGAATATTGTTTAGAGATTGTATCGCGGCGAGGCACGGGGTATGTAGTCGAGAGGACTTTATTTACGAAAAAGTACGTATACATTTTCATACATCTTTGTACGGTAAATATACGTGGATGGCAGGCAGTTGTTTCTAGAACTTGTCCCTGAATTAAAAGCCTTTTTGGTCATATTAATAGCATTGTTCGCTTTTTTAATAAATCTTCTAAACGGTCAAACCTTCTCAAAGAAATTTCTAATCGTCGTTTACCGGGCGTACAGCAACACGGTGGCATTATCACTCGCGTATTATTAATGTAATTTTCAATTGCAAAACCGACATGATCGAAACATTAAATTTAATTTTAGATTCACCTGAATCATGAGACAGCGAATCGATTTCTATGTCTGAATGCTTGGTGCACATACTTTAGGACATGCATTTTTGTTTTTTATTACTTGTTTTCTCAGAAATTTTCGAAAAAACTGACGTAGGTACCTTTTGCTCTACTTTAAAGTAAGCAAGTAGACATTGAACTGGCAAAGCGCGAGATTGAATGTTTTGAACAGTGTATTTCGGAAAAGTTTATTGCTTCGTTTGATAAGATTTTTGAAAGCATTGAACAAATATGTAAGCCACCGCGGTAACGTCGTCTGAGCACGGTCACGGATCTCAAAACGACACGTATAACCGCATTTTTACTGCGATTATAGACAAAATAAAAGTTCAGACTACTCAAAGATACAGATCTTTTGCTCAGCTCAGCTCAGCTCAGCAGATTTTATTGATTTACTTAATAAATCAAAGTATCCTCAATACAAACAATCATTTTCAACCGAAAAAGTTTCCTCATTAATGACAAACTTCTCGGGAATTTTTGATTTTATCGCATTGAAAAACGAACTTAGAGTACTATTTTCATCCACATCGTTAAATAAGTTACACTCCTATATTTGCAAATTAAGAGTTCGTCTTTGAGTGACGCATTTCCCTAAGTTTTGCCCTTTGCGGTTTGATGTTAACCCTCCCGACTTCAATTGCTACAGCCGAGCGTTCATTTTCTGCATTGAAACGCATTCATCTTACGTGCGAAATAGCCAAAAAGAGTAAACATTGTCCGATTTAATTACTATTGAAAAACATTTGCTAAATAAAATTAAAAGTAAACCAAACTTTTATAATAACATTTTGGCTCATTTCGTAAAAAAAAACAAACGCATTGCATTACAATATAAATAAAAACTTTACATTATTTGGCTTAACATTTTTTGGTGTATTTTCTTGGTTTTGGATCAATGTCGGTGTCAAATTTTTCATGGTTTGCTAACTTATTACCAATTCATAATTTTCATTTGCTTTTGTGTTGATATTTTAAAGGGTTGTTTAATTATTTTTTGACTTAGCATGTTACTAACAAGCACGCATGTGAGAATTTTGCGCACATCTCAAAAGGCTTTTTTGAAAGCCACTTTTAACTTCAAAGAGATTGTCACTATTTTATCAGTGCTCTTTTTTGTATGGAAAAAATCAATCCCCTCTCTTGCATTATGGTTAATTTATAAATAAATAAAAAGCACTTGCGAACGATTTAGGTTCATAATAATAATTATAATTTTCCGGCGAAGGGGCGCTGCTCGTCTCAGTAATGTCGTCATTAACATTAACTGCAAAAATATGTTCCAAATGACGCACTGTATTTAAGGTTTTCGGGGTTCCATACCACAACAGTGAAATAGCGATTTTACTACAGTAAAAGAATAAATGTGAATAAAACTTACTTACTTGACTTAACTTATTTAACATATTTGATGTATTGTTATTATCTACTAGCGGCCCGCTCGCGACTGCGTTCGCTTGAGTAGGTACCTGGTCCAATTATATGCATGTATTATACATATAAACCTTCCTCTTGAATCACTCTATATATTAAAAAAACCACATCAAAATCCGTAGCGTAGTTTTAAAGATCTAAGCATACATACATAGAGACAGACAGACAGAGGGAAGCGACTTTGTTTTATACTATGTTGTGATTATATTCAAATATCTGGAGACTCTCCACATCCTTCAACAATTATTTTATACGAAATCACTATTATAGTTGACACAAAAAATTCTCGAACCAACAGATAAAATATTTAATTTCATAGTGTATTTTTAGATTTTTTTGTAATATTTCTTTTGGTGATAGATAGATAGGTTAACGCACCCGGTCTGCCATTTTCGCAAAAGACGAACACCGGATGTGCGGCCAATAAAAAAAATATCATCTCCTCCGTGCTTTGGAAGGCACATACAGCCATTGGTCCCGGCTGCATTAGCAGTCGTTAATAACTGCCAAACCGCACGGGGCCCGAGTGGTGGTTTCTGTCCCGTTCTCCCTATCCATCCATAACGAAGGCTCGTGCCCCAGCAGTGGTGACGTATATGAGCTGGTGACAATGATGGAGATTAAATAAAACACGTTTTATCATCAAAAGTGCACTTTGACGAAGATTTTCCAACTATTGCAAAAGGCAAAGATAATAGCCCAATAACTGTAGCCATAACTATTACTCCGTTTGTTGATTGCCGGGAAAGCCAATTCGTGAATACAACACAATCCTCTCTTCCGCCTTACTTACAACCATATAACCCTTATGTATAACAATTTAAGGTTGCAAATTCCTCAAAATAGTTGAAAAGTTATTTTTGCCGGTTATATTAGCCAGGGCACAGGGAAATGTAAAGTTCTTGTAGTCTTGTTTACTTCAGGATATTTGCGTAGGCTTACGATTAATTATTTACATGCCTTCATTTCTGATCCTTTTTCAATGTTTACTTTAACCACTTGTAATAACTACTAGAAATTAAGTCTACAATAATACTTTTTTTAGGCCACTAATGCGTTAGCGTTCCGTTTTAAAATGTTTGGAGAGCGCTAAACGCAACCTCTATCTTTAACCTCAGCAGGGTTTCTTAGGGGTCCGTAGCAATGGTATCAGGGGTCCGCAGTAGGTCTCATTATATAAGTAGTAAGGTTAATGCAACTACCAATAAAAGTGGTTTTTTAATATAAATAAGTCTTGTTTTCTTAATATTTTGACAGGGGTCCGCGGGATTGTTTAAATTGTGAAAGTGGTCCGTGACTGCATAAACCCTGCTCTATAATAATAATAACCTAGGCATACCTTGACGACCTCCGTAGCCGAGTGGCTTGCAAGCCGGACTTTGGGCTCTGAGGTCCCGGGTTCGATTCCCGGTCAGGACAATGTCGAAAAACGAACTTTTCGATATTGTGTCGGGTCTGTGTGGTTGTGGTACCGTCGTTATTTCTGATTTCCATACTACGAGTGCTTAAGCTACTTACTTGGGATCAGTACAATGTAGATATATGATGTTGTCTTATAAAAAATAAAAAAATACCTTCAGCTTTATAAGAAGTTTCAGCTGAGTTGCCTGCACCATTGCTTGATCACGGGCTAACTAGAGGATGGATATCCAAAGGATTATTTGTTTATTTTCAATATTAAAGTTTTGCAAACGAGCAGGCGGGCCTGATAGTAGTCGGTTACCGCCGCCCATGGACATAAGCAACATCAGAGGTGTTGCTTTCGTGTTTCAAACCTGAGAAAACCCTCTTTACACCCCCTTACCCCTTTATTTGTACCCCTTATTTGCAGATTTTTCAGTTTCAGTTTTTGAAATTTCAGTCAACTAATGCCGTTTACAATTCTCTACATAAGCTTGTAAGGTACCTCTCAACAAAAGAGTTTGCGTTAAGGTGCCTCACAAAAGTTTTATAGAGTACCTTTAAATAACTTGTTACCAATTATTATTTCACTATTGTGTTTTTATTAAATTTAAATAGGATGTCATCGAAGCAGTTTGTTACTAAGTTGCCTATTCTAACTGCTGCTCAATGTACTACAATAAAATTGTTCGTTTGCGTTAACGTTATCGTATGGTAAATCTACTCGCACTTAGCACTTATGTGTAAACCTATTTCTAACACAGCGTATTCGATTTTTGGAGTTTGATAATCTTAAAAAATATTTACTTTCACTTACAGCATTCCATTACTTTCCGTATATAGAGCCCCCAATGTAACACACGGTAACGCTGGATAAACAAGCGCGCTTCTCATAAACGGTAACTATTGATTCACCGCAATTCGTTGCGTACATCGGCCGTACATATAAGTGTTGTGACCAAATGGAATGGGGTACGGAGGATATTTCGGATACTTTAGAATCAAGGAAAGCTTTTCAAATGAAACAACTTTTACAGATCTGATGCTCGCGTTAATTTTATACATTACTTTTAATTAATGTTTACGCGACACTCAGTGCTTCTATATCTATTGTGTCGTGGGCATTTGTTACTAATGAATACTCGGTTTGTAGAAGGGTTGTTCATCATAAATCATGAACAAGACTTTCGATAGTCAGCATATCAATAAAACAAATTAGACCTGAACTAAGACTTGCATGGGCCTTATCAGAAGGCTCAAGGTCACTCAAAGAGCAATGGAGAGGGCTATGCTCGGGGTTTCTCTGCGAGATCGAATCAGAAATGAGGAGATCCGCAGAAGAACAAAGGTAACCGACATAGCCTGAAGAGTTGCTAAGCTCAAGTGGCAGTGGGCAGGGCACATTGCTCGCAGGACTGATGGCCGCTGGGGCGGAACAGTCCTCGAGTGGCGACCGCGTACCGGAACGCGCAGTGTGGGTAGGCCTCCAACAAGGCGGACCGAATATCTGGTGAAGGTCGCGAGAAGCCGCTGGATGCGAGCAGCAAAACCGGTCGTTGTGGAGATCCTTAGGGGAGGCCTTTGTCCAGCAGTAGATGTCTTATGGCTGAGATGATGAAGACTTGCATTGCGTGATGTTTACATGAGTTGCGGCACTCATTGCGCCTGTATCTTTAGTGGCGTGGGCTGCAAAATGTACTTTGCTTGTATTATCTGTAATGTTTGTATAGTGGGGCTCTAGAACGGTTATTTCATCATAACTCCTGAACACAACTTTTGGTGCCTATTAGCCTCAAAATATCATTAAAACAGAGACAGACTTGCATCGCCTGGTCACATGATCTGCGGCACTCAGAGCTCCTATAGGTATCTGTAGTGGCGCGGGCTGCGAGATTGACTCCGCTCGCATTGTTTGTGATGCTCGCAATCACTCAAAATTACCGCCATTCCATAGGGCTGTATGCATAATCACTATCGAGAAGAATGTTAACCAATAGGGCTGTGAAAATGTTTTCTCATTGATAATATGCCGTTACTTTATCTCACAAACCAGATGGTGCTATAACCATTGACAATAATACACGGCATTATATAAGCAGACATATACTATGATGATGTTTGAACATGTTTTAAGTCCGCTTAGTTTTATCTAAGTCTGTCATCAAAACAACAATTTTAGTAGCATTGTTGTATTCTGAGAGGCAGAAGTGAGATAGCCAGTTCTTAATTAGTTAATAATTTCGCGAGAAATTCGCTTCCCTCTTCCACATAGTCACTTACCGTCAGATGGGATGTCAAAAGTCAAAAGCTTCCCCAAAGTGGATTAAATAATAAAAAGGCAAAGAGATATAGCGATATGACATTGAAATATTCGTTTAGCAACCATTTGTCACAAATATCGATAAGAACTTGTTATAAACAACACTACTACACTGCACTACGTCCAGGAGGATAACAGTAGGGACGAAAGGGGTTCTATGAACTAAAAGCGCAGGCTTGTCTCAAGCCACAAAAGGCCTGCCACAATGACTGCCCGCACAAAGGCCTGTGAGAAATGTTTTCGTGAAACATGTAGCGAGTAGAATGAGCTATGCTGTTCAATATTGTATTCTGAAAGTAGGACTCTTTAAGTTCACATTTTTACTTTTTTTCGTCGATTAGTTGTGCGCGCTTTACAGGGTGCCTAGTGTGAGTTTTGTTTACTATCCGTATTAATTCGATTACGTTTACGAAAACGAAAATTAGTATGGCATTGAAGCAGCACCTCCTGGCGACATAATGGGATTCAGAGATCGGGGGTTGATATGGCTAAGGCTTTTGTTGACTATTTCTCCAGTGTATACGCCGGATCATTTTCTCCTGACCCGCTCTTGTTTGATATGAACAAACTATCAACAAATGGTCATATACATTTATCAAACGTCTGTATTAGGGAAGTTAAGTGTGCACTGGGTCGGTTGAAGCCTGGCCGAACCGCTGGTCCTGATGGGTTGCCGGCTGATCTTGTGAAAGCGTGTGGATCTTCTTTGTCTGTCCCACTTTGCCACATATTTAATAAACACGAGAAGAGTTAAAATGTTGCCATACAAATTCTCGTTTTCGTTTACGTGATCGAATGGCGAATGAAACTCGCACTTGGCACCCTGATCAGAATCCATTTTAGATGTCGATATAGAACTTTATATTATGAATGTCTTGTGAAGCTGTGTTTAATCAGAAAGTTTAGTTCGAGTCAGCCCGTAAGCACGGCCGGATCATCCGAAACGTTGATTACTTTTATGGTAAACGTTTTGCGTCATCGCCAGCTCATATACGTCCCCACTGCTGGGGCACGAGCCTTCCCTATGGATGGATAGGGAGAACAGGCCATAAACCACCACGCGGGCCCAGTGCAGTGCGGTGGTTGTTAACGTTAATGCAGCCGGGACCAACCGCTTTACGTGCCTTCCGAAGCACGGAGGAGCTCTAGATGATAAATTTTTGGTCACCCATCCGATGAGCGGCCTTTGCGAAAGTTGCTTAACCTCAGCACTCGCAGACCAGGCGCGTTAACCACTGCGTCATCGAGCTCCTCCTTTTTGCGTAAGTTACTTCTATCTTATACAAGGATTACTTGAATTTTTAAGTCTTATAAAAACTTACAGTTACACAACCGTTTATGCTTAGATTTTACTGTATCATGACGAGTAATGCAAAAATAATTGACATAACATTACAATTTAGTTGTTCCACCTTCCCATGATGATGAAACTGACTGTATTTTAAAGCTTGTTTTATATAAATACAAATATTAACGTAAGACTAAACCACAAAGTTCATATCAACGATAAATAAAACCTGTCGATATCATATGCATGCAGTATTTTAAATCAAAGCCTGTATTTGAAGGGACTCGGCAGACAAACGGGGTTCTGCCCCTACTCGTACATTTAGCTTTAAGGCAAATTCACACCAGACCCTCACATCAGAGGTATGGAAACTAAGGGCGATTCCAAAAGATTAATAAAAGAAATATTATCGCAAGTATTTGGAAATTGGTACGCAAATTAAATAATAATTATATTCATAAAATGTTTTTGTTTTGTTTATATAATTTTAACGCAAATTTTGTTGCGAAACAGGTGCTCTACTTTTTTTTCTTTCGGCGGGCTAGTTAGAACCACGATAGCTCAATTGGTAGAGTACCTGACCCGGTATGTCAGAAGAGTGCAGGTTCAAATCCTGCTCGTGGAATTTTTTTCAACATTTGTGTTTTTGTAATTATATTCATTTTCATTTATTTGCTAATCACATAGTATGAATATGAATAATACTATAATTATATCAGTCCATTATGTCCCGTTGTAGGGCAAAGACCTACTTTCTTCCTATTCCTTTTACCCGCCGCTGCAGTAGGTCAATCTGAATGAATGATATAATATTATTATATTTGAGAGGAACTCGACATTTCCACCCGCCCGCTCGTGACTAACTTCGGTGTGACCCGAACAAAACGTCGAATAGTTTGTGTGTAATTGCTAGCAAGAATATGATAATCGCATTTAAGTCCTATAATTAACTAATGTATAAATAGGCGATTGATGACCAATTATTTTATTTATCAAGATAATAAAATGAAAACTACTATGCTCTTAAGTACATGTTTATTTAATCTAAGCTAGCGCCTTTGCATATTTTTATACCTATTACTATACCAAAAGTCAATTGTTAATATTATTTAGCTTACATTTAGTATTCCTAGAATAAATAATTTATTGCACGCATTATGAAATAAGTTAAATTGAAAAAAGCAAAGTCACCAAGCCGGAGAAGTAATATTCGTAATTAAAATAAACAAAAAGGTCATTACCCCACGTGTCGACGCTCGGAAGTTCAATTTATCACCGAGCAAACTCCCCGGCCACTCCGCGTGTCTTCAGGGAAATTCCGACGAAAGTTAAGCTTTAAATATTTTAATAAACTCGTATTAGAACCGTAAAAAACAGTTTGAACACCCATTTTTCCGAGACGACAATTCAGCTGCATAGTGAAAGCGTGAGAACGTAGGTTATCTTCGCGTTTACAAATTGTTTGTTTTTATTATTATTTAAGTAAGACATGTTCAGATACACTGTATAAATAAAAAAAATAAGTATCATTCATAAACAATACGATATACGAGGATAATCATTAAATATTAATATTATAGGACGATATTTTTAAATTTACACGTACTACTTCATCAACACCATCTTAGCCAAAAGACGTCCACTGCTGGACAAGGGCCTCCACCAAGGATCTCCAACATACTACTTACAAAAAATAAATATTTATTAGTAAGTACATGAATTATTTATAGACGACTTTCTAAAAAGAAAGTTTGTAATTGTTTTGGTTTTATTTGCAATTCCTTTCGTGCTCTTTGAAGTCCGAAGTAAAGCTTCACATCTTCAAAAGTTATCAGGACATGAGAATTAACGTCTCAAATAGACAAATTATAATTTTATATCAGCTGAAGCGAAGTCAAAAGCCTACTTTTTAATAAAAAAAACTAGAGTTTCAGTAACTACTGAGTTATCTTACTGCACTCTGCTTCAGTACAACATTGGTCGAACCGCAAATTTTCAGCAGTGAAGGGTAGAAGTTTGGTGTGGGTACGGGGTGTTTCATTATTCATAATGCTTTGTTCCGAGTTGTGTTGCAACTGACGGGAACACGGCGTTTGCCTGTATGGAGTGAAAGGATTAATTCAAGGGTAAAAGGATAAACAACTCGTACGGTAAGTTACTAAAGATTTTAAAAAGCTAGTCATGACGAATTCTTTTAAAACATCATTGAAAAGAAGATAGAATGAAAAAGACGGGAAACCAAGATGTATGGAACAAAGTAAAGAGATGGCGAACGTCGTCTATACTAATATTATAAAGAGGAAACTTTTGTATTTTTGTATGTATGTATGTTTGCAACGAATAAACTCAAAAACTACTGGACCGATTTAAAAAATTCTTTCACCATTAGATTGCTACATTAGCGCTGAGTAACATAGGCTATATTAAAAAAAAAAAGAAATGCGGTACGAAGTCCGCTGGCTCAGCTAGTGTCTTATAAAGAAGTGAAAGAATTAGCTTGGGATAAAGATAATTGCTGGGTATGGCTATTCCGCTGGGAACTCGGAGCCGTGGTTTTGGTTGTGTTTGCGTTTTTTGAAGGGCTCTTAAATAAACTCACCCGCTTGCCTTAGACGTCTTGGTGAGTGAGGAGTAGTTCTGATTTACTAGAACCATGGGCGCTACCGTTGGACCAAGTGAGGTAGTCTTTAGTCTCATCCGCTACCATCCCTAAGATGATCTTCCTCCTCTGAAGACCCCTAAACTGTCGAGCCGAGTTATTTGCCGCGGCAGTTTTGCTGAAAATTCGGTTTTGAGGCGCCGAAGACTCGCCTTCGCCTTTGCACGTCTGCTATTGTGGTATACTAAGGAATGTGCAGAGCTCAAATCATCACAACATTGCCCAGGGAGGACGACCTGCGCAGTAGGCTATGCATGTCCGCCGTGATATTTCACGACGGCGAGGACGTGTGCAAAGATTTCATGGTGCGCGTCGTTAGTTTAGCTCTACGCCTCTAGCAATACTCAGCATTTTATAGATGAACTTCCTTCAGCTGGAACCACACCGCCGAGACCCAAGCACCAGACAGCCCCTACACCGATAAGAGTGTACGCGCGCTTAAATTAAGTTTTGTGAATGAACCACGCAACAAAAAGTAGTGCACAATTTTATAATTAAATAAATACTATGGATGCTTTCCAGTTGTCGGACGGTACGCAATGTTTAAAAAAAATCCGGTCCGTTAGTAATTGTCAAAGTATCAATTGGTGGCGCTAGTGTGCCTTACCCTTCGCCTTAAAGGAGAAGAAAAAAAAATTGTCAATACTGTTTGCGGTTATCGGCTATTTGCAGTTAATCTACGTTCGATGTGGGTAAGCTCGCTTTGTTTTTGAATATATTTAGAACTGGTTCCATGAAACTTTTGTACTATGAGTTTTTTAACTAGTGAATTTAAAATTATGCTCTGAAAAATGAAAATGAAAACGCTTTATTGCTTCTGAAATAGTACAAAGTTACATCGTGGCGGTGGCCTCCTTTAAGATATGAAAATCTGTCTTAGTAGTAGAGTAGTTGAAAGTCTCTCGTAACAGACAAAATGTATGATCATCATCATCTCAGCCAAAAGACGTCCACTGCTGGACAAAGGCCTTTCCCAAGGATCTCCACAACGACCTGTTTTGAGCTGCTCGCATCCAGCGGCTTCCCGCAACCTTTACCAGATCGACGGTCCATCTTGTTGGAGGCCTGCCCACACTGCGCTTTCCGGTAAATATATGATAATACAATATAAAATACAGGTACATATATAAATGAACGTTCAATAAATCTCGGCGATAAAACACGCGCTTACCCACGCGCCGAAGGGGAGTAGGTATTATGCGTTTATGATAATCTCCTGTTGCATAATGTGATGGCGTAGTGGGACGATTTCAGCGGATTTCACTTGGGTTCCGTAGGCAAATGGCCAGATTTCTTTCAATGTAGGTACGTGTAATAGTAACTATTACTTAATCTGGGGGCATGTGTCCGATAAACAAACGATTTCTATAATCTGTTGTGCCTGGATATTGTGACAGTCAACGTGTTCACTTTTGTATACCACAAAGAGGTGGAGATCACACATACCGGTCACGATCGGCTGAAGCACGACCAGCGACAGTTCATTGCTACGGTTACTGAAGCTTAAAGAGGTTTGCAACACCAGAGTTTTCACTCAATATATGTACCTACATATCCTTAGACCGTCTTCTGTTAGTCAGAAAAGCGATATAAACTATTGGGACGTGACCTGTTATGGATATTGGCTGTATTCAAAGCGATAATTAATCGCAAATCGTTCCATCAATTAACGCGTTGCACTAGCGATTTGCCACCTTCAGTCGATGTTTATTTAAAATTAGGGAAGCATCCTAAGGCAACTATAATTGTACAAACAGAATTGAATTAAATACGGAACCGTTCGAGTTTAAAACAAAAAGTACTTTGCCGCTTCGCAAAATCTACGTAGTAGGCATTTTATACGCGAAGGTGGGAAATGGTGAACGAAGGCGTTATGCGGAAAAAGGTATTATTGTTGAAAGATAAATATTATTATCACACAAAGTAACAGTCGCCTAAAAAAAGGCAATTTATGAATCGTTCGTGGGCTCTTTTGACTCGAAAATTTGTGAGAAACTGCCAGGGTTCGAGAAAACTGTATGGGTTTGAGGAAAGTCTTTGCCCAGCAGTGAGCCTAAATAGGTTAAATACATAGTTTGGCAGTGTATAATTTTTAGATATACGTAGGCTTTTACGTTTCATGGTTGCCTAAGAAAGAACTAAACAGCGTATTATATCACCATAAAGAGTATGCAAGCAAGAGAAGATTGCTTCACACGCAGTAGGTCTTAGAGCATGCTCTAAGCAGTAGGTAGCAATACTAACAATTAATAGTAATTTTTAATATTTGCAAAACATATTAACAACAGGAAAGCGGTAAATGCAATAGACGATAAGGCCAGTATAAAAAAAAATCTCATCATCGTCAACATCTCAGCCAAAAGACGTCCACTGATGGACAAAGGGCTCCCTCAATGAGCTCCACAGCGACCGTCTTTGTGCTGCTCGCATCCAGCGGCTTCGCGCAACCTTTATTCACCAGATTGTCGGTCCACCTTTTTGGAGGCCTGCCCACACTACACAGTCGAATGTAGAGAAAAACACAAAATTCGCATAACACAATAACACTACTTTTCTGAGTGATTACTAAATAAACCTCCTTTGAATTGGCGACCACAATTGAAAAGATAATAATCGAATTGGTGCAGGCGCGCGGTCGTGCTAATCCCTCTGTCTGGGTGTACGTACGGGGTTATTTTTTTCATTCTGCATGTCGGGATTTCATTAAAGCTTATTTGTGTGTTGCTGTGGCTGTTTAAATATGCAAAATTCAGCAATCTTGACAGTTACGGTCGTGAAAAATAAATATCTTTCGCAATGAAAGGTATCAGATAAGTTTATAAGGAAAAATTTCTTGAGTCGACCGTTTTGTGGAAAACTTAAAAATGCTAATGTATGTTACTTCCAGTATGTTACTAGGCGGCCGAATCGAACTGGATGTACCTACAAGGCTCAATATAAAGACACATGGCGTAGTTTGAAAGAGGCCTACACCAATATGGTTGAGGAAGGCTAAGAAGAAGAAGAAAATGTTTAATTTAAAACAGAATAAAAGATTCGTATGGGAAAACTGGAACCAATTTATTTATAAACTACTTAAACACAAGATAAGTTACATAGAGAAAGAACATTAAGAAATTTTAAATTTAAAACTATAGCTGAATCAGTAGTATAATAATAAATAAAGGGGAAAGTATGTAACTAAAAGAAGTAAACGACACTTGAACAATGTCACTTCAAACGATTCGTATTGTTAGCTACAGAGTACGCTTACAGATATCTACGTGTCATCGTCATCATCATCATCATCATCATCATCATCATCATCATCATCATCATCATCATCATCATCATTATCATCATCATCATCGGCCTATCTTATTCCACTGCTGGAGATAGGCATAGACATCTGCTTGTATTTAGTATAATTTGATAAACATGGCAAGAGAACTGATTTCCTCGCTACAATGTCTTGTATTGTGTCCTCAAAAACAATGCTTTAGTTATTGTTCTGAGTGTAGAGGTTGACGTTCCTCATTATATGATGAGTTTTCTTACTAATTTATTTACAATAATTTGTCAATGTAATTAGTTTTCATAATGTAATCTGTATTATTTTATTTTTTATGTAAGTAATTTCTAATACAATGTAAATTGTTTTATGGAATAAATAACTATGAACTATGAACAACCTACTCAACTGACGTATACTTAAATTATCTTGTACGTTTAATAACCGGGTACAAAAAAGGAGGAGGTTCTCAAATAGTCTGTATATATTTTTTGTTATTTTTTAAATGTTTGTTCGCGCCTTATCTCCGACATCTATGCACCGATATGAACTATATATGAACCGACACGATCTGAACCCCTCGAAGAATCTAGTAGGGAACGGGGACACGCACTATTGCGTGATGCCATCCATTCTCTCCAAAAAGACTTGTGACGTTGTTTCGAACCCAAAAAAAACGATTTTGTGATTGTTTTTTCGATCGAAGGAGTTTTTGAATTCCATAGACCACTCTTTGAACTCTCTCATTTTCACGTATGAATTTCATTTCGAATAGACACGTTTTCCTGTATCTTTCAACTATTCTAAAAACTGGGTTCCCCACAAAGTCAAAAACAGCTCATCCGAAAGAAAGCCTTCCTAAACCAATCACGACAAACCCACTTGGCTTCTGATAAATAAGTATCAATGCTATTACTCAGGTAAGGCCATACATTTCAAAGGGTTCCGTGTCAAAGGCGGCCCGGGAGCCGAACCCGGAGCCTCCATAATTCGATTTGCCCTGCCACTGGTGCGCGCCACTGTGCCGATAATCTTATTTTGTGAAGTTTATTTTGAATTTCTTATCGTAGTGCGAGTGTCTTCAAAAATGCGTTTCTTTTTATGCGCTTTTGATTTAGATAATAGGACGAAAGGTTCTTCTTCTTTTCAGCAGAGCCTATGTAGGTACCTTTATTAACAAACTCAGTGTTATAATGGTTATACCTATGAAAGTATGTATAAGTACGAGTATAAGTGTCAAATTCATCAAATTATTTACATACTTACCTATTCACAATTATATTGGGTCCTTACCTATGAAATTGACGTTTTTTCTCACTTATTAATAGGTGTATTATTACTTCTAAAAGTCAATATCGGTTGTTAATATTATTATACACCTTTAACTAGGATTATGTTACTTAGGCTTCAGTAATAACAATCATTATTTATTTTGTGTATTTATGGCCCAGTTTTTTTTTTAAACTGACTTCTTTTTTGTTTCGCGGAATTGACTTTTTGTTTCATTGTAGCTTTGAAGGGACTTGATTTTTTCATTAGCAGTCGTTAACAATTACGAACTCGGGGACATGAAATGAGCTGATGATGATATCACATCATCGTTATCATCATCAGCTTATTTTATGTCCCCACTGTTGGGGCACGAGCCTTCCCTATAAATGGATATGGAGAACGGGCCATAAACCACCCAGGGGCCCAGTGCGGTGCGGTGGTTGTTAATGACTGCTAATGCAGCCGGGACCAACGGCTTAATGTGCCTTCCGAAGCACGGAGAAGCTCGAGATGATAAATTTTAGGTCACCCATCCGATGACCGGCCTTTGCGAAAGTTGCTTAACCTCAGCACTTGCAGACCGGGCGCGTTAACCACTGCGCTATCACATACCTGTCTATTTTTCCGTCTTCATACAGTTCAGTCAGCATTTCTTCCAAATCCGAAGACAGGGTGTTGAGTAACTGAAACAAGAGTTCACAATTATAAGGAAGAACGAAAAAAACATCGAATCGTTGTAATTGTATCTAGGTACATTCTTAGAGTTCATATGAATAAATTTTTTTTTAGAATGAATTATTTTATATTTTTTTTAATTTAATTCCACTGGGTCAATGTTGGACAAATTTTTACTATCTAGATTTCGACCCATACTCTCTGACCTACCCAGTCAGATGCAATAGCACTCCAATAATAATTATGCTAACGTGACTCGGACCCATGCAAATTTATCAACACTATCTAACTACTCTTATTTTGCAGGCCGAAGGAGAAGCGTACTTCACCCGGGATCGTTAACTACTGAAGCACTGGCTATCTCGGATCACAACAATGCTGCCAACATTGATGTTATAGCGACATATCAAGATAAGATGGTGGTAGCTTACCATGCGATGTCAGCATTGAATTGATCTGACATGTATGTATGTATGTACCTTTCTAATTTTAAGTTTATTTCACAGACCAAATATTATTTTTAATTTTAATCCATTTTTGATTTAATTTACTGACATTTGAATTTGACATTTTGAATCTTGACATATTTAATTATTGTATTATTGTAATTCTTAGAGCATTAAATGCTCTAAGTTGTAATTAGTGCGACCACGTTTATACTCGTTAAACCAGTTGTAAACAGTGTAAACAAAACAAAACAATCGTTAAAGGCCAATCGAAATTTATTATAACTTTTTTGTTGACTTAAATGACATCGAAAGTCATACACAAGGATAATAATCTGTTGGCATGTGTACCTATATAGCTTGTAAGCTCTTAGGATTGTTCTGTAAGCTTACAATACTTTTTTGAAACAAATAAATAAACATGTCCTAGCCTTTAGAGGCGCCCTCTGGTTGTACCCCTCTTGATCCGATCCAAACTGCTCGGAGAATCCAGCAAGAGACGGGTAAACGCCTGTGTGATGCCATCTCTTATAGAAACCCTCTGACGAAGTTTCGATAACACGGCTTGAGGAACCCTTTATGTTTCTCGCAGCCAACAAAATCACCCCCAAAAAATAACAATGTCAACAACTAGGGTAGTGGTCTCAGTGTTCGACAGGAACCAGTTACCAACATCTATTTTTCTTTAATCATTAAAAATAGTGACCATTATTTTTGGTAGGAAGCAGGTGATCTGTCAAAATTCGATGCCACTACGATACTTCATTAACCTTTGATTGTAATAGACATGTATATAGACAAAGGTCATTAACATCGAATCTTAACATTTCGAAACTGGTGTCGCTTTGTTGTATGTCTTGGTAATTGCATGCAATCCCCATTAATGGAACACAGATTCGTGCGGTGGCGCTCCGAGCACATATTGGGAGGAAATGAGTTAAACCTTGTTCACCGCGTTCGCCGGCTTCGGTTATTTGCTTTTGTGGCATACTGACGCAGCGAACGACTTTTTAGGATACTCTATGGGGTCAATATAACATTGTTTTCTATAGTTTAAAATTTCATCGAACTCTTTATATAGATCTACTGGCGTTTATTATACTTTGTTTGTAAATGTTACGATGTGTTTAAAATTTAAGCGATAATGATATTTATTTTAAGTTTTATTAACTTATCTTATCAACCCGTAAATATTCCTTATCCCAAAACTGGGCTCTGGGTGTATTAGCACATTCTATGTAATCTCTTCCTTAGTCTAAGTAATTGACCTATTGTTTTCTAGACTTGTAGCGACAGTAGAAAAAAACTAGAGCATGAACTTTCCCAAAACAGGAGTAGGTAGATACTTAAATAGAGGCGTGCTTAAATATTCAGCAATGTTTGATGCTCTGGTGATTATTCCATCAGGTGGACAAGTTTGTTTGCCACTCTTAAGTAGTGTTAAAACATTAAATAGATGTTATATATAACGCCTACCAAATATACCTTAGCAATATCACTTAAGAACAGATTGCTAATTTAAATGCGTAGGCGTTCCAATTTATTCGCTGCTCGTTCCACTCAACGATGTGTAACCGAAGATAGGTATTTGCTTAGTTTGCAGACAGGGTGGCTGCGGAAAAAAGTTCAAATAAAAAAAACGTAAGGGCATCGCCGCGGCCCATCGACGCGTGACACCCTACGCGTTGCTGACTGCGCCTTTCTATTAGGGAACACGGTTTTCTATCACCTGTTTAATATAAACACTGCAATTGACATTTTGAAATATCAAAGCGCCAATAAAGATGTTTGGGGGGTAAAACAAGGTGCTGTATAAATTGATTTAGACTGCCATTTTGTACAATACACTTTTGCGGTTTTGATAAATAACAATGTGGACTGCAGACCCCTTGTTTCTTTAGAATTAGCTCTCTTAAT
Organism: Eudonia mercurella; assembly: GCA_963082485.1. NCBI lineage: Eukaryota > Metazoa > Arthropoda > Insecta > Lepidoptera > Crambidae > Eudonia > Eudonia mercurella. Next base: position 2,324,008 of record OY720036.1, on the reverse strand, counting down.
TTAATTGCGTTTTTAAATACCATTCAAGAAATTTATTGTGATCGGTAGATGTTGTAATTTACGCTTGGAAGGTTGCAATATAAATACAAATCAGACTTACAACAAAAAATAAAGAAAATAATTGTATGACTTTGCATGAACTTTTTGTTAGACATAATTACATTCAAAACCCCGAACAACAAGCTAACATCCATACTGTTGCACTTATAAAATTATTAGGATTTCCTCCTCTAACACACTTTCTTAAAAAAGGAGCTTCTGTTAGATACGATGTAAGGTTCCGACCTCTTCTGTGATAGGTTGTTCCCTTAATCTAAAGAACTACTATATAAAATTTTACTACAAAAAATCAGTCAGTCTCAGGAAGCTCTGTGGGAATTGAACCGCTGAGCATTGGGGTCTCGGTAGCTCAGCGGTACGACCAATGGACTGGTTATCCAAAGGTCGTGGGTTCATAATCATAATCACAATATTTATTTGCTTTTAAATACGGTATCATTACAGATGGTAAAAACAAATATAAAGCAACTTATGCCTATTTAACTACTAGTGGTCGCCCAGTGGTCGAAATTCGACCGTAATTTTATTAAGGCTGCACGGATTGTATCCTAAGCAACGAAAAATTAAAAAGATAGAATGTGAGTTTGGATTGGCATTGACAGATTTCGGCCGCTCCTCTTTCATTTTTAAAATTTTTGAAAAGAGTATATTATATGCGTGTGTGTCAAATACATGGTAGTGTGTGTGTAATGTTTGTTTTGTTGATTTAATGTATTTTTATGCATAATTTATAAAAAAAAATCACACTCTGCAATTCTTCTCAATATAGACTAAGTATAAATGTGCGAAATTTTATACTCCTCCTCCTCCGTAAAAAGGGGTACAAATTTTTTGCTTCACGTTATTTAGATAACCATAGCATGCAAACATTTTAGTTTAATTTAAGACATTTAAAAATTATTCATTATTACATTTAATTATTATTATCATTCTAAATAAGTATCACAAATTATATTAGTCAAATTATACAAAAAAAATCGTTCGAATCCCACTCGATCTTCTGGTTAATTATTTCTAGTAAATTTATATTGTACCTAATGATAATTAAAATATCTTTACAACAGCAAACACTATAAAATATTATATACACCGCCGACGCACTGTTTCCCCTAGGTTTTTACTTTTGCGTTACAAAAAGCCACCTCCTCCCGTACCAGACGTAAGAGCCCTCACGAATCAGACATGAAAGCGTTTCGAGTCCACGCATCGCACCCAGTGGGTCGCGAAACGTTCGTGATCTTTACCGTGTTTACACGACATTGCGTTTATGAGTGCACAGCTATAAGTATTGCTCGTACCTCTGGAGCGGTTCCGCAAAGTACCTTCTCGATGCCTTGGACAGTTTTTCACTAATGCTCTCGAGCCCATGCAATTGCGTAGAGATATAGCGTCACTCAGCGTCTTCTACCACTTATACCACGAGTGCTCTGAAGAACTCTTTGACCTTATCCCGCCTTCTCCCTTCCTCCATAGGGGTACGCGTGCTGCTCTCCGGAGTCACCGCTGTACTGTTTCGAACATTCCATCGCGCACAAAGAAATTTGGTGACTCGTTTCTTTGTCGCACTTCCAAAAGATGGAATAGTATATCAGCACACGTTTTCCCTCCTTCCTATGACATGGGGTCCTTCAAACGAGGCGTGAAGAAGCACCTTGTGGGCCGGCAGGGTGAGGGTGACTGATGCTGCTTTGTTTTCGCGCTGCACCAGTTGTCCTTGCGTCTGGACTCCGTTTCCACTTAACATCAGGTTGAGTAGAGTCATTGGCCGAGCTTTGAATTAAAAAAAACGACGGGTTGCACTCTGGGAGTGCCGGCAGAAGTGAAAACTTGAATATTAACGTTGTGCATTTTTGATATTTTGGAATGGTTAGGGAATAATTTTGCACGAATTGCTTTAATTATCAGTATAAAAGTACTCTCATTTATGTGGTAGAATACAATATTTATTTTTGGGCTATCGTACACAAACATGACAATTTATATTACATTAAAAAGTTATATTAAGTTATATTAAAAATTTATATTACGCCGCGCCAGCTGTCTACTCTCCATCCGTCTTACGAATTTCCGATCAGGACACGTGACCTGACGCGAGTTTAACATTTTTTACCCATTCCAAAAAAAGTGCACAACGCCGCTAAAGAAGTTTTCACTTCAAAATTAAAAAAAACAGCTGCACTTCTGTACGTATAGGTACTAAGTGATTTGTGTTTCCTATAGGTATCGTAGGGACACCGGTGACTGACATTTGAAGTACAGGAACCTTGAAAGGGATTTTATTATTGACTGAACAACATGAAACTGTACGAAAGAGTAATTTAAGGTTTGTATTTTTTGAAAATAAAACCGTATAACTTCCTAATGTCACTTGGTCAATATTTCCTTCAAGGGTCGCGTAGATTTTCATGGATATTTTACGAGATGACAGTTAGTGGTTGCCGAATACTAAATCCAGTTGCTGATCCTTATTTTTTACTTAAGTATATGTTTCTTGATAAGTACAATTTGGATCTTTTCAAGACAACGGGGAATGTGCATTTTCTAGGCAAGTCGTACATCCTAGGCCGATTCATCACATCTGTGATCATCACCACAAATAATCTCATCACTTACGATCAGGAGAGATTGTGGTCAAATACTAATACTAACTAGCTGTAATGTTTTAATTAAGAGAAATTTTGGAATTAAAAAATTATTAAGGTAAATTATATTTAAAAAAATAAAAAATAAATAAAAATGTATTTATTTCAGGTAAATCAATTACAATTAAGTTGCCGGGGCTACCCCAAAAAGTAGTCAGAAGACACCTGTGTGGGGTATTTATATATTCAAATCCCTATAAAAATATTTACGAGTCAGAATATTAACCAATATATTAATATTATTTGTGTGAAAAAGTGTGCGTGTATGACGTTACAATAAATATAAAGAAGAAATAGATCTATTGTAAAATGTTCTATTGATACAAAAAAAATAGCGTGGCGTTGAAAGTTCAATGGCCAAGAAAAGTACACAAACTGTTGCTATGCAACGCATGTGAAACAAACGATGGCGTTTCAGTACCTACTGCAAGTCAACAAGAACCTTATGTCCGAAGTAATAAGATTCAATATTTGCATCCTTACTCGCATTAGTATGTTTGCAGGGTAAATGTGATCCAGGTCAAAGTTTACCCCAGTTTGAAAGAAATCAAGTGGTATCGATTTATTTAGAAGTATGTCACGCTTCAAATAAGCATAAGAGAGAACGTAATTAATTTCTACAAGGCAATGCCCATTTGTAGCTAAGCGTAAACATGACGTTACCAAAAAAATTATCAATATTTTTCTTTGTAGGGTTTGCAACATTTTTTTAAATATTATTTTTGTGAACATGTTGATAAGTCCGACTTCCGGTCTGTATTTTTAGCTTTAAAGCTGTCAAAATATAACTTAGTACCTACTTACTTATTGATAGTAGATTAGAGTACCCACAGGAAACAGTAAAACGATAAAATGCACTGCGAAATTTTAACACATTCACTATCGAATTCGGAATCACTTTTACTATAGTAACACTGTTAAAATAAAAACAGATTTACATTATGTCGCGAATAAAGTTTCATCATCATCATTATCTCAGCCAAAAAGACGTCCACTGCTGGACAAAGGCCTCCCTCAAGGATAATTAAATTTGAGGGGACTTTGCCATAATCGCCACGCTTGGCAGGCGGGTTGGCGATCGCAGTAAGGTGAGAATAATCACAGAGAGACGCTGCTGCACATCCTCTGGAATGGTCCCATAGTCGCCTTCTACGACACCCACGGGAAGAGATGGGGTGGTGCAATTCTTTTCCCCCGGCACCACACGGGGTGAATAAAGTTTTGAATGTATTAATTTACAAGACTATATTTGAAAGTCTTATGACATTCTTCTTTTCCTTTGTCTACGGCTGGAGAACTCGATGAGCCGGCAAGAAACCCAGCAAAAGCGCAAGGCTATTCTCCCTTTTCTTTCACTTTAGAAATTGAATCTCACGCCATCACCTTTAGCAATCAGAGCATCAGCAAACATAAAAGGAACAAACTCTACATAAAGTTATACTTACAATTGAACTTTTATGTTCCATTACAAAAAAAGAATGTTTACAGGAGTTTAACGCAAACTCCTTACATAAGGTATCTCGGCGAGCGATTTTTGAATCTCACCAGTGATCTCGAAATAAATGTAACATGCAATATAACATGAAATATAATAATTTTTGCTTGATTAACAATCTGATTACTCTGTCTCTAACTTTCTGTATCAAAAATAACTTACCAGTGAACTTGAATTAGAGAAAAAGGGGCACTCTTAATTGATATCACAGCGTGAGATTAAGTCACCGATTACAAAAAATAATAAAAAAATAAAATAAAATACTTTTATTTCAGACTGTGTCCATATAAGTAGGTAGTTGATAGGTAAATTAATAACTAAAAAAATAATTAATAATTAAAATCGTATACTAATTAAAACAAAATCGCCCTCCTAAGCGTAACAGCTATAATCCGACGTTTCGGCCGTCTTGACCGGCTGTCACGGGCTAGTTAGCCGTAGTTCAGCAAGTGACCAAGAATCCCTTTACTAAAGAGTTTGTATTTAACTTCATTTAACATTCTATCTCACAAAGAGTCAACAGTCTATTTAGCAATTCCCCATTTTATGTACTGAAACTCCGAAGTTATCCTTCATAAAGCTAACGATGTCTGTCTAATTGTTTGGAAGTGTCCCGTGGATCCCCCCGGGCTCAGAAGCGTTGACAAGCGCCTGTTATATATATTCTTTTTATTTCCTTCTACCATTTAATGCTATGAGATGATATTTCATCGTGCGTAGTACATGTAAAAAAAGAGATGCTACATACTAAATACAAGTTTTTTAATCTAAATAAGTAGGCAAATGACTCCGCTCCATCTGAGGTTAAGTATAGCTCCCTCTTGAAGGGAGTGAGGGTGGAAGGGTGTATGGTTGTGATTTTAATTTTTAACGACGAAAACAGTGTCGCATTGCCACTATTTTTCTACTGCGTGGCAAATAAGGAATACTTAATAAGATACCAATCAATACCATACCCATCATAATTTGGTATATGTATAAGTGATGTTCCTGTGTTTTCAATTTGTATGATTGTGTGACTGTACCAAATAAAGATATTTTCTATTTCTATTTACTTATTTTTGTCATCATGATTACATAATGATGTTGTCATATCAAGAAAAATAATAGTTTTGAATCCACGCATCTACTTAGATTTTTAGTCTGTGGTTAAATCATTTTATGATTTATCTGAAATGTTCATATATACCAAGTGAATGCAAATTTTGGACATTAAACGGAGCGTCCCCGGAGCGTCGGCGACACCCTGTTTATGAATAATGCCTTTCGTAACATTTACAATAAACTCATTACTTTACCGAAAGTTCACGGAGTGTTTGGAAGAACTATTTGTGTTGCGGTCGATTTTAATGAAAATACCTTAAACATATTTATATCACGTAGCCTGTATACGTCAGTTATACAAACTTTTTGCGGATGTTATTTAAAATATCCTTTTAACCGTTCTTACAATAAAAAAAATAACGGTGTTTAAGCTTACTTAGTGCTCGTATATACAAGGTGGCCGGAAGATTGACGTCCAAAAGAAAAAATTAGGTCTCTCGTGTCGTGGGGTATCCGAATCACCCCCATGTATGTTCCGCGATTTTTCACGGTTTTCGAGTTATGAATTTTTTCTAAATTTTTGAGAATTTTCGAGCGATCAACTTAAAAAATTTCTAGAAAAAAAGTAGAAGACTTTTTTGTATTTTTTTTTTGCAACGAAATCTTCATAAATTGTACTTTTATGCATAAAACAATTAGCTTCGTAACTTTGATGAAAATTTGGAAATGCAGGTCTCAAGAATAAAAAATACGATTATTGAATTATGGCTAGAACATTAAGATTAAAATTAAAAATCTAAACAGATGACTGCATGGTTTTGTAGTGATCCTAAAACATGCGACATACTCTCAGCTTTCATAATCATTAAAAAAAATAGTACTTAATGAGCTAGTTTTCCTAGAATCGGCCTTCAAAGACAGCCACGTGGTATTTTTTTTAAATAATCCATGTGATTAAAACAAAAAGTCTTGCTATTTTATGGTTCCTAATGTTAAATTGGTTTGTTGACTAACCAAAAATCTTCCCAGACTAATACCTAAATCTGCCGCAAAGCAGCATTATTTTAAATTGCTGTGGTACTAGGACTAGTGAAATTACCAAGCATAAAGGCAAAAGAACTGAAACTTCAGAGCCGACAATGCGCTCGTGATACTCTTGTCCAAAGGCTGTGAAGGCAGCTTTCCAGGCCGTATGGTATGCTCGATTGGTGGTTTAATGACATATAAAGAAAATCAAAGCCGTTTAGCGGTTACAGCGGGATTGAAAGGACATAAACAAAACAACACACGTGCTTCCCACATTCACTAAAACTAAAATACGAATATCAATACAATAGCTAAAACTTACTGTTACAATGTTTCAGTACAATGCCGTTTGTTTTTATTTCTGAAGAAAACAAAATGGTTTCATTTATTACAGTGACAAGGAAGGATTACGGAACAATGGACATTAATCCGACAATTCCAATAAGACGTTAAAAGTATGAATGTAACAAACAAGATAAAGGGAAACATCAATAATTGGAAAGAGATGGATGTCTCTGTCTGTTGTTTCTTCTTTGCTCTTGTTTTAATATAAATCATTCGATCTATTTTGACTTATTGACATTTATTTCTATAAATTCTATCAGTCAATTATGTCATGGACTAATAATCTATATATTAATACGTGAAGCAAAAACTTTGTAGCCGTTTTTACGAAAATTGCGCGGACGGAGGAGTATGAAATTTCGCACACTTATAGTTTATATAAAGAAGGTTATCCGAATGTTAATATTTTTTTTAAATTATGCATAAAATACATCAAATCAACAAAAACAACCATGTATTTGACTCACACGCATATGTATTTAACACATACGTATTGTTTGACTTTAATGCGGCCGACATAGTCTGTCAATGCCAATCCAAACTCACATTCTATCTTTTTAAATTTTTCATTGCTGAGGATACAATCCATGCAGCCTTAATAAAATTACGGTCGAATGTCGACCACTGGGCGACCACTAGTATAATTAATTATGTTTTAAGAATACAGCTCTGCCTTGGTGTTCTAGTAGTTTAACCACCCGGTCTTAGAGCCAAAAGGTCCTTGGTTCTATTCCCATTATCTGGGGGTACATATTGTTGTGCGCGGTATAGTTCAAGGTTGAACTTGTTCTAAGATAAGATAGCCAGTTACTCAAATACTCAAAATTCTGTGTGATTCATTGAGTTGTTTCTGTGATCGATGACGAAGACTACCGTTGTATAACTTTATCAATTATCATATCTTTATACGAGTATATATAAATCTTCTGAGCGTGTGTATGTTATTGAACTCCTTCTAAACGGCTGGACCGATTTGGATGAAATTTTCTGTGTGTGTTCAAGTGGATTCGAGAATGGTTTAGATTTACAATTGGACCCGGTAGATGGCGCTGCTATAGGGGTCCATCATGGGATACGGGCGTCCTTATGCGGACGAATGTTTTGTTTGTTTTGTTGTCATGGAAACTACTAATTGTTAGTACTACTCAATATTAATCTATTATCTTGGGAAGAGCGAGCCAACCCCAACACGAGTATTGTATTACTTTTTGGGATGTCTCAACATTTTGTAAAATCGATATTGAGTAATAAAGCTATTATTATAACGCGCAATGAAATAGAAATACCTATGCATGCCGCGTCGCAAGACGCTTGTACTCGTGATCAAGGCCATGAAAAAGTCGCACTCCAGTCGCCTAAATGTCATCATTATTATCATCATCAGCTCATTTATATGTCTCCACTGCTGGGGCACGAGCCTTCCCTATGGATGGATAGGGAGAACGGGCCGTAAATAGAAGCGAGACTAGGTTCTTGGCTCGACGTGAATGGACTCGACATATAGGGATCAATTCCGTAAACCACCACGCGGGCCCAGTGCGGATTGGTGGTTGTCAACGACTGCTAATGCAGCTTTGTTTTTCATACTGAAACAATAACACCCATGCACAACCCACATTCGTCATACAGATAACGCTCACGAATGCTACTAAACGCAATTCAACGCGAACGTTGTACATCATCATCATCATCATCAGCTCTTTTTATGTCCCCAGTGCTGGGGTACGAGCCTTCGCTATGGATGGATAGGGAGTACGGGCCATAAACCACCACGCGGGCCCAGTGCGTGTTAGTGGTTATTAACGACTGCTAATGCAGCCGGAACCAACGGCTTTACGTGCCTTCTGAAGCACGGAGGAGCTCGAGATGACAAATTTTTGGTCACCCATCCGATGATCGGCCTTTGCGAAAGTTGCTTAACCTCAACCTTCACCACCATCTCTATCTACTAACGTTGTACACCAATGATTAATTCAACACAATCAAGATTCAGCATTTGACACCGTTTTCGCACAATTCACATTTCAATTGTAAAACTGACGTCGATGTAGGTGCAGCGCGCGTTTTACAATTCAGATTGCACAACTCATGAATGTGCACGCGTGTCTCCGTGATTTCTCAGCTGTATTATCGACAATAACTATCACTTCTTTCACTTATTAAGTGATCAGCCGGATGTTTCATTGATGACTTATTCAGATTTAGAGACGCTGTAAAAAGTATGTGGAAATATGAAAACATATCCTACTTTCATGTAAGTGTGTGGTCATAGGAGTATATTTACAGTCGCTGTATGGCTTTACTTACAATTTTACAATGTCGTCAAAGTACAGAATGACGGAAAGGATTGCCTAGTGCTCGCGTGTCGTAGCTTTGGAACTCTTGATCAGCGTCAGGAAACGCAATTAAATACTCAATACTCAATTAATTATTGCATTCTACAATGGTAAGAAGATGTTAGGTAAAAGAACAATGAGAGCGTTGTATAGACCTTGAAAAGTCTACAGCAGAAGCGAACAACATTTTGAATCCGATAAACAAATCATAACTTATCACCATAGTCGGTACGTAGTTCATTCAGCCGAACAGTGTTCAAACAGAAGTTCTTGAGTGAAGGTAGCTGCGGATCGTTCAATTTCCGATACAACCACAAAGCGGCGCCGGCCGTCCGCGGCGTACGTGCCGTTAAAGTTTTTTTTAAATTAAATAGCTTGGTACGGTTAGCACATTAGCCAAATTTTAAAAGTAGATAAAATACTAGGTATACGGTAAAGGTGTCATTAATAATAAGCAATCGGTGTTAATGAGTGTTGATAAATGATATTCCCCAGACTCCCTTAAGCTTTAGTAAAGATGTAAGATATATCTAAGACTTCATCTTCATCATCATCATCATCATCATCATCATCATCATCATCATCATCATCATCATAATCATCATCATCAGCTCATTTTATGTCCCCTCTGTTGGGGCACGAGCCTTCACTATAGATGGATAGGGAGAATGGGCCATAAACCACCACGCGGTCCTAGTACGGATAGGTGGTAGTTAATGACCGCTAATGCAGCCGGGACCGACAGCTTTACGTGCCTTCCGACGCACGGAGGAGCTCGAGATGTTACATTATTGGTCAGCCATCCGATGACCGGTCTTTGCGAAAGTTGCTTAACCTCAGCACTCGCAGACCGGGCGCGTTAACCACTGCATCGAGCTCCTTCTTCAGACTTCATACGTAACGAGAATAATAGTTTCTATCATGATTCCTATTCATACATCACAATCTGTGGCATCCATACCCGTACATCATACCTAGATACTCTCGTCCTTCTCGCAAAATAGGGAGACAGCATTAAAATTACCAATTTTGAGTAAACTTGCAGTAGTAGTAGTGACCTCGGCCAAGGTGGAGTAGTCATATGTAAAGACTATAATATTTGCAACTATTATTCACTCGTCTAAGAAAAATTTAAGTATTCTAGTTTTTTCGTAGTTTAGGAACAAAACAAATTATTGAACCTAAATACCTACCTAAAGGTTTTTAGGGCGGCCGGACCGAGAATCTTATGTTAAAACTAGATTTTAAATAACCCTGCTTTATACATTCATTCAAGGATGTAAGCCATGCTAAAGGAGTCTTGTATGTTACAAAATTCCTCTACCCCAAACCCGTCAGTCTGGACTCAACCCCTTTGTTGACTCTAGCTAGTTGACTAGCTGATAAGCTACAACCAAATAGTTTCAGGTCGAATCTTTCTCCCCACCAACCATGGTGAATGTGAGCACTTGCACAATAACCTATGGTTATTTGCAGATGTGCACATTTAGCATGTAAAACCTATAATTTGCACTAATTAACTTTATATTATGTTAACGTCCAGCTCTTTTTGTATTTAGTTTTTAGGTGTACACATATTTTTAGATTACGATCTAGATTACCTACAACCACTATTTTTGTTGTATAACTTTGCAACATTTGTAATTTGTCTTGTGTATGTAAATAAATAAAATAAAAAAATAAAAATTAGCTTAGCTTCTTTTCCCCTTTTACTAACTTCCTTAACTTAAGGTCCGGTTTAGCTATCTTTCTACCTAAATGTTCAGCTTTAGCCTCGCTTACAAATAGTAGAACATATCACAACATCCGTATTAAATATTTCCTTTGTCAATTTTGTTACGCTATCATACCTAGGTACATTTATCAATACCATTGTCAAACAATCGAGACCGAGCGAACCTTATTGCAACGGGAAAATAATTACAACTTCGCCTCGAACAGAAACAATACGACCGGGAGAATAAAAAAAAAACAATAAATACCGTCACCAATCAGCCGTGAACGTACCTTGCTTAATAAGAAAAAAGTCCCCCTTGTTTCCATTGAACATTCCCCAGCGACAGACATCGCGACGCAACTTTCTTCATTTGCACTGAACAATGCTTGTTTCGACTTAATGCTAAGCAACAAATTAACACAAAACAGTAAAAGTATTAACGTAAAAGCAGTAACAGAAGTTTTAGTTAGTATATTTCTGACATGGATCCTCAGAAAAATATTTTTTTTTCCATCTTTACGTACGAGTACGACAGGAGAGGTCCCACTTTATCATCATCAAGGAATAGTCCCATCTGTCACCTCGGTTTGTCCACCAGGGTGACGGATGGGAAAAAAAGTTTCTTCTGTCACCCCGTCACGAGGTGGACGGCTGAAACTTTTGCAAAGAAGATTATACCTACTTGCCTAAAGCTTTAAATGTAAAATGTTTAAAGCTTCCTTCGGGGTACTAGTTATTTTTTTTCTCATGGGTGGACGAATGGGAGTAGAAAAAGTTCCATCTGTCACCCTAATAGCGAATTTCAATTTTAAAAAGTTTCATCCGTCCTCATAGTGACGGGGTGACAGAAAACTTTCCATATTTATTAAGAAGCCTCTATATATTAGTACATAATAGATTACCATTGTACCAAAACCTGCTTTTATTTATATAACGAGGTTGCATTAGTTCTAAACCAGAAATATAATTTAATCTTCATTTTGTTATTGTTGTTCCATTACTTAACTTTTATCTCTTTTTTAAATTGCAATCTGTTTACGAACAATTTAGACAATTAATAAGTAAACATAATAGAAAATACATCCCATAATCAAGATCTAATTGTTAAACAGACTAAGTTACCTCCCCCGGATGTTATCATAATTAATTTCTATTTGCCTTAGACTAATCTAAACACTGGCAATTTGTTTCACCAGAAATTATTTTCCAACTCCTTATTCTGAAATATTATCAGGGAAGAAAGTTTTCGACTACCTTATATCTGTCCCTTTCATATTTATGGATTAAGAGAGTGACATAGTATAGACTTCGAGTTTAAAGTTTGAGAAATGGGGTCTTTTGCACCCATTCCTGGTGGCTCATTAAGAAAGTTTTAAGGAACTTTCTCGAAGTCCTAATGGGCAATCTTGACGATTGTTCTAAAGATTTAATGATCTATTCGTGAGGACGAAGGTAGAGAAACCAAAGTTTGCCCACTTTTGAAAATTGTTCTTGACTCGGTAAGCTTAAGAATGTTATGAAAATTAAATTAACAAAGTTCTTAGTTTTCATAACTTAATTCAATGTTGGTATTTTTATTAAAAATTCTCGTTGAATTGGTTTCTTAAATATGTAAATTTTAAGGATCACGGCGTTTAAGGATTAGGGCGTTTTTTCTGTGCAGGGATCAGCGGTTATACCCGCCCCTTTTGTTTTTGACAAATTTTCTGACAAAGCTTAACAATGAACTAAAACAAATGGCTTTGACAAAAAAAAAGGTCGGATGGTTTACTATTGGTCATTCTATGGTCATCTTCATGGTAGGCGGAGTTAACTACGATCGCCACATTAAGGCAAAAATGTTTGTAACTGGATATTTTATTTATTTCATTTTATTTTATTTGGGAAACAAACAATACAGAATAGTAAATATAAAAATGTTACACACAAGTTACACAGTAATCAATCAGTGAAGTTTCAGCTAGTTTAAAATAAAACAATATTTGAAACCTCGTTCATGAAAACCGAATTCAAATCATACCAGTTAAAAGCTTCTCAAATTCAGGACCGCAACACGATGACAAGTCCGTTCGGGTCCCGATAACGAGCGGCGTGTGGTCACCGCCACGTATCAGGAAATGGGAATGTCCAGCGCATTTCGGTTTACCCTTTATGTCATGATGCGGGTAGCACCTGCAGATACGTATTGAAATTAATTCTGTTTAGGCTAGTGGCTTTTTGGAAAGAGTTTGCTTATCGCCTCTGGCAGCATTTTTTCAGTGTCAACGGAGTTTTTGGTGGCGGCGAGAAACTTAAAGTATTCCTCGAGCCGTGTGATCGAAACTAGATTCTCCGAAGGATTCTCTTACATACATATATACATACATACAGTCAAGCCTGTCTCCCATAGGGTACATAGTAAATGAATTTGTTTATTAGAGGAGGATCACAATGAATATTTTTATATTGTCACTCAACCGGCAATAGAGAGCGTCGCGCACAAACCACTACATACACCATCGGGTTTTTTAGAAACACTTTCCATAAATATGAACTATGCTGCATTATATTTATCTATTTTATTTATCATGGCATTAGAATACAAATGCGCACAAATATCGGAAACTCAATGATAATTAACTATTTTTGTTTCATTAAATTCAATCAATCATTAATGAAAGGAAACACTTTCTCATCACCGTCATCGCCATGTGTCCACGGACCTTACAAAGGGTTCAACGTGTCAGCCAAAAATGTATATTTAAAAATGTCAGTAAATCCGTATAAAGTGTTTCAAAAATATTTACCATTTTTAGATGTTATATCACATTTCCAAAACCAGTATATTTCTTATACCATGTTTGTAGGCAGTCTAATAAATAAAAATAAGCGTTGTTTTCTATAGCAGATACCTCGTTAATCACTTGAATGGGATCTTAGAACTTCAGTTATGGCGGTCGGCACGCAATGCTAATCTATGGATACTGATTATCTTCTTGACTACTGATTGGAAAAAAGAGAATTTCTTATAAGAGTAACGTTAAGAACGTAGAGGTATTATAGTTACCAACATGCTGGCCAAATGTTGCTTGTAGACTATAATTTATAATGCTAATTGTAAAATCAAACTCTTTCGAATAACTCCTCTCCTAAAACAAACTCAGGTACCTGTCACATACTGGTACATATATTTTTATTTCGAAACTTATTTATTAGAGCATTAAACCAAATTTAATGCTCTAAGCTTATTTCGCTTTTTTCTTCTTAATTTTTTAACAACAGCATAAGTGACCTCAGACAAGGGTTGGTACTTGATTTTTTAGTGGGTATACCTCCTCCCCTACCTTCGTCGAGTTTTAGTGGCTAAACGAGAGAGTCCCACATAACCCGGGGTTGCCCCTAGCCGTAGCTAGTGCATAGTATTTTTATGTAGTTAAAAAAATACTGGGGTAGCCTATACAAAAACCTTTGTCCACTCTGCAGAATTCCGAATTCCGTATCATTTTACTGTCCTATTATTATGGTTTTATACAAAATCAAAGTCTTTTTATAAGGCAACTATATAGTGCAACAATGGCTAATGTGACTAATTCCTATGACCTTCTTCGCACCTTTTAACAAACTTCTCCAAAAAGCTGTCGGGAAACATCAGACTCCAACAATCCATAGGCGCCTCCGCATATCTAGCTTTACGCACGGGTCTCTGAACTTCTGTAACAATATTGTGTTGCCTTGTTCTTACAGCTCTCGGTGGTTCATGCATATCCTACTGTGTGATCTTGTCCTTGTCAATGTAATAACCTTGGCGAATATATAAAAGTGGAACGTCACTTAAATCAGGTCTCTGCACCAAGGCAACCGACATGTTAGCACGTGACGGTAGCACCGAAGGTGTTTCAGAGTGATCATCTTCCCCACTTTGACAAGAATCTAAATTATCGGAGTTCAATTCTAGGTAATCTTCTTCCTCTGAGCAATCACCTTCCGAAATATCTTCTTTCGCCAAAATGTCCTCGACAACAGAGTCGGCTACGCGTTTTCGCGACATTCCATGTATAATAACACCAATATTAAAAAAACACTACTTTAAAATTAACGCTTACGTAAACCATCGCATGTGGGTCGAATCGACCCAAACTTACTTTATGCGTCCTTCCTGCGCAAACGCCTGGCGGGAACTGATCGGCGCGAGGTGAGGGGGTAGCTTACATTTTAGTTTGAAGATACCAAAAATGGCGCCGTGAAATAACAAATATTTTAGGAATTACGACGGAATTGGCACAGCTCTGGGTCTTTAAGACCCAGCGCGAGTCCTCGCGGGTTAAGTGATCAGCCGGATGTTTCATTGACGACTTATTCAGATGTAGAGACGCTGTAAAAAGTATGTGGAAAGATAAAAACATATCCTACTTTCATGTAAGTGTGTGGTCATAGGAGTATATTTACAGTCGCTGTATGGCTTTACATACAATTTTACAATGTCGTCAAAGTACAAAATGACGGAAAGGATTGCCTAGTGCTCGCGTGTCGTAGCTTTGGAACTCTTGATCAGCGTCAAGAAACGCAATTAAATACACAATTATTTATTGCATTCTACAATGGTATGAACATGTTAGGTAAAATAACAATAAGAGCGTTGTATAGATCCTGAAAAGTCTACAGCAGAAGCGAACAACATTTTGAATCCGATAAACAAATCAAAACTTATCACCATAGTCGGTACGTAGTTCATTCAGCCGAACAGTGTTCAAACAGAAGTTCCTGAGTGAAGGTAGCTGCGGATCGTTCAATTTCCGATACAACCACAAAGCGGCGCCGGCCGTCCGCGGCGTACGTGCCGTTAAAGTTTTTTTTTTTAAATTAAATAGCTTGGTACGGTTAGCACATTAGCCAAATTTTTAAAGTAGATAAAATACTAGGTATACGGTAAAGGTGTCATTAATAATAAGCAATCGGTGTTAATGAGTGTTGATAAATGATATTCCCCAGACTCCCTTAAGCTTTAGTAAAGGTGTAGGATATATCTAAGACTTCATCATCATCATAATCATCATCAGCTCATTTTATGTCCCCTCTGTTGGGGCACGAACCTTCACTATAGATGGATAGGGAGAATGGGCCATAAACCACCACGCGGTCCTAGTACGGATAGGTGGTAGTTAACGACCGCTAATGCAGGCGGGACCGACAGCTTTACGTGCCTTCCGAAGCACGGAGGAGCTCGAGATGTTACATTTTTCGTCAGCCATCCGATGACCGGCCTTTGCGAAAGTTGCTTAACCTCAGCACTCGCAGACCGGGCGCGTTAACCACTGCATCGAGCTCCTTCTTCAGACTTCATACGTAACGAGAATAATAGTTTCTATCATGATTCCTATTCATACATCACAATCTGTGGCATCCATACCCGTACATCATACCTAGATACTCTCGTCCTTCTCGCAAAATAGGGAGACAGCATTAAAATCACCAATTTTGAGTAAACTTGCAGTAGTAGTAGTGACCTCGGCCAAGGTGGAGTAGTCATATGTAAAGACTATAATATTTGCAACTATTATTCACTCGTCTAAGAAAAATTTAAGTATTCTAGTTTTTTCGTAGTTTAGGAACAAAACAAATTATTGAACCTAAATACCTACCTAAAGGTTCTTAGGGCGGCCGGACCGAGAATCTTATGTTAAAACTAGATTTTAAATAACCCTGCTTTATACATTCATTCAAGGATGTAAGCCATGCTAAAGGAGTCTTGTATGTTACAAAATTCCTCTACCCCAAACCCGTCAGTCTGGACTCAACCCCTTTGTTGACTCTAGCTAGTTGACTAGCTGATAAGCTACAACCAAATAGTTTCAGGTCGAATCTTTCTCCCCACCAACCATGGTGAATGTGAGCACTTGCACAATAACCTATGGTTATTTGCAGATGTGCACATTTAGCATGTAAAACCTATAATTTGCACTAATTAACTTTATATTATGTTAACGTCCAGCTCTTTTTGTATTTAGTTTTTAGGTGTACACATATTTTTAGATTACGATCTAGATTACCTACAACCACTATTTTTGTTGTATAACTTTGCAACATTTGTAATTTGTCTTGTGTATGTAAATAAATAAAATAAAAAAATAAAAATTAGCTTAGCTTCTTTTCCCCTTTTACTAACTTCCTTAACTTAAGGTCCGGTTTAGCTATCTTTCTACCTAAATGTTCAGCTTTAGCCTCGCTTACAAATAGTAGAACATATCACAACATCCGTATTAAATATTTCCTTTGTCAATTTTGTTACGCTATCATACCTAGGTACATTTATCAATACCATTGTCAAACAATCGAGACCGAGCGAACCTTATTGCAACGGGAAAATAATTACAACTTCGCCTCGAACAGAAACAATACGACCGGGAGAATAAAAAAAAAACAATAAATACCGTCACCAATCAGCCGTGAACGTACCTTGCTTAATAAGAAAAAAGTCCCCCTTGTTTCCATTGAACATTCCCCAGCGACAGACATCGCGACGCAACTTTCTTCATTTGCACTGAACAATGCTTGTTTCGACTTAATGCTAAGCAACAAATTAACACAAAACAGTAAAAGTATTAACGTAAAAGCAGTAACAGAAGTTTTAGTTAGTATATTTCTGACATGGATCCTCAGAAAAATATTTTTTTTTCCATCTTTACGTACGAGTACGACAGGAGAGGTCCCACTTTATCATCATCAAGGAATAGTCCCATCTGTCACCTCGGTTTGTCCACCAGGGTGACGGATGGGAAAAAAAGTTTCTTCTGTCACCCCGTCACGAGGTGGACGGCTGAAACTTTTGCAAAGAAGATTATACCTACTTGCCTAAAGCTTTAAATGTAAAATGTTTAAAGCTTCCTTCGGGGTACTAGTTATTTTTTTTCTCATGGGTGGACGAATGGGAGTAGAAAAAGTTCCATCTGTCACCCTAATAGCGAATTTCAATTTTAAAAAGTTTCATCCGTCCTCATAGTGACGGGGTGACAGAAAACTTTCCATATTTATTAAGAAGCCTCTATATATTAGTACATAATAGATTACCATTGTACCAAAACCTGCTTTTATTTATATAACGAGGTTGCATTAGTTCTAAACCAGAAATATAATTTAATCTTCATTTTGTTATTGTTGTTCCATTACTTAACTTTTATCTCTTTTTTAAATTGCAATCTGTTTACGAACAATTTAGACAATTAATAAGTAAACATAATAGAAAATACATCCCATAATCAAGATCTAATTGTTAAACAGACTAAGTTACCTCCCCCGGATGTTATCATAATTAATTTCTATTTGCCTTAGACTAATCTAAACACTGGCAATTTGTTTCACCAGAAATTATTTTCCAACTCCTTATTCTGAAATATTATCAGGGAAGAAAGTTTTCGACTACCTTATATCTGTCCCTTTCATATTTATGGATTAAGAGAGTGACATAGTATAGACTTCGAGTTTAAAGTTTGAGAAATGGGGTCTTTTGCACCCATTCCTGGTGGCTCATTAAGAAAGTTTTAAGGAACTTTCTCGAAGTCCTAATGGGCAATCTTGACGATTGTTCTAAAGATTTAATGATCTATTCGTGAGGACGAAGGTAGAGAAACCAAAGTTTGCCCACTTTTGAAAATTGTTCTTGACTCGGTAAGCTTAAGAATGTTATGAAAATTAAATTAACAAAGTTCTTAGTTTTCATAACTTAATTCAATGTTGGTATTTTTATTAAAAATTCTCGTTGAATTGGTTTCTTAAATATGTAAATTTTAAGGATCACGGCGTTTAAGGATTAGGGCGTTTTTTCTGTGCAGGGATCAGCGGTTATACCCGCCCCTTTTGTTTTTGACAAATTTTCTGACAAAGCTTAACAATGAACTAAAACAAATGGCTTTGACAAAAAAAAAGGTCGGATGGTTTACTATTGGTCATTCTATGGTCATCTTCATGGTAGGCGGAGTTAACTACGATCGCCACATTAAGGCAAAAATGTTTGTAACTGGATATTTTATTTATTTCATTTTATTTTATTTGGGAAACAAACAATACAGAATAGTAAATATAAAAATGTTACACACAAGTTACACAGTAATCAATCAGTGAAGTTTCAGCTAGTTTAAAATAAAACAATATTTGAAACCTCGTTCATGAAAACCGAATTCAAATCATACCAGTTAAAAGCTTCTCAAATTCAGGACCGCAACACGATGACAAGTCCGTTCGGGTCCCGATAACGAGCGGCGTGTGGTCACCGCCACGTATCAGGAAATGGGAATGTCCAGCGCATTTCGGTTTACCCTTTATGTCATGATGCGGGTAGCACCTGCAGATACGTATTGAAATTAATTCTGTTTAGGCTAGTGGCTTTTTGGAAAGAGTTTGCTTATCGCCTCTGGCAGCATTTTTTCAGTGTCAACGGAGTTTTTGGTGGCGGCGAGAAACTTAAAGTATTCCTCGAGCCGTGTGATCGAAACTAGATTCTCCGAAGGATTCTCTTACATACATATATACATACATACAGTCAAGCCTGTCTCCCATAGGGTACATAGTAAATGAATTTGTTTATTAGAGGAGGATCACAATGAATATTTTTATATTGTCACTCAGCCGGCAATAGAGAGCGTCGCGCACAAACCACTACATACACCATCGGGTTTTTTAGAAACACTTTCCATAAATATGAACTATGCTGCATTATATTTATCTATTTTATTTATCATGGCATTAGAATACAAATGCGCACAAATATCGGAAACTCAATGATAATTAACTATTTTTGTTTCATTAAATTCAATCAATCATTAATGAAAGGAAACACTTTCTCATCACCGTCATCGCCATGTGTCCACGGACCTTACAAAGGGTTCAACGTGTCAGCCAAAAATGTATATTTAAAAATGTCAGTAAATCCGTATAAAGTGTTTCAAAAATATTTACCATTTTTAGATGTTATATCACATTTCCAAAACCAGTATATTTCTTATACCATGTTTGTAGGCAGTCTAATAAATAAAAATAAGCGTTGTTTTCTATAGCAGATACCTCGTTAATCACTTGAATGGGATCTTAGAACTTCAGTTATGGCGGTCGGCACGCAATGCTAATCTATGGATACTGATTATCTTCTTGACTACTGATTGGAAAAAAGAGAATTTCTTATAAGAGTAACGTTAAGAACGTAGAGGTATTATAGTTACCAACATGCTGGCCAAATGTTGCTTGTAGACTATAATTTATAATGCTAATTGTAAAATCAAACTCTTTCGAATAACTCCTCTCCTAAAACAAACTCAGGTACCTGTCACATACTGGTACATATATTTTTATTTCGAAACTTATTTATTAGAGCATTAAACCAAATTTAATGCTCTAAGCTTATTTCGCTTTTTTCTTCTTAATTTTTTAACAACAGCATAAGTGACCTCAGACAAGGGTTGGTACTTGATTTTTTAGTGGGTATACCTCCTCCCCTACCTTCGTCGAGTTTTAGTGGCTAAACGAGAGAGTCCCACATAACCCGGGGTTGCCCCTAGCCGTAGCTAGTGCATAGTATTTTTATGTAGTTAAAAAAATACTGGGGTAGCCTATACAAAAACCTTTGTCCACTCTGCAGAATTCCGAATTCCGTATCATTTTACTGTCCTATTATTGTGGTTTTAGGGCTTTGGCATTAATTGATGTCCACATCCTTATCTATTGTTCAATTGTTTTTATGCGTGCATACCTTCATGTAGGACCCTCCGTCCCTCTCATCGCAGTGTCGCTTGATGTACCGATGACACACATTTGACATGGTCGAACTGAAACAATACGATTGGATATAATAATTTATGTAATAATATAATTCTAGAAAAAGTCAAGAAAAGGCAATAACAGTCTTAACGTGCCTCACGCTAGAGTTACGACTCTCGACAAGAATACCTGGTGGAACTTACAATTAATGAAACTATCAAGATTCACTAGGACCTCATTACATTTTGTGTATTTGAGGTCCCAGTGATTCCTGATAGTTTTATTTATACGGTAAAATTTGATTTGATTAATTTTCGTCACCATCTCAAATTAACGATCTGGATAAAGGCTTCCCTCTAGGATCTCCACAACAAACTACTCAGTATAGTAGGCATACCTTTATATCCGACGTTTTAACCGAGTTGGGCCAGGCGTGATCACGGGTTCACGGGATTACCCAATATAGTATTGGATTATTATAGTATTGTGTACTTTAACGTAGCGCTGATTTGTTTACTGACAGTTATTGAGAAGCTGTTGAGGTGCTGTTTACATTGATCGATTGAAATCGGTTCCATGTGTCGATCCAGTGTTACCAAGAACCGGAAGGTAAGTTGTCAACAAGTCTCTTTTTCGCACGACTTAATGAATCATCTGATCGACACATCTCAGAATTGGAGACTAGTATATTCTGAACTGACTAACTGAATATAGCACTTGAAAAAATATTATAAATATTCCTGCTGGAAGAAATTTTATTTTGTAATGCAGTTGTAAGTACTTGTCTTGTACTTGTCTTTTCTTACTATGTTGTCCTTCTATTTGTTTGTGTACATACATTATAATTAAATAAATAAATTACTTCACAGACTTCAACGGCAGTCTAACTTGGGACCAAGACATTGGTTCACAGACTAACCGCCTCACTTCCAACTCAGGACCAAACCATTTGTTACCATGTTTTTTTTGTTAAGTATCTAAACATTTATGAACAAACGTTGGCTAATAGAAATACGCTAGAGTAATAGTAAAAAAAGCAGTTATTTCAACTGCGGAAGGTCGAATTTTACCTGAAACAATTCGTCTTTTTAAAAGTGATAATTACAGATATTAGTTCCGATGATAGTATAGCATTGTAAATACAAAATAACAATTTTAAATAGAATAGTAGGCGATTAAGGTAAATTTTCTACATCTGAAGGTACATAACTTTTGGTGGCATTATTCGTCACCGTTTGCTATTTATAGGTAGGTATAGGTAGGTATATATTAAGCACATTGTTTATTGTAGTTTTGTGGAGAGAAAATAAATAAATTTTATTATTTTATATTATTATTCTCTTTATTATTATTATTATTTACTCAATACCAAAGCTGGTGTCACACTGAACACTTTTTTCTCTCTTCTTTTATTTCGGAACAGTTACATTAAAATATGTTACAATAATTCATGTAAACACCTCAGCTGTAATACTGTAACACTGTAACAGGCCTCGATCCGATCCGAACTCGATTCTCTGAGAATCTAGTAGGGCACGGGGACACGCACTAGTGCGTGATGTCGTTCCCTCTAGAAAACCTCCGAAGGTGCTTCATTTCACACGGCTTGATGAACCCTTTAAGTTTCTCACCACGCCCAGAAAAGCCTGGTGATGCTGGAAATGCCGCCTGAGGCAATCAGCCAACTCTCTCAAAAAAAACTGTTACAGTTTATACTATCCTCATGTTACTAAGTTGAAAAACGTTATCTATATACAATATACATATAATGACTTGTCCTGACTGATTCATCATCGCCGAGCCGAAACCGCTGAAGCTAATGAGATTAAATTTGGACTGTAGGCTAATTGAGTGACGTAACCAGCCACTAAGAAAGGATTTTACGGAAATCGTATCCTAGGGGGGTCAAATAGGGGTTGAAAGTTTGTATGAAAGTCCGTCAGTTTGAAGTAAAATACATGAAAATTGGTATTTCGCTTTTAAAAAGAAATAAAGAATGACGTGTCTCAGGAATTTTGTTTATTTTCCTTTACAGGAGTAAAAAAGGGAAAAAGATTGTTTTGGTAAAATCGTTCTTTTTAAAGTAATAACTATAAAAATGAACAATTGATTCGATATATAGATTTTTCAATAAAATTAAAGAATGACGTGTTTTTGCATTTTTCGAAAAACCACCACTAAAGAGGTGAAATAAGGGTGGAATGTTTGTATGGAAATCTGTCATTCCTTAAATTTCGGTATTTGGCCTGGTTAGAAATTATGAAGTTTCAGGATTTTTGGAAAATGATACCTTACGTAGGGAATGACAATTTGTACAGGAGGTTCCAAAACGAACCAAAATTACTAAAACAGATGATCCATTACGTTGTTTTGCGTTAGAAACTTTTTACTTATTTTAGCTCACATGAATTGGCTTTATATTGATAAAAAATGAAAATCTTAATGTTGAAATAACGTGACATGTTATTCGTGTAGCCCACGTGAGCAAAGCCGCGAACAAAAGCTAGTAACATATAAGATTGTTAGAGAGAAATATTAACTGAATCAATTACCTTGACAACTTCAATAGATTCAACTGAATTTAAACAACACATGTATGAGTGCAAATTACAGAGCTAACAATGATAATTAGCCTCGTAAATCGACCGGCAATTCACAAATGCAGCGCAGTGCTGTTATTTGTATTTAAAGTTTGGGCACTAGTGAGACATAATAGTGAGTCTTTACCAGCAGGAACTCGAGCCCATTCAGCATTATCGTGGTGGCTGCTTTCCCCGGGCTTCACGGAACTCCAAATTTAGTGGGTTGCTTGTATAACGTCCGTAGCATTCTGTACCGACATAAAGTAGGTAAGTTAATTTTAGCTATTATAGAGTACAGATGTGGTAGAATAGAATAGGTTAATTGTGTATAATTGTAAGTGTTCTGACTAGACTTATTCGGTGAATAAATATTTGAGAACTAAAAATTAAACGTAAATTAGTTCTGTGATATGGTTGATGAATTCGTAAAAATATTTACAAGCTAGGAAATGAAGTGTATCTCAAATGATGAGTACCTAAATATCGCCAAGCAACGTGATAAATCCAAACTGTTTCTTTACAAAGTACCACTAACATTTTTTTAATTCAAAAAATACTTTGTGCCACGAAAACTTTTTTTTTCTTTTATATGAACCATGTCCTGACAATTACGAACACAATAATAAATTAATCAGCCAAATCGGTCGAGCCTTTCTCAAGTGATTCACCGACATAGGTACATGTGGTAATTGTTTTTTATTAACATAGATGTAAAAGTTTAAATCCCACTCGCAATGACATAACTCAAAGTCGAACTTCATCAATTCAGAAAATTAATACTAAACGTTCTCTTTGATATTTTTAATTGGTAAAAACCACGCAAGGAGCTTACTTTTTTAAACATTGCACAAAAATAAATCGTCTTTTACGGACTCAATGCAGTGATTTGGGGACGCAACCTCCTTTAGACCGTTGAAGAAGCTTCTAAAGAAATCGTATTTACTGCACCCCTCCGTGAATGCCCTCTGAAGATTAAACAGTGAGGCATACGAAAAAAAAATTTTTTTTGTGGTTTTTGTTGACACAACAATTTGCGTGTAAATTGTGTTGTGTAAAATCGTGGCAAATCAATTAATTTTCTCAGTTGATGTTTATTTATTAACTGATTTTATAATATTGGTAAGTACTATATCAGCAGTATTTACAATAACGCAACAGACTAATAATGAAAGTATCGTTCTTATACAGTCGAATCTAATATATCTATCAACAGCATAGAACCCTGCCGTTCAATTACATCAAAGGTTGCCATAGTATGAAATATAAGTTGACAGAAGTTACTTTGACAAGGTACAAAAGTACTGATATACATATTATTTGATTACATGTTCGAACATACACCATAAAAAACCCGCTTACCAACTTTCAGCTGAAAATCACTAGCACTTAACTATTCATAAAATTAGCAAAGACAAATATAACTACCGAATAGTTTCAACTCGAAAAGGAATTCAAGCAGCCGTAACCGATAAGTCGTCCGCATAGACTCGCTCATTGGGTGTTTTAACAAATTGGCCCGGCTGTAACCGCTCCGTCGGCCATTCGCAATCTCCGGGTGCCAAAAATGAGTGTCACTTCTTCGCAAGGGGTGACGGAAGCTGAGACGACCACGCATTGTTTTAGAATCAAAATCAAATTTTGCCAAAATTCTTTTTTAAAGAAGCTAAGGACAAAATATTGCTATTTGTCCATTTTGCCACACAGCAACGAAAGATCTTCAAAGAATCTATAAAACTATGAACAACATAATCTCACAAGGTTTTTATAAAGTTCTTTAGAGAGCACAGTCTGCTTTGCAACTTTCATAAATTTTAACTTCGTGTTTTTGTTAATTTGTACTAATATTTTTTTTAATATCTACCATAAATGTGAATCCATCCACATAAAACTACTAGATTTTACTTTTTATTTTTAAGTGCTAATTGCTGCATTTAAGCTGAATTAAATATTTATAAAATACAGTGAAAAATTAAATGCCTACCCGACCCATCCAGGAATCGAACCTGGGTTTTCCGCAATCCGGGCGGCTGCACTGATCATTATGCTACCGGAAAGGCTGACGTAAGCACTGAATTTTTCACTGTTTTTTGATTTCTTGACTGCTTTTTAGCGGCAGAGTGCCGGTTATTGCAACCGTTGGCTATGCAGATTCATCTTTACAGATGAAATACAACAATTTTGATAACACAATTTTTTATTTTTAAGTGCTGCACTGAATTAAATATTTATAAAATACAGTGAAATCAAAATTGTAGTATTTCATCTGTAAAGATGAATCTGCGTAGCCATCGGTTGCAATAACCGTTGGATAGCCATCTATTAATTCACAAAAAGAAGCCAAGAAATCAAAAAGCAGTGAAAAAATTCAGTGCTTACGCCAGCCTACCCAGTAGCATAATGGTCAGTGCAGCCGCCCAGATTGCGGAAGACCCAGGTTCGATTCCTGGCTGGGTCGGATAGGCATTTAATTTCTTCACTGTATTTTATAAATATAAAACTACTACTAAATAAGTTTTGTTGTAGAGTTATTTTCGCGCTTATGCTTAACGTCGCTGGCTATATGAAGTCTACGCATATAATTCTCTTTGTTTGTCCCTTCGCAATAACTAGAAAGCAATGAATCGAAAAAAGTTTTAGGTAATACGATATATTAAACACCCATTCGTTCGGTCCATCTGTATATAACATAGTAATACCATCATCAGCAGCATTATTACCATCATAATTATCATTAATATAGTAACAAAATACATAATTTGCAAGTTTTAATGTGTAATAGGTCTGTACTAGTATTTGCCCAGTGGTCGAAATTCGACCGTAATTTTTATACTAAGGCTGCACGGATTGTATCCTACGCAATGAAAACTTTAAAAAGATAGAATGTGAGTTTGGATTGGCATTGACAGATTTCCGGCGTTCCTCTTCCATTTTTGAATATTTTGAAAAATGTATGAAACAATGTTTATTTAATTTAATGTATTTTTTAAGCATAATTTAAAAAAAATATAAGCATTCTGTACTCCTTCTCTATATAAACTATACTTAAGTGTGCAAAATTTCATATATTAATTGCGTCTACGCAATTTGCTTAAAAATGGATCCAAAATTTCGCTTCACGTATTTATATATATAGATTCTTCAGCTTGATATCCAGTTGTGTATATTGCCAAATCTAGACGTCACCATCTCATAAGAACGTTACCGAACAGTCTCAGTACATCCCAACAGCATGGTAACCCTAAACTGTTCGGCTGTATGAGTTATGCAGCCGGTTGTAAATGTTGGCAATTTGCATAAAAGCGCTGGAGCTTTCCCGAGATGACTGTTTATGATAGGTGGGGGAGGGTGTCGCGCCTATTGGTATAATACGTCTGATGGCCTGAATGTTATCGACTGAGTCACGCAATTCTCGAAATGATACCACAATAAATTTGCCTATACAGTAAGATTTTGAAGAGTTTGAGCATAACTAGTGAGTAGAGGAAAAGTTTCCAAGACCTTAGATTTGCTCGATGGCGCTGACCTTTGCGCTGCTGAGTCGGGGGGCTTTATAACTGAAACTATTAAAAGTGGGACTATTTATATTTCCTTAAGAGTATTAACAATTAATGCGCCCGTTTATCAATTGTGAGCTGTTTTCGTCAACTGTACTTTTAATCGAAAACTCTTTCTTTATTCGTGGTCCCATTGTATTACTCAAAATAATGATTAATTTCGAGGTGGCGTTCGGGACCACCGGTCCTGGTCCTGATGGCTGCATCAAAAATAATTTATAATTTCCAAGGTGGCTTTCGGGACCGCGGTCCCGGTCCCAAAAGCCCCCCGACTCGCGCTGCTAAAATCGAGGTGTTATTGTTTATTCTGAAACGGATGGGGAGGAGCTTGGCTTACCTGATGGTAAGTGACGATAAGACAAGGTAGAAGCACACTTTACCCAGAATCCTACCAGTAAGAACTGGTTATCTTATCTTTAATTGTCGGAACACAACAATACTCTTGTTAACGTTACATAGGTACTTAGATAAAATAGTGGTAGCTAGCTAGGCTGACTTAAACAAGTTGGCATTGTTGGTATTACTTCGTTAACACATGCAGAAAGAATAAATAAAAAAAAATGTAATTGAAATAATATGTAGTGTTAATTCCGCTAAGTTACATTATTTCAATCACATGTTTTTGTAACATAGATTTCCACCGAATCAAACCAAAACTGCAGACGAAAAAAAATTGCCCTTTTACGAGCTATGGCGAACCGTATACCAATACTCCATAACATTCAATGAAGAATTGCTTTTAATGATGTTCCAATGAAAATACAAAAAAGAAACAACTGAAATTTAGAATATATCCGCACATCACACTGCCACCCTTTCGGTGTTACTGAAAAGGCTTTTATCAACACTCATCCAACGGAATATTCAAAGGCACCTCACAAAACGTTAATCCATGATACTCGGGTGGGACAGGAGAATTAACTGGTCGCTACAAAGCGAGGAAAGCCGGGTGCGCAGAACGTGCCGAAATTAGACAGCGGGCGAGGTGATCCGCGTATTTGTTTGAGACAGACCGAGGGATTATGGGAAAAAATAAAATAGCCAACGTACCTTTGTTATTTGATAAATAGTTTTGTTTTATCATTCAGCTACTTGAATTATTAAATGTCTATCCGACCCAGCCAGGAATCGAACCTGGGTCTCCGCAATCCGGGCGGCTGTACTGACTATTATGCTACCGGGAAGGCTGACGTAAGCACTGAATCTTTTCACTACTTTGATTTTGACTGCTATTTACATTAATTTAATTCTTCTACTATATTTTATAATTATCAAATTCAGCTTTAATGCAACAATTAGCACTTAAAGAATTAAAAATAAATTTTACTATGACGTTGTGTTATCAAATTTGTGGTTTTTCATCTGTAAAGATGAATCTGAATAGCCAATCGGTTGCAATAACCGTTGGATGGATGGCACTACTGTCGCTAAAAAGCAGTCCAAAATCAAAGTAGTGAAACAATTCAGTGCTTACGTAAGCCTTCCCGGTAGCAGGTGGTCAATGCAGCCGCTCTAGGCCCGCCTACACAAACAGTAAGCATAATATGGAGAGATCGGACCGTACATCACGTAAAAACGCTCTTTCATTTTTTTTAAAGTTTTTTTTTACTTTTAGACACATACACATAATTGACATTTATGGTAGCTCCTGTTCTTTAAGTTGTCTTCTACATGAACCCTACAGGACAGTTCTGGAGGTAGACACACTAGACACGTCTAGAACGCCTAGGAACTTGGAACCTAGGAACCTTGTTTAAATAGTAACCCCATTTGTATTCGAACTATAAAGGGCTTTTCAAGCTTCGTGTCTTATAACAGTATTACGTACAATGTATTATTATAATCAACAACAAAACAGACAGCACCCTTTTTCCCTTACTTGGACGGAGCGCCAATAAACATCATCTTCGAGCCGCGAGCTCCACGCGGGATTACGGGATTGGGCAGGCGTCATTTGGGAGCCGATTTATTTGCCGCGACCGGGATCACTGCATACATTACGGACGCCGGATTCCGATCCGCGCTCAAACGGATTAATAGTGCATGAAACTGTGCCGGATTTGGATTTTGGACTGTTACAATATTTGTTTAGCGCCACTGTGCGGTGCGTAGTACAGGTTAGTTCAGCCAGCTGTAGTCTGTACGTATTCGACCACCGATTAATGGACTGACGATAGCATTAATTAAGGCAAATGATATTAAAGACCTAGTTGTTGTCAGTTATTGTCAGTTGTTATCGTATGATGGCAGTCGTTAAACCCATCACTCTGTATAGTTCCAGCATGGTAGGGTTCAATCTCCTTCTTGCGCTCTCTTTCACTCTTTTGTATATGTTTGTACTTTTCTTTTGAGTTTCTTTTTGAAATTTCTTTATTTTCCTCTTGGGTCGTTTATGGCCCCTTCTCCCATCCATCCATAGGAAAAGCTCGTGCCCCGGGGACATAAATGAGCTGATGATGATGATAATGATTACACGAGTGTTTACCGACCGAATCAGCAGTTTTTCTCGATATTACATAGTCTTTATGTCTTTGTGATTTTTTGCTAATCTTGTTCATGTGAAAAGGCCTAAAGGCTCGGGCATTATCGCTGAGCCCAGAATAGGGGTGCTTAATAAACTGATGGTGATAATTGGTTTTTGTATTTTCCATTATATCAACAAAATCTTTATTTGCATTAAAAGGATATCTTAAAAATGGTTTCACCCCAAAAATCCGCCATTACTTACACCAATAAAAGCATTCCTGCGTCTAAGCCGAACAAATCGTTGGGAATGCTTCAGAAATCGTCACAGCACAGCCAGGTGATGCCACGTGGCTCATTAGGCGATCCTAGTCCGCTCGTTTGTCAATTCCCCCTCCCCCCACCGAATTACACGGTTTTTTTATTAACGCCAATTCCTCGTACGGTAACGAGGGCAATTTTTTTTGAGGGAGCTCGAGGGTCTTCTGCCTTTCGAGAGGTTGTTGTCCTTTGTTTCTTGTTTACAGAAAAGTTCTTTACAGTTAGGTACAGGAAAACAATTGAATTGGAAAGTATTCAAAATGGAATGCTCTTTTTTCTGTTTTTCTATTGCATGTTTTGTTTAGCTTTCCAAAAACTTTTAGAAGGTCTGGGGCAAATAAGTTTTTTTTATTCGACCATAGGAAAGCGTTTAGAATTCCTCTCACCTAGTAGTAAGTAACGATAAGGCCAAAGGTGGGAGCACTCTACCGAAATAATAAATAAATAAATAAATGTTTCCCACACGCACACCAATTATCTAGCCCCAAGAAAAGCTTCCTTAAGAAACTTATTATATGGTTAACTAGACAACGGATAAACATACTTAATATACTTAAATACATACTTATTATACATAGGAAACACCCAGACCCGAAACAATTTAGAAAAACAGATATTTCTAAATTGATCCGACCGGGGATCGAACCCGGGACCTCAGAGATGGCGACACCATGAAAACCGGTGTGCAAGCCACTCGACCAAGGAGGTCGTCTAATGTTTGTTTTTCGATAAAAACAGACATTTCGGCTTCGCACGGCAGCGCTTAAAATCGTTCATTTGTTTTTTTATGTTTAGGTAGGTAGGTCAATGGTTCCATTCCACCGTATCTTAAGCAGAAGCGTAGTACAAATGCGTATAACCTACTGAATTAGGCCAGCGTGTAGCCTTTTTTTTTGATATGGAGTGGAAAATCTGCTGACAAACGCATCAGCGGGTTACAGGGGACCCGCTGGCTGTCCGAGGATAACCAAGACTCTGTTCCAGAGCTTTGACCCTAGAGAAAGCGAGTCGAGGCCGACTCGGTAAAAACCACTCCGATGTCCTTTCGTCACCTTGGGACCAGCAAGCCGGCAATCATCGCGTCGTCCTCATCTGAGGAGGACGCATCGAACACCGGCATGGTGGGGCCTGACGGGGTCATGGGAACCCTTTCGGACACTTCCACAAAGCATGTAGCCTTATGGCCACAATACGTATCTCCTCACGTGTTTACTGTGACCTATTTAGTATTTTCATAATGACATACAGCTCATGTATTTTTTTTATGTATTTTATACTTTTTAGTTAGGTTTAGTCATTGTTTCTTTATTATCAACGTTTTATTTTGTATATTCAACGTTTGTTTGTCAGTAAGACAATACAGCTACGCTAAATATACTTATTTATTTGATTTGACTTGTGCTATATTTGTGATGTAGGAAGCCGGAGCCCAGCAGTGAAATTGGAATATAAATAAATTGATGATGATGAAAAAATTTGAAAAAATAAGGATTCTTCCGCTTACAAAGTGGGAGCAGATGGTGTTGATCAACTCGCACAAGTTAGAAAGAGTCAGGATACCATATAATTGGAAGTGCTTGCCACAGTATGTCATTGAGTGCGGTTTCAAATCCGCTCGTGAAAAGATTTTTCTTAAACTTTTTAATATCATCATCATGATTATCAGCTCATTTTATGTCCCCACTGCTGGGGCACGAGCCTTCTCTATGGATGGATAGGGAGAACGGGCCGTAAGCCACCAGAACCCAGTTCGGTGCGGTGGTTGTTAACGACTGCTAATGTAGCCGGGAACAACGGTTTACGTGCCTTCTAAAGCACGGGGAACTTGGGATAAACTTTTGGTCACCCATCCGATTACCGGCATTTGCAAAGCTCTTCCCATCGAACTCTTCTATAATAATAATTTTAATATGTATACTTTTTTAATTTAGACTTAGCGGTGACGTCTTGCCCCTTTTCTGAAACGCCATCTGAGCTTTCTATTTCGGTGCGCGATCACGCCCGCCCACCCCCACTAATACCGCAGAATTATTTTCGAAGTGCCCAGAGTCACCCTTCTATTCGAAGTCCCCAAACATTTGCACCCCCTTGCATATTCACACACGTTAATATCTGCATCGGGGTGCGATGTCGGTACCGGCAATTGTCGTATGCGACAAACATTTATCTTTCATTGGTAAAGGTAAAGATCTGTCGCTTACGACAATTACGACAATGTACTACTTTTCAAACATTATTATAATTCATGTTTGAATCGTTAGCACCTTAGATTAAAGAATGTTTATGTCCTCTTCATCAGACAGGTTTTCTTTAAGAAGCAGCCAGCTTTAGCTAAATCATTGCAATAAAAGTATTATCTATCTATTTTTAAAACTGAAGTTCGTATATGGAATAGCATCCTGCTAACCTGCAGTTTCACTTTAGTTTTATACCTTCAGTTAAGATAAATCTAATTGTAGATTGTTGAAACAAAAACGTTTTTTTTAAGTTTTTACAAATTTTAAGTTGAAAAATTTGTAATAAGATAAGTAATTGTAAGTAATCTTAAGGTTGTCAGGGATGGTAGATCACCCCAAAATTAGTATAGGGTACCCGTAGTATAGAGTTGTAGGTAAGTATTTTTCTTGTTTGGGGAACTTCCCCAAATTTCTGGTTTTGAACCCCGAAAAGGTTCCAAAAAATCGGTTGGGCGCTTTTTCGTCCTACTGGTTATAGGAAATGTCCCAAGCGGCCAAGAAACCGAGTCGAGAGCCTAATCTGTCAGAGAGCGATAATGAAAATGCCGAAAACTCGGAAAAGTCGGAGGTAGAGCTGAACCTGGCTTAATGGAAATAATAGAGGACTGCCGGAAGCGCACCTTCCGGAACTCTAACATGGTGTCAAATGAAGATGGTGAGGAGGACGATGGTCAGAAAGGCCAAATGAGCGCAAAATAAGCTTTACGTCCAGAGGCAGGGCTAAGAAGTTTGCGGTAGAGCGTAGCGGAGGTGACAAGCGTGTGTGACAATACTTCATTCAATAAAAACAATGATAGTGCAGTAATGTGTAATAAATATGTGTTGGTTTTATTTACTGTAATAAATATTTCTTTAATATTATTTCAATTTTAAACAACGGTGAACAATGAAGTTATTTTATTCAAACAAGATATCTTCCTGTCAACCTTATTATGTGTGTGATGTGAATAGACTGTTGTATAATTGGGAGCAGCATAATACTCATATATTGTTAATTTAGTGCAGTTTATTTACAATTTTTGTATAACTTTGTAAGCATATCATATTTAAGTATTGTACAAAATGTTCAAATAATTTTTAACGCAAATTTTGTTGCGAACACCACCTGACCCGGAATGTCAGAAGGGTGCAGGTTCAAATCCTGCTCGTGGAAATTTTTTCAACATTTGTGTTTTAGTATTATGTGTATTTTGTTTGTGTATCACTGTACTTTATATTATTTTTATTTGTGTGGACCTGTTAATGTCTTTCCGTAGCTATTTAAATGTTTATTTACGTATAATAGCTGTTAGTCGTCCTAAAATAAATTAAATTAAATTAAAAAAAGATTATAATTTGTCCTCGATCAGTACACAACACTGTTTTACATAAAGTCCGCCAACTTATTCCCTAGCGTTTTTTTTATTCTGGTTAAACTTTACCAGAAACGCGAGCGGTTCCACATTCAAGTATGAAATGTTAAACAGCATTTTTCATATGGCGTCACTCTCATATTGCTGATGGCAGAGTCTGGTGACGCTCCTGCTGCGGTGCGCCCGTGTGATGGAATGTGTCGCTAAATTTAATAGCTAGCCATAAACGTACGAGATTGATAAATATACAAACAAATTGAAAGCCTCCGTGGTTGTCTGAAGTCAACGTAACCTTTTAACACCTATGATGCAGTGCCAATACTTTTAAAATGACTATTTAAAAGTATTGCACGTAAAAGATGTAAGTACCAACAAAATATGTTATTTTAAATAATACAATACTGAAGTTTGTTTGTGTTTTTTTAAATCTGTACTTTTTCACGAATCTACGAGTATTTCATTGACTCAGACACATAGTAACCACAAACTCTGAAGAAAGTTTGAAATGTCAGTCTTAAATATCTTTATATATAAAAATACGTCTAAACGGCTGGACCAATTTGGATGAAATTTTCTGTGTGTGTCCAAGTAGATTCGAGAATGGTTTAGATTTACAATTGGACCCGGTAGGTGGCGCTGCTATAGGGGTCCATCATGGGATACGGGTGTTCTTAAGCGGACGAATGATTTGTTTGTTTTGTAGTCATGGAAACGTTAACTGTCAAAGCGGTACGAAGTCCGCCGGTCAGCTAGTTAATGTATAAAAAGATTTGTTAAAAGAGGTTTATCGGATACGCGAGCGGTTCCATATTCAAGTATGAAATGTTAAACAGCATTTTTCATATGGCGTCACTCTCATATTGCTGATGGCAGTGTCTGGGGATGCTCCTGCTGCGGTGCGCCCGTGTGATGGAATGTCTCGCTAAATTTAAAAGCTGGTCATAAAACGTACGAGATTGATAAATATACAACATAATGGAAAGGCACGTGAGGTAAAGGAAAAGTAACTTATTAAGTTTTACAGGTTAGGAGATTACATGATGCAACGACAACACTTATTTAACGACCGTAAAGTATTTACATGCCTATCTAATACATTGAAGAGACGTAGGTAATACATAACATGTTTTTATTGATAAACATTATTTTTCTACCAAATATACCAATTTTTTTTTTTAATTACTAGGACGGCAGTTGATTCTACTTCACGAGATGTTAAGTGGAAATGGAGTACAGATGCGAACACAACTGGTGCAGCGTGAAAACGATGCAGCATCAGTCACCCTTACCCAGCCGGCCTACAAGGTACCTCTTCACGCCTCGTCTGAAGAGCCTCACCTCAAGGAAGGAGGGAAAACGTGTACTAGTAAACTATGCCATTGAAAGTGCGACAGAGACACAAGTCACTAAGATTCTTTTTTTTACCAAATAATTATATTCAGCCTATGACAGACATCCCACACGAAATAGCACATGTTTAAATTAGACCTCAGATCATTAAAACAAGAGTTTGAACTCACCACCATTTGCGGGTTGGTTGATTTTAGTAACGTCAATCTTACGACGATAACCAGGTTCAATAACTTTCACGCGCTATCCGCAGCACGGAGATTAGCTCGAGATATTTAAATCTGGCCACCCATCCGAGAACCAGAAAGAAAGAAAATACATTTATTGACACACACTACAAAATTATTACACGATATTTACAATAACAATACAAAGCAAAAACAAAAGACAAAGTGTGACGAACTAGGCACCTCAGCACGTGCTACAGCGACATAAGCCGCTGCAACGCTGGTATTCTGGAGGGGCTTAATCGGTGACGTGTCCACAAAACAATCAAACATAGACAAAATAAAAAAAAAAATTATAGAACGCTAAACACAAAAAAAAAACAATAATATAAAAAGACAATAAACATGACACACTGCTCAACACGATCTTGGCTGTTTGTTTGTATTCCTGTGCTAAAGGAAAAAAAACAACAAAAGATTACACTATGGACGACAACAGAATCAGCATCGGCTAAAATTAAACGTAATGATTACTTGCTCAGTGCATTATACATACAACGGTTATATTCACAACACGTGGCTAACATGGACAGTACAGAACCACACATTGGGAAAGTCACTTTACCTTCACAATCGCAACCTGAAGGTACTTACCGCTACCCAACTCTTTTACTATTACAACATCAATCCTCAAAATACCGGTATTAACTAGTTAGTTACAACACTACGGAACCTCGACAAGCCATCGTTCAACGTTCCTCTAAGATCTTGTGATTGCGTCTGCTACTGCTCCAACGTCGTCTTTGAAGTCATTGACAGTGATGGATGTCGCTGGAAAGTTATCGACTTAGATAAGTAGTATAGGGAACTTTACAAATCTGTACCTAAAAGCCAAGAGTACTTAATAATGCCCAGTGTAAACTACATAAAGGGCCATATTAATAAACCGAGCTTAATATAAATGATCCTTCTATGATAGGGCAGATATAATATACATTATATTTGTTTATATAAATATATTTATATAAATTGTATAATTATGTAGGTAGGTATATAGTGTGCGTTTCATAATATATTGTTTTTATTTCTAAATTGTTGTCTTCACCCAATTGCACCTACTTACCATGTTATTTCTGCACCACCATATGGTTGATTGGTAGAGAATGCCTCAGGCATTAAGTCTGCCATGTAATATATGTTGCAAAAGTTTTAAATAAATAAATAGTCCTTTGGTAGGGCACTTTCCAATATTTTCTCGCTGTAAAAGGAAGAAAATAACTGTTCTTTGCTGAGTTTGATGTCGGTGCTTTTACCGACGAACCTATGGCATAGTGACATTTATAAGAGCTTCATTTTGTAGCCTACTGAATAAATAATTTAGAATTTTACATTATTAAATATTTCATGTTTTAAAGAAATTAAATTAAATTAGAGAAAAAGAGACACAACATGGAGTAACTATTCTAATCTGTATATAAGTTAGCCTATTTACTGTCCCGATGTGTGATGTGTCCCGGTGGCTGAGTGGCATAGCGCTCGGCCCGATAGCCGAAGGTCCGGGTTCAATCCCAGGTCGGGCAAAGTGTCTTTTGGATTTTTTCGATCTGGGTTTGTGATCATCAACTCGCATTTGGCAAGCGTGGTGATTAAGGCAATACCCATAATTTATACTGATGACTTGATTTCAGTGATGGAGGCCTTTGCCCATCAGTGGGACTGTTATAGGCTGTTTACTTTACTTACTGTCCCGCTGCGGATTAAAGCCGCCTTCATTGAATCGTGCCATCATCACTACAATGATGGGTAATGGCCACATCACTTTGCATAGTAACATTCGAAACTTTGTCCAACCAGGGAGTTGAACCCCAGAATCTTCGGGTATCAAGCCGAGTGACTAATTATCATGACCATCACAGTTTCATTTTATGCCCCCACTGCTAAGGCACGAGCCTTCGTTATGTATGGAAAGGGAGAACATTACATGCCTTCTGAAGCATGAAGGAGCTCGAGATAATCTAGTCTTGGTCCCCATCCGAGGACTGGCCTCGCGAAAGCTACTTTACTTCAGCAATCGAAGACCGGGCGCGTTGTCCACTGCGCCATCAAGCTCCTCCACGGTATATTCTATCCTCTTATGTACTATTAATACTGATACGGTATATGACCCCGAAACATAATCCGAACTTGCTAACTAGCTGCAACTAGAGAGGCAGATGTTATTCGCTGTAACCCGAACGAAACGCCGATTAATATTGCGTTTGGTATTTATATGCTACCACTGAGTCTTTATGATATTATCAATATTTATATTATCTAAATCAAAAATCGTTTATTACAGTCTATTCTAGTCTATTCCCCGTGTGGTTCCGGGGGTAAAGAATTGCCCCACCCCATCTCTTCCCGTGGGTGTCGTAGAAGGCGACTATGGGACCATTCCAGAGGATGGGCAGCAGCGTCTCTCTGTGATTATTCTCACCATACTGCGATCGCCAACCCGCCTGCCAAGCGTGGCGATTATGGCAAATTCCCCTCAAAATTATTTATCTTTGAGAGAGGCCTTTCTCCAGCAGTGGACGTCTTTTTGGCTGAGATGATGAACAGTCTATAAAAGGAAATTTACTATAAACAGTGATTGGGACCATCCTAATCGGCATTCTGAAATGCCTGTTTCAGGAGGGCCGCTCTTCCAAAACACTCTCATTAAAAAAAAAGATAGACAATAATTATATAAGTATAATGTAATGTATCAAGTATTAAAGAAAATGTAAAGATTGAGGAGGTCGATGTTGCAGTGGTTAACGCAGCCGGTCTTGCTAAGGTTAAGCAACTTTCACAAAGGCCGGTCATCGGATGGGTGATCAAAATTTATCATCTTGAGCCCCTCCATGCGTCCGAAGACAGAAGGTCCTTGTTGAATTAGCATTTGTTAATAACCACCAACCCGCACAAGGCCAGCGTTGTGGTTTCTCCTTATTCATTCATATGGAAGGCTCGTGCCTGAGCATAAAACATAAAATGAGCTGGTAATAAAGTATAAAGATCTTAAAAGTTTGTTTCCTATACAGTAAAAAGGTTGCTATATAAAAAACACACATATTGACAATATACTCTTTTTAAATGTTCCGTCTTTGTTTGGACAATTTGAAAAAGTGTTGAAAATGGTAAAATCGTAATGCGTCAAGTGCACTTCCAATTTATTATAAATGATATCATGGCTCTGTTCTTTCCATCATTGAATTTTAAGTTGTTTTACATACATTATTTTCTATTTACTTTTATTTTAAAACAAGGTTTTTTAATACATTTGTAGAGATGTTACACCATTGAACCTTGTTTCATCATCATCATCATCATCTCAGCCACAATGACCGGTTTTGTGCTGCTCGCATCTAGACCTTCACCAGATCATCGATCCACCTTGTTGGAGTGCCCAAACCAAAGTAATCGCAGATGCGTTGCCAGACTTGAGGAAGGAGTTGGATCTTGAGGAGGAAGTAGGAATTGGGAGGGAGGGGGAGGGGTGACAGATGGGCCTCCGGTACTTTCACTCACCAGACGAAACACAAAAGCAACGAGTGCCATTGTATCATGCCGATATTCTGTGAGAGGGTGGTATTACGCCGAGCGAGCCGGCCCATTTCGTGCTGCAACGCAGCGTGGCTCTACCACTCCAATCATATTATAATTTAGCCTTCGCAAGTTCTAAAGCTGTAAGTTCTTAGGTATTTTATTTTTCCGGAAATTTGGCTGGCTGGTGGAAACTAGCCATCGAACATAGGGCTCTTCCATGACTGTTTTAGTAGGTACTTAATAATAATTTGTATATGAGAACTAGCCAAGTTAGACCTTAGGCTTCAATATATTATCCTAAGTTATAAGAAGAAATAACATTTTAAGTTGTTTTAAATATTGTATGTTGTTATAAATAAATTTCAGGACTGACCAATGAACTTGGCACCCATTTAGATCTCACTTCTTTTGTCGTTGAAGTCAACAATCAAGGCATATATCATAATATTGAACTTGGCTCTCATTTCACATTTATGTGTTTGATGGAATCTGTATTACTTCAAACAGATACCGACTGTTTATATCCTAGCATAAACGAGTATAATAGATTATTATAATATGATTGACCTCGCAGAATTATTAATCAACATGAGACAAACCATTGTGACGAAGAAAGCTGAGAAAACAAAACATCAATTGAATTGAAAAGAGAATATTTAATTTAATTGCCTCGATCAGGAATGTGTCAACAATAGTATCGTCACTTCTAATCATATTGAAGATTTTAAGCCTCGACAGAGGCTGTGCCGAAAGCAGTGCATTGTTGCCGAAACTCAAAATCCAAAATCGGTAGAAATTACCTTTCAAAATCGGTAGATTATAGAAAATATCAGTAAATGAAAAAATGAAAAAGGTACAGTCAGCAAAGGACTGAAATAAAAAGGTGGTAATATAGATAGATAAGGTGTTAAACTGTTTGTTGCAAACAACATAAAAAAATCACTTTTTCTTACAAAAAGAATTAATAGGAAATTAGAAGAAAATCGGTAGTCGGTAAATTTGTGCATTTTCAGTAGAAATACTGAAATTTTATATTAAATTATTTGAATAATAATTTGCACTTATATATATATGGGCTATAACAATTATTTGCATAAATATAATATTGACAATAAGACGATAACTTAACTGAAAAGAGGTGGAAATTATATAAATCAGCAAAGAGATTTATTTACAAAATAAACCAAACGCCTGACGTTAAAAATCATTAGATGAAATCAATTCTCCAAGTACACTTCTCTCTTAAACGATCGCCGGACGGACGCGGACGGTCTAAAATACGAAATAATTAAATTACCCCTATTAATCTCACCGGGCATAGCCCTCCCTCCCCGTTTCCCGTCGTCCACATTCCCATTACCCAGACGCTGAAAAAGTATCGATGCTTTTTTCACCTATGGCCCTTGTGAAGAATTTAAGATCGTAAAATAAAGGGGGGGATGCAACCTGCCCCAGTGTTTACAAAATGGGATAATGCACACAGATATTTGCGGAATGGAAGCGCTAATTAAAGTGATTAGGATTATACGATGTTATCATTTTAAGCTTTGTCATCACCAACCCGGATTTGGCAAGCGTGGTCATGAAGTCAATATCAATTAATAGCCCGCGTTGATTAGCAAACAGTTTATAGCTTATAGCCTTCCTCAATAAATGGACTATTCAACACAAAAATAATTTTTCAATTCGAACCAGCATTTCCTGAGATTAGCGCGTTCAACTAAACAAACAAACTCTTCAGCTTTATAATATTATAGTATAGATTGTAGTGATGATTTAGTAATAATGATGTAGGCCTTTGCCCAGCAGTGAGACAGTATAAGAGACTATTTATTTTGCTTAATTAACTACTTAACTTAATGTTTTCAGTTTATTTTTTAAATATTTAATTCAACTTCAGTGCAGCAATTAGCACTTAAAAATGAAAAAGTAAATTTTACTATAGCGTTGTGTTATCGTATTTTATCTGTAAAGATGAATCTGCATAGCCATCGGTTGCAATAACCGTAGGATTGTTGGCACTTTGCTGCTAAAAAGCAGTCAAAAATCAAAAAGCATTGAAAAAAACTGTGTCTGTGTCTTACGTCACCCTTCCCGGTAGTATAATGGTCAGTACAGCCACCCGGATTGCGGAAGACCCAGGTTCGATTCCTGGCTGGGTCGGGTAGGCATTTAATTTTTTTACTGTATTTTATAAATATTCAGCTTCAGCGCAGCAATTAGCACTTAAAAATAAAAAAGTAAAATTTATTTTACTTATTTAAGGGGGTGCAGCGCGGACGCAAAACTGCGAGTTTCAAGTTTCTTTATGATAGCGAAGCGAGCGGCGCGTGGCAGTGGTGTGACAACGGGGCACGACTACGAATACGCACGCACACTAATATCTGTATAGAGTAGGCTGGTGATTTAATTAGAGCAATGTTTACTTTCGTAAAATTATAGGCGTTTGGGTAAAAAATAATAAAAGTCTTAATATTTTTATATTCATATTATTTAATTGAAAACTAAGACAACAGTGACCTGCGGAATATTAATACAAACATTTTGATGTCGGATCATTGTTTCATTTGTGCTATATTTACAAGGTTTTTGAAGAAATAAGTTTTTAGATATCATTACTTTTACGTATTGTTTATGCAGTTTCTGGGTATTTGTTTCAAATTCCAAGACAACCATGACCTTGTGAAAGGATCAAGCTAACCTACACTAGTCTTTTTAATGTATATGACCTATTCAGAGCCTAGCACCAGTGACTTAAAAACACGTAAATTTTCGAAATTCCGCGCTCCACCCCCGTAAAAATCGGTGCCCTGACTCCTGAGCTAGTAAAAACGGTTAAGCCCAGTTACTTTCATTAAATGCTTTTATCAGATAAGTACTGTAACTACCTCAGATCATTAAAAATTGTTTCATAAACAATATTAGAAAAATGCACGTCATTAATACTGAGATTTCATTCTGAATTACAAATTATTTATCATCTTGAACCGCCCACTATGATGGTCAAATGGTAAGACTACCGGTCACAGATCCAAATATACGAGTACTAGGTTCAATTCCTTACGGTGGTACATTTTCATACTCGCTTTGGTTAGTGGTAGGGCTGGTTTTAAGTAAGCCTGGCAAGCAACCACCAACTCATTTACCAAAGAGACAAAAAGATTCGACTGGGCGCCGTGAAGGCTGGATCAACCTTAACTCCCTCAAAGGGGAGAACGGAGAAAAGGACGAAATGGCCCGCAGGAAACGCGGGTGGATCGTCTGTTCAGCCAGCGACGTCCCCACCAGAAATAATAATAATAACCACCAACTCATCAGAGTAAGTATGTCGCAATTACATCAATGTTAGTAGCTTTGTGTGTTCCGGCAGTGGGTATTAGATAGCCAGCTTCACAGTAGTTGTTGATTCCGGGTGTGCTTTAGACTAGTCGCTTCTAGCAAATCTTTATAGTCGCAACGAATTTTATTGGCGGGCGTCTGATATATCACGATGCCAATCGTAAATCTGTTGCGGTGAAATAAATAATTTAAAACTAATAAAACGCACCTCTCCTTCGAAGATTTGCTTCTATCTTGGAAAGCAATTCTTTTATAGGGGAGGTCGTTTTTAAGCACTCCGAACATTTTTATTGGGTACGGAGATTGGGAAATTTTGTTTCTAGCTAGTTTTTTCTGTAGTCAAATAAATAGTTTTACAGCTCCATATATATAATTAATGGAATCAAGAGAGTAACGACTTTGCGGAAATAAAATTTAATTGAAATATTATGTAGTGTTAATTCCGCCAAATTACTCATTTATCCAGCATAAATGCAGTACGCATGCACCGCACCCGCCCGCAAAAAACACTCATGTTTCATACGTAGTTAGTAATTTCTAATTGTCAACGCGCACAGAAAACGCATTACGCGTTACGGAAACGTGCGGCTTTCTACGCATTCATGGTATTGAGTTTGTTTTTGTGGTGTGCGCAGTGTTGATGGTCTTATCGATGTCGATATTTGAAAACCTTCTTTTTATTAGTTTTAGCAACTGTAAAGATTTGAATACTTAACTACATTTTGTTATAGAAAAGCGAATCATCCAGCAACCGGTCTAAATTTACTTATATTATTACTTATATAACGTTTATTAGTAAAGTACCTTAAGTTTAAGATTCGCGCCAAATACATACGAAAAACTTGGCCGACTAGTACAGATATCAAAAAATAATGTCTAAAACAAAGAACCTATCTGAAACTAGAATAAACTAAAAACGGTTATTATTTTCTAAAGTTTACGCGAACACTACACATTTAAATAAAACAACTTTTACGGATCGAATCTGATGAAACGACAGGATAAAATAATCTAAATCAACGTGTAAAATAAACGCGAGTAGAACCTTGAAAGTTGTTTTATTTAAAAACAATTTACTACCTTTATTAGACATAGGATTTTGCATGTGAGTGAGTGCATTCTATTTATTCATTCAAATTGTTACATGTATTGTATTATATTGTGTATAAATTTTATATGTACAGTGAAATAATCTTACTACTATCTACTTGAAATAAACATAAAAATTATTATTAGAAAAAAGCCAAACCTACTTTTTATTGTGAAACTTATACCCAACCATTTTGTAAACTTTTCCTTATGCGATAATTAATTTTAAAAGCCA
The DNA here is from genome assembly GCA_963082485.1 of Eudonia mercurella. Taxonomy (NCBI): domain Eukaryota; kingdom Metazoa; phylum Arthropoda; class Insecta; order Lepidoptera; family Crambidae; genus Eudonia; species Eudonia mercurella. The sequence continues at coordinate 2,281,361 of OY720036.1, read as the reverse complement.
CCTTTGTGTAACTTTAATTTTTTATCGATAACTCATCAGTACAACTTTACTTTCCGTGACATCTACTCCACGCACGGAAATCTTTCGCCACATCCTTTCCCGACGGAATGCTCCAATTACAAACACCGTAGTCTACAAGTGGCCCAGTTTCCAGCTACAGCTCCATAAATAATGCGTTTTTTTTTCTAGAAATTTCCCTTATTACGAAGCGATTAAGTATTGCGATTGAAAGAGTTATTGATACGTGCTTGCCGCAGCTGCTATTAGATTCTTAGAGTTGTTTTGAATATGTTTACTTTATGGTATAAAAGCAACGTAAACTAAACTAAAAATAGATTTTAGAAACGTTTTACAGTTTTCTCACCGTTGTTGTTTCACCCGTACAGCTTCAGAGTTTAGTGTAAGTTTGAAAGCCTTACATCGTACACAACTTCCAAATAATAATTATAGTAAGGAAAACAGAAAAAAGTATATCTGTTTAAGCGCCACCGCAGACATGCTACTTTTAGCATCGGCGATCAGCGATTTTGCGACCGTATCGATGCTGAATCACGTTTTGGCGACTCTCTGCGTTCGATCGCAGTAAAATCGTGAGATTCTTATCGATGCAGCATCGCGATTTCGCGACTTCATGCGTTCGGTACGGACGCGGTATCGGAATTGTGCGTTTTAGCGACTGCTCCGATGCTGGATCGGCAACTCGATGCAAATCGATGCGACCGGGCATCCGAATGTGTGCGGAGTGTAACGTTCAGAAGCTGTGTCGAGCTTCCGAAAAGCGACTCAATCGCCGCGTTTGGCGTTTTTAAGTGTGCGGTATGGAATGTGTGGTCGCTGCATTCAGCTTCTAAAAAGCGACTGAATCGCCGATCGTCGATGCTAAAAGTAGCATGTCTGCGGTGGCTCTAAGGCAATTACATGTTTTGGACAAATGCTGAGCGGAAACCAATTTGGTATATGCATAAGTGATGTTCAAGATAAAATTTTACTAGAAAATACCAACCAGCCTCAAGAAGCTAAAGTGGGAATCGAACCCACTACCTTTGGATCCACTCGAGCTTCGTGAGAGCTATTATTTGATTTTTTCTAGTAAAATTGTATCTTATGTCTAGGTATATATTATTATACCATTGTGAATGAAATATAATAATGATATGAAAAATAATAAAAATGATATTATTGTGTTAAGATTCCATGTAAACTTAGATTTTGAAATAAATTTATTATTTATTATTATACTTTTTATTAATTTTAAATCTTCGTTTTAGGTTTTATAAAAATTATATTAAAAAAAAGTAAAATATAACAAAATATCATACAAAAATACAACTTTTATAAAAACCTAAACCTAGAACGCCGCCAGCAGCGGAGCAAGATGCAAGCTACCAGCGATTATTATTAGTAATATTATGATTTGATCACTTTTTATTTTCGACTAGATATGTCACTCATTATTAGGTGTCATTTCAGGACGTCTTCTAAGCGCAGGGCATTGGCAACCAGCTTTTCGTTTGCTATTTTGCCATCACAGACCGCAGGCCAGGAAATGACACCAGAGCGTCGCCATCGGCGGATACCTTATGAATGACATCATCATCCTTTTCAATCAAGAATTTGAATGGAAGCATTTTAACTCTCCTAGTTTATCACCAGGAGGAACTGCTTTAATGTCATACAAGTTCTCGTTTTAATTTTACGTAATCGTATAAATACTAAGCACTCTAACATCGAGAAGATTTCGTTATAAAATATATTTGGCCAACTCAAAATCTAGCATATCTTTAAATTTGTAATGGCCTTCAGTTTAGTCTGAGTAGTAAACGTCTCTTTCACGAGCCAGTCCGTTAATTTGACACAAGTCTAAGTAACGTCATAACGTGTTGCTACACCTCACACAATGCGGCTATTTACTTTAAAAAGCATCCGCGGTAACTTATACCTACTCCGTAACTAACCATTGTTAGGGCTGAGATACGAAGGATTTTAAAAATCACAGAACAAGGAAGTCAATCGTTCACATCACATCACATTTAGTTTATTCACTATGCAGCGTTTTTTGAAGAATCCGCGAAGTTCGAGACCAAGTTCAAGTTTGCTAAAAATATAAAAATGGAACGCGTTTTTTTTATTATGCAAATTTTTTTTAAAACTTTTGCTTGATAAATTAAGTTGTACTTCTAAAACATTTTAATTATTTGGGAATTGTACGTGGATGTTTCTTGAAATGCTCGGACCGCATTTATGAATCATAATCATCATCATCATCATCATCAGCTCATTTTATGTCCCACTGCTGGGGCACGAGCCCGTTCTCCCTATCCATAGGGAACTATGGATAGGGAGAACGGGCTATAAACCACCACGCGGGCCCAGTGCGGGTTGGTGGTTGTTAACGACTGCTGATGCAGGGACCAACGGCTTTACGTGCCTTCCGAAGCACGGAGGAGCTCGAGATGATTTATTTTTGGTCACCCATCCGATGACCGGCCTTTGCGAAAGTTGCTTAACCTCAGCACTCACAGACCGGGCGCGTTAACCACTGCGCCATCGAGCCATTTATGAATAATGTTATGAAATTATTTACATTTCTGTACGCAATAATACTTCTATTTCATTATTAGTTAAGTAGGTTGGGGTTGAATATGGACAAAGAGAACATGGCCTTTGTACTGCAATACATCTACTGAAACCCCTAAGGGTTGAATATGGACAATATTTAGGGGTTGAACACGGACTCATGAGTAGGTATTTTAATCAAGGGTTGAAACTATGGGTGTTGAATAAAGACTAAGCGTGTTTTGGTAGTAATTTAATACACGCTATATTTTTTAACATTGTAATAATAAATTTCGATAAAATTAAGCATTTATAATTCAAATTACAAAAAAAAATACTGTTACAAATAATTGATAAATTTAATATCGTTTATTATTTAGTTTTCGAAGTTTCTAGCAAACTTGAACGCGCCAAATCTTTTTGTCAACCCTGTGCCTTGTTGTGGACGATCATTACTGCATTACGCACAAAGATAGTGAAACTGCGCAAGAGTCAACGGGCCGCGACCATATCTTGGACCCATTGTTTTATAGCTATCAAATTGTCAACCCCTCTTCTTAGTCCGATGTGGGGTTCCGCAGAAAAAATAACCGTTCAAACCATTTTATTGACTCTTTTACTAACAGGTATCGTCTTGCAACGCGGCGAGCAGGTTTCCAGTTTATTACGCGTTAAAATATAACAGGAAGGAACGCAATGAACTCAAAATCCACTCGCCGCATTGCAAGAGCCCGTGGACGTGGCGAAGCGGTAAGAGGCATCTTTTACATCATAATAAATAATATATAAAAAGACTTTAGAGAGAAACTAATACTTATAAAAACTAATCACATACCTACCTACTTATAATGTCAAAGAGCTTAAAGAACATCTTTTAAATTTGTTTGTTTTGTTGTCATGGAAACTAGACAAGTAGATAAAATGACATAGCCAATTCCTCAGTATTTTAGGATTTTGAGTAAAATGCGCTTCCACTTTCAGCATAATTATTATTATTTTAATTAAATTATTAAATAAACATAAAAAAATATATCATTAAAAAATTTAAATAATAATTAAATAAATAAATAAATAATCAAATGAGATAAAGGCCAAAGGTTTATCCGTAGAGAAACCTATAGGTGAATTTCGTCGAATCGACGCTAAATAGAAGACCATAACAATGTGATGTAACGGAACCTTAATAATTTCGTAACGTCTCTCGCTTTTCGATTTCAATCTTTTTTATAAACTTTGCTTCTTCCTTTGAACAAGCAATGTGTGTTCTGCCATAGTGCGGTGGTCTACGTGTACCAGTTATGTGTTTGAAAATATATAGATGTGCTATATTGTGGTATTTTTTCGTGGTGCTTCTTTACAGCCGAAAGGAATGTGGCGCAATAAGTAATGCTCAGTTCAACGCCAGCCTGAGGGACTACTCAGTGCAAGAGCATGACGCTGTGAGTGGTTTGGTTTTTATTTCATTTATTTATTAAGAAAAAATTGTTTGAAAATTAATAACAACAAAATTATAAAGGTAGAAAGTATGTCGATACAAATCTTTAAAAAAAAATTTTTACCCTAAAAGAAAAAGTTTAACGAAACTTTTTTATTATTATTTGATGTTGGGTTTTAATTTGTGTTTTCTTATATTGAATATTTATATAATTTATGTTGGTAATGTAATAACTTAACAATAACGTAACTTAATTTACCTTTTTTTACTGATGTATTTATAAATGGTCTTTAAATTAACGCGGTCATGAACTTTTATTTTATTTATTTACTTAGGTACATTAACAGATCACATCCAAAATTACTTAAAAACAATTAATATAGAAAATATTGAACTGGGATGCAACCCTTTACTTAAGACACCTTATTTATATATTGTATATAACTTATGTTATTGTACATGATAGCAAATTATTGTCTATAGTATAAATGTAATAAATGAACGGTACTGATATCGCGCTTGAGAACTTTTAAAATAAGACCCTGCCTTACTGAACCACTAATGAAAAATATGGTCATTGGGAAAGCCGATACGATCCGAATCCCTTGAAGATCTAAGACACGCTTGCGTGATGCTTTTCCCTCTAGAAACCTTTGACGGTATTTCGATCACTCGGCTTAAGGAACCTTTTAAGTGTCTTTGCGCCCCAAAAAATTCCGGTGACCGGTAAAGGCCACTTTAGGCTTACAGAAAACACAAAAAACTGGAGAAAATGGTTAAATGAACTAAACACTAAGAGAATCAAATATTTCCTTGTCTCGTCTTTATAATTGGTCATTCGCTCAGAAACGGACACAAGCTTCTTGAAAATTACTGAGCACCAACAAGAAATCAATTGCGTTTCAGAATGCGACCGAAGTGAAGACGCTACAAAAGGAATACCAGAGGTATGCTCATTTTGCACCAAGCAGCACTCCCGTCCGATTCAAGGTAAGAACTAAGAAAAATTATGTGTGTCTTGTCTGTGCGTTTAAAGCTTTTTAATTAGATTTTTGTACATTTTGAATAATGTAGTTTGTTTAAAACAAAACCATTTCATTTCGTGCAAACTCAGTAACTTTCAGTTAACTACTCACATAAAAAAATTATTTATAGTTTTTTTATACATTAATTAAAGGTTGTTTGTACGTAGGGGGTAATCTCCAGACCTACTGAACCAATTCCAGAAAATCTTTCACTATTAGAAAGCTACACTAACTCTAATGAATATAGGCTACATTTTTACCTCAATCAAAAGGTTAAAGCAAAAAAACTGATCGATTGTTGCAGAGAACGCATGCACCACCAACAGATAGTCTCAAAGCCCTGACAAACCAATATATAAATTTGTTTGCTTTATTAATTACTAGTTGACCCGATGGGCTTCGTACCACATTTCCTTTTATTCTTTTTTTTAATATAGCCTATGTTACTCAGCGCTAATGTAGCATTCTAATAGTGAAAGATTTTTTTAAATCGGTCCAGTAGTTTTTGAGTTTATTCGTTGCAAACATACATACAAAAATACAAAACTTTCCTCTTTATAATACCTATTAGTATAGATTCCAATAAAAATGAAATTGCCTATAATAGTATGTATATTAACCACAAAGCGAATAACAACTAGCGGCTGCGTCGATCGCGCAGAATTGATAGCAAAAAATATATCGCTCGCGGTATTGTGTCGGAAGCCGGCTGACTCACGTCCGGATCGGCAGATAAGCAGAAGGTCTACTCCGTTCACACTGAGCTAATCACAAAAAAGTATATGTGTAAACCAATACAGTAATATTACTGTACTTTTGGTACAATTTCTAATATTCTAAAATTGCTTGAGAACGGTAGAGTATGTGGAATTTGTAAGTATGAAGATTTTGTAAACCATAGTAATATTTAGACTATGGTTATTAATGAATGTTGGCATTTTTATTGAGAATAGGTATTTAGTATCAAAGAGAACATGTTTACAATTAGTCCGACCCATAAATTCATAACACACTATAGTTTTTTCTACAATATCATTTAAAGTTGGGCAATAATCATGAAAACGAGTGGCGGCGTTATATAGGTATATTATATTTGTATTTGCTGGTTAGAATTAGTAAGCGTGAAGATCTTGTAAACCAGAGTAATAGTTGATGATTTTGGGTAGGAATGATTATTAATGAATGTTGGCATTTTATTGAGAATATATTTTATATAAGATAAGATAAGATAAGATAAGAAAATAAAACTCTTTTAGCGTATTTACACGTGTTTATTTATACAAATTACTTCATACTGGTGTTTTACAAAGTCCACTTTTAAAAGAAATTTCTTGAAATAGTTACTAAAAGCTAGGTTGTCAAGAGGAGTTCACAACCATGAGAATGCCTAGTCAGTATAAATTACACCGAACTCTGTATAACTCATCACTCTGTATAATCACTCTGTATAAAAGTTACAACCATCATTATCATATTATATTTGAGTAATTGTTAATGATATTATTACTGCAATAGTATAAAAAGATTCCACATAATGTTGATAAAGTTTATTAAACTGATTCATTGCACGTAACTGAACCTTCTGATCTACTAAATAGTGTGACTGGTTTAAAGTGGACCCTGGAGGTATCTGCTACTGCTACTGGTTCGACCATTGCGCTCGTGGGATCTGAATGATTGTGGATATTCATAATTATTTTTTTTATTTTCAAATTTCGATACAGTTTTAAACTGGGTGAAATGGCAACTATATTATTTTGGTTTAAATAAATCAAATTTCAAAGTTTCCATTAGTGACCAGTTGTAAGAAGCGTGACGTCGCCATATTAGTTTTCTCACCTACCAACTCCCAGTTCATTTTATGTTTCCTTGCACACGAGCCGTCCCTATATGGATAGAAGCACATAGAGAACGAGCCATAAACCACCGCGGGCTCAGTGCGGATTGACTGTTGGTAACGAATGCTAATGCAGCCGGGGCCAACGGCTTTACGTGAGTGTCTCTAAGTTCCTTACCTACAATAATATCTTCAATATTATCTTCAGGCAGTCTCTCACAACGATATAGGTCATAAACTAAAACCATATACCTAAAACTACAATAAGCACTAAGTCGTAGAATAATTAAGACCTATTTATTATTGTGGAGAGAAAATAAACTATTCATTCATTCATTCATTCATTCCGCTACTCGTATATAATGTAAATATAAATTACACATATAACGGCAAGAAAAAATAACTGCATGCATACAATACAACGTGTTACAACGGTGATACCATCGTCATTTCATTGAATTCCCATCATTTTTCTTTAATTGTCCACATTTACTCTAACAAGCAGCAATTTGCTGTTTCAAAGATCTTTTAACTAAAGCAATTTAAACTCAATTCTTAAAGCTATAAGAACCATTCAAATATACATATAACATACTTTACATCGCTGTTACTATCTGTAACAGGTAAAGAAATTTATACTTTGCCTACCTTGAAATACGGTTTAGTATAATCAGGTATACAATTTTCCATTCTTAAATACCAGAGAGTCTTTCCCGTGACGGCCTCGACCTTAGTCAGATGAGATCAGTTCTCGGTACAGTGAGTAACATGTCCGAATACAGAGTCGGCGAAATGGGAAAATGATAAATCTAGTTTGAGTCAGCTTCAATGTAGAAGCTTTTAAAGGTACCATGAACCAGATGCAACATTACAAGGAAAACCTTTTGAGGGAACTGTGTTTAGTATTTCCTCCTTTTTACTGACTTAACTTTCACAACTTTCTAAACAAATTGGGTAAACATTTGTGCTGCAAATACCTGTACCATGAAACCAACTCTCACTTGTTTTACGTTATTGAGATAACAATCACAAAATTAGGAGCATGTTGTGAAGCAAGCTTTATCTCTCCGGGCAACAGGAGAGGCCGAGGAAGACCCCAAGAAACCTGGTGGTTAAAAGTATCAAAATACCTAGACCGGGCCCAGCTGAATCCAGCGACAACCCAGGGCAGAAAGTCCTGGCGCTTCAAAAGGAGAGAGCCGACCCCAAATAATAGGATAAGGAAAAGACAGAGAAGCAGAAGAAGAAATAATTACAAAATAAGGAACTCCAACATAACATGCCTGTTTTTAGGGTTCCGTAGTCAACAAGGAACCTTTATAGTTTCGCCATGTCTGACCGTCTTCAGCTTAGATCATAGACTCTTAGTACTAGAAAGCTGTAATTTGGCATGCATATACATATAAGCACTCGATAATATGAGAAGCTCGATGGGGCAGTGGTTAACGCGCCCGGTCTGCGAGTGTTGAGGTTAAGCAACTTTCGCAAAGGCCGGTCATCGGATGGGTGACCAAATATTTATCATCTCGAGCTCCTCCATGCTTCGGAAGGCACGTAAAGCCGTTGGTCTCGGCTGCATTAGCAGTCGTTAACAACCACCAATTTGTACTGGGCCCGCGTGGTGGTTCATGGCCCGTTCTCCCTATCCATCCATACAAAAGGCTCGTGCCCCAGCAGTGGGGACATAAAAATAAGCCGATGATGATGATGATGATGATGATGATGATGATGATGATGATGATGATGATAATACATATTAATCACGCCGATAAAATGGTGAAGTAAAATTTTGAAAAATATTTTTTTTGGTTACTTTCAGTAATTTCAAAAATAATGCGAATTTGTGGTAACAGTTTTTTGATTGAGGCATCTTTGTTTGTGAACTATTAAGCTTTAAAGTGCAAAATTTTGTTAGAGTTAAGTGTCAGCCACACTGCCAGCCAAATGGTTGTTTTTGGATACGTGAAAAAATTCACGGTAGTTGTATGTATGACGAAGTAAAAGGAAAACTATCGCAGCTAAGTAGGCTTTACAAGTTTACGAGTAACAGTCGACCAACTTATAAAATGTACTTGGCGCAGTACAAATTCCTCATTGGGAACTATTTAAATAACGTTGTCAGGTGTGTGAAACCGGTAGTATCTACATTTAAGTATATGAGCCATCGTTAAAATAAATGTTCATAAAAGTCCTCTTCTCAGAGTCCGCATTATTGTGATGGGCTACGGAACCCTACACTGCGGCCCGACACGCACTTGGCCGGTTTTTGTTTAACATTTTACCTTATTTCTTAAGGGATAATCGCATTTGGCTTTCAACTCACCTGATGTTAAGTGACGATAAGGCCGACGGCGGAAGCGAACTTCACCCCGAGTATTGTGAGTGTATAAAATAAAATATTGAGTATTGAGCACTCGGTTTGGTTGGAAAGAGGTTACTGCATCAACTGAGTATGTAACCATTACCATGTTAATAATAATTAATTAATTACCCTGGTCCCGATGCCGGCGGATCCCTATTTTTTTTATATTTTTAAATGTTTTACGAATTTTGTTTTTTGAAAATATTTAAAAATGTAAATTAATATATTGAAAAATAAATAAAGGAAATAATAATAATAATAGTAAATTTATTTAATTTAATGAATATATTGTTACTCACGAAAAGATAAAAAAAGAGTCAAATTTACGTCAAAAAATAATATTAACGCAAATATATTCTCTCCTCTTCTACTACTACGACAACATGGGTCGACGATATAACCAAGACCGTGGGTTGCACGTGGTGGCCCAGACTAGCGCAGAATCGAGGCGAACGGCATAAGCAAAGAGATGCCTATGCCCAGCATTGGGTCGAGAGGCGCTGATGATGATGACTACTACTCTACTCCTTGGAATGGAACCCAGTACATCTGAATATAGATTTAACCATTCACTTGTCATAATTATAATTAAAATATAAAAGTGATACCGCAATTGAGAATGAAAATTAAGAATCAGATGCACGAAAGCCTTTAAATCACATATTATGTAATCATTTCGTTGTAAACGTTATCGATAACACATTACAAAATAAAGTTCCAAGTAAAACTAGTTTAAACGAACGGTATTCAATCAGTGAATGCCGTTGCTCACCAACTGGAGTTACTGCACATGCAAATACACTGAAAGAGTTCGTTGCCCCGGTTCCTATAAGCTGAATACTCGTGTATCGTTGGCTAGACTTACAATTTTAGACAAGCAACATTATCAACGAAGTTTTCACCGTAAACTGCTAAGTATACCTATACTTACTAATGAATTTTCTATTCTAGACATTTATCCGATGTTTGGGCCGAGTTATACCGTCTGCCGTGGTTACGAACTGACCAAGTCAGTCAGTTATAAAAAGTACCTATTCATAGGATAACTATACTTAGTAGGCAGTTATCGTTGAATCCCGTTGAAATTTTTGTTTAAAAAAAGGACGAGTTTGCATGAAAGTGTGTAAAGTAACAAAATATTGTATGGAACTAAGTAGGTATATATTATTTGCATATAAAAAGTTTAATGAAAGGTTTAAAGGTTTTGAAGAAAATCTTGACACTCTTAAATGCAAACTATACGGGAAGGCAAAAACTTCGCTCTTTCCCACGAACGAGCCGAGGGCCACAACTTTATCTATCTAGTATGGACATACTTGCGTGATGCTAGAAAACCCTTCTAGAAAACCTACGAGAAATTTTTGCTCAATACCGCTAAAGGAACCTGAAGTAAATGACATAGGCGGAGAACAGCAAAAACTTCATAGTTATTAATTTAAAACAGTACAAAACAACTAGATACATGTAAAATATATATCCTCTATCCCAAACCTGTCAGTCTGGACTCAACCTCTGTGTTGACTCCAGACTATCAGCTATAGCCAAATAGTTTCAGGACGAATCTTTCTCCCAACCAACCATGTTGAATGTGCGTACTTGCATACACATTTAGCATTTAAAACCCACAATTAGTAATAATTAACTTTAAGTTATGTTAACGTCCATCTCGTTTTTGTAGTTTTTACCCATTAAAAACATAAATGTGAAATGAGAGCAAAGTTCAATATTATGATATATGCCTTGCCTTGGTTGTTGACAAAAATGACAAAAGAAGTGAGATCTAAATGGGTGCCAAGTTCAATGGTCATTCCTGAAATTTATTTTCGCCAGTTTTGTTAGCTTAAACTTATTGTACACATATTTTTAAATTACGATCTAGATTACAACACTATTTTATTGTATAACTTTGTAGCAGTTGTAATTTGTCTTGTGCATGCCAATAAATAAATAAATAATAATAAATAAATAAACTACAATTCTCAACCATAGGGCGACAAGTTCAACATCAGGTGAGATCAAGGCACTGTGCTTACCCGTAAATATAAAAAATAAAAATAAAACATTCAAACATTACCAACACAATGGGAGTGATACACTCAAAACCACCGTGTCCAATTTAATTTCACGCATTATAATGGTAGTCGTGTTCTTGGGGGTCAAAGCTACGACCAAAAAGCCCTAATATAAAGTCATGTGAAAAAGTTCTTCCAATGCCTTGGCTACCGAACCGTGATACACCGACGTCCAGTAATTGGTCTTAATTGTTTAACGCCGACGAAGCGATGGACTATCGACTATTAATTGCTTTTTATTCTTTCGATGGATATTAAAGCGACATTTTCAAAGCTACTTTCTGTACACGTCGTAAAATCGTTTTATCTTGAAATATTGAATTACGAAATAAGAAACACATGCTAGTTTATGTGATAAATTTATTAACAGATTTAAATATATGTACTCATAAAAAGGACATTTATTTAAAAAAAAAACAGTTTGAAAACTTAGTTTTTTTTTCATGTCGTTGTTGTCCTTTATATTTTGTGTATTTATTTGTAATGGAAAGAGTATTTCTATTATAGAGCAATTTCCATAATTTTGACGCTGTAAAAGAAAGGGAGAATAGTTATTTGTTATACAAGAGTGCAAAGTTGTTTTTTAACCGCGTGCTCAATTTTGATGACCGAGCAAGCGAAGGATTCTAAAATTGAATCACGAGCGCAGCGAGTGATTCAAAAATTAGAATCCTGAGCGTTAGCGAGGGAATCAAAAGAGCACCAGGTGAAAAATCTTTGCACTCGAGTGCAACACCTAACTTTTCATCCCACCTCAGCGAGGAAATGACTAAATGCAAAAAAAACATTTACAATCACAAGATACTTTTATTTCAGTTTAGGTATTAACTACTACATTATGAAAGGTAAGTATTACAGAATAATCTTTAAATTATAACAAACAATACTTAGGTATAATTAAGAAAAATTTAAAGTAACGTTGCTACAGTTACTAAGTGTAATATTTTTGTTAGGTACTGTAATGTTGGTGTTAGTAACTTGTGCACTGTAACACCCCGCTCGGTCGTTACTTAAGGAACGGGGGGTTGTATCGAATAATAATGCTTTATAGCTTTAAATATTTATATTACTTTCAACATGAAATAATAACAATCAATTCGTCGTCGCGAACTCGCGACCCGTCACCGAGTCCGCGATGTTCTTCTTTTTTCTCTTCTACTATATTTTAATGCAGGCCACGGTGGCTGCCAGTAAGTATGCCCGAGCAAGGAGTCTCGGTTGCTACAGTACTGATAAATTGGGCACCATGGAGGTAGAAGCAAATAGGTTTAATGATGTTTTGAATTCACAAACTTAGTGCACACGATGTTCTAAATTCAATTTACTTTATCCTCTAGGGGATAAAAACGGCTTTTGCACTCAGATATCGAAGAGCAAAATTACTCTTTCCGAGATGGTGGGATGAAAAAGATATTATTATGTCCTTGCTGAACTTCTTGCCGGTTCTTCTCAGTTCAAGGTCTCCCTCCCCATGAAGACTCACGAACCGATGGTATAGTAACATTTATAAGAGCTAATTTTTGAAGCCTTAGCCTTATCGCTCATAGGACTAACTGAATAAAGGACTTAAAATTTTATTGTAAATTTTTAAAAGAAAGAAATATTTACGCCTTAGTTACCGAATAGCAAGACCACTCGGCCCTAAATCCGGTTGGTACAAGTCGAGCAAAGTGTGTTTTTGATTTTTCATGTGACACTTATAACAATTATTTTAATGATATAGATATACTTACAACTAGGATAAGCTCGTTTAAAAAATCAATAATTACAAATCTATATGAAATCAACACTGTCAATAATAAAATCAATGAATAAAACATATATATATATTATATTATTATATTATATGTATAAGTACTATAATTTTAGATATATATATATTTTTTTCTTTAGTACAACTTGAAATCATTTTAACTTATAATCATTTAGCTAATAGTCATATAACTCTCAACTTTATAATATTTATCAGTGGTTAACGGTGTTGGTTTCATAATAAGTAAACTAATAAATTACCTAGACTGCTGTATGTAATATATATTGTGAAACCGTTTGTTTGACCTCAATAAATGAAAAAAAAAAAACCCAGGTTTGTGATCACCAAGCCGCATTTGGAAAGCGTGGTAGGTAACTACGCCAGGTCTTTTTCCACATCAGGAGTCGGCATATAGTACTTTCTAGAATTAAAAAAGACAATACATTAATGTGGAAAATTAAAACTAAATGTTCCTTGTGGATAGCTATCTCGTACAACCAGCGGCTTTATCCACGAGTTACAAAAGTTTAAAACAAAACAAAGCGTAACAAATAAATGAAAAATACTCACATATACGGTAGAACGGGGCTACTTTCGAATCAAGTGTAACATTGATCACAGCTCCTGTTCTCTTCAGTTGTCTTCCACATGTAGTTCTACCTACGGTATGACCCTGGAGGGAATCGCACTAGAGACGCCTAGATCGCTAGGGATACCCATATTTGCAGCTACTTAAGGATTTATAGCTGCGATCAATGTTACACTTATATCAAAAGTAACCCCGGATACTTATAAACTTACCAAAGAGAAAACGATATAAGAATATAAAACGAAGTTTAAGATGATGAGAATTAGAAACAAATGCTTTGTTGTGTGATGTTAAAAAAACTTTGTTGCATTACAGGAAGTCCCAGATAGTGCGCTGGCGCCGAGCCTGAGTTACGGGCGAGGACTGCCGCATCACAGCCATCATGGTTGGTTAAACAATTTTTGGAATTTATAAAACACTTTTTTCGAATATAATCGCGTTTTATTTAACATAATATTATTTTGACGTTTTGAAACATTTACATGACTTAAAAATTAATTCAATTTGAAAGGTTTCGAAACGAAGACTTTACATACGAGTAGACCGTGGTTACATAGTGACAAATTTTTATGAGACGTCTAACACCTTCGTCTCCTAAAATGCGAGTAATTCGTAAAGTGTTTATAATTTTAATCTGGCTGTTTGCATTAACTTTAGATAACAAATTTTGAAGTATTTTTATTTTTTATTACACAAATTAATATTGTAACTACATATTCTTAACAGAAGTCTTAAGGGCTTTATTTTTTCAGGCTATGGTTTAACCGACTACGATGAAAGCCCTCACATTGGCTATGGATATGAGTACCACTTCCCGGACGAACACGAAGGTCACTACGACGGTCACCAACACCTCAGTCATCATCATCATCATTCAGACCATAGTCTCGATCATCATGACCATCACGATCATCACTCGTATCATGACGACCACAAACACGGCCACGGATATCATCATAAACATTTTGACCATGTAAGCGATTAGTTGATAATTAAAGTAGAATTTGTAAATTAGTTATCAATATTTTAGTGTAATTTTAAATGGCTTTAAGTAATGAAGTAATGATAAGTAATTAATGCTATGTAAGCTTTTAAAAGGCAAGCACATTTATGTAATTTTAAAAGGCAATACTTTGTAAAAATCACAATTGAGGATTAGCCGTTAATGTTTACGAAACGAGGTGTCGCCGTTTAGCTTAGTTTTATAAGGCACACTAGCGCCGCTAATGGATTTAATTCGATAACTGCTAAACTGGATTTTTTTTCAAACATCGCGAACCTTCCGACACTAGGCAAACATCTATTATTTAATAATTATGCACTACTTTTAGGTTTGTTTTTGTATTCATTCGCTAACACCAACAGTGGCCATTGTTTGTGAACAAATGCGATAGCCCGTTTTGTGATTAAACCACGCAACAAAAAGTAGTACACAATTATTAAATAAATACTATGGATGCTTTCCTGATGTCGGACGGTACACAATGTTTAAAAAAAGATCCGGTCCGTTAGTAATTGTCAAATTATCAATTGGTGGCGCTAGTGTGCCTTACCCTTCGCCTTAAGCCGTTGGTCTCGGTTTTTATCATACGGCAGTCGTTAAAAGCCACCAACCCTCATTGGACAATCGTGGTCGGTCATGCATGCCCAAAAAACTCCTCATGCAATGCTTTCCTATTACCAGTGTAGGTAGTGGTGTATTTTTTATTCCGTAACGTGCAAGCGTTTGGCCTTCATTTCATATTACGTGATGATTAGGCCGTCTAAACTGCCAAACAGGCATGAGGTCCGGATGACACTAAGCAATCAGTGAAGTCAATTTGATGTATCATTATAAATACTTGCGCATTGCTTACCCTGAGACCTTCCATATATTCCAATGGTAATTTAACTAGATCCTAACTTTAAAACGGAATACAGCATTATAGCATCTTCAATTAGTCTACGCTTAGAGACAGAAATATATTATTAGGTATATAGCGTAGCGAAAGTAAATAGGTACTAGTTTCATAATCTTATTTTATTCTACTACTATTATAAGAACACACCGGACTTTGTTTTACAAGCACTGAAATTTCAATATTACACAAAAATTTTACTGAAATTTTTCAGTAATAAAAAAGGATTTGTTGGAATCGTAATACCTATAATGTCCAAATTTTATAAATGACTTCGAACATAGAAAAATATGGGATTTATAATATTAAAAGAAATGTATAATAATTTTAGCATTTATATCAAAACATTGGTTTGATTGTAATGTTTTATAATCGACCTAATAGGTATAATGATAAGATTTTACTGACTAATTCAATACTATGTAATGCATTATTTTTTTAACACAATAGAAAAACATATCTGTCGTAGGTATACTTCATTATGAATAGCAAGGTAGGTAGTCGATGTTAGAACACCATTCACTTATCAATAAGTTGAAGGTTTAGGCGTAATTTATGCCTAGCCATACAGGATAACATGAATTGCGATAGGTGACTGACACACCTACAAAGTACTGTTCTCGTTATATTTATTACATTCCCACGCTATTTACAAAACCAGTAAATGCAATAATAAAACGCAAGCAATTATTTTATTTAAACTTACTTCATAGTAAGATTGACTATCAAATCCTATCACGAAGAGAAAACGACAACGCATTGAATATGATACATTAATAATCATAAAGTCAAACTACCAAATAAACTTTAATCTCTTTATTATAATTAAGAAGAAAGTGAAAAATATGAAGTCACATTAGACTATAAATAAATGTCTATAAATTACTTTACAGTGTTTAAACAAACTTATCAAGTAGAATTCAAAGCATTTTTCTGTATTTGCACGTCACCATGTTTGTTGCATTTGTAAAACTATAATTTATTTATACAGATGTATTGACGACAAAGTTGAACGTGTCTTTTGGTACTGCACATATTCTTATATTCATCATATTCTTACCGTAATATAAATTAGTTTTCTTATTTAAAATCCTCCTTTAGTACGGTGAAGGATGCTATAGCATTGTCCCAAGTAAATAAGTTACTAAAAGGTATTTTCTAACTACAATCCATAATGATATATTAATATACTTGAAGTTCCACCTTAGTCTGATCGTAAATTTTATCATGTTCAGAAATATTCCTGACAATGTTCCAAACAGAAAGAAAAGTAACAGGAACGATTGTGAACTAATTAACCCGTATAAGATGGTCTTTCATCAGTGTCCTTAATTGTCTCTTCCAGGCTCTCGCTGCAAAAACAGTGCTCTGGCCAATCGCTGGGATAGCTTTATTGGGCGCTGCAGCTGCTTTAGTAAGCAACCCTGTTCTTCTCCAATTAGGAGTGGTCTCCGGGAAACGAAGGAGGCGAGAAGCTGAAGATTCTATAGCAGAAATGCTGCCTCCGTTCTCCAAAAAGGATTTAGTGCGATTTGAAGACTATAATAAAAAATTGGACAAACTGAATAATCTGAAGAAGGAAAACAAGAGAAGCGCTTTTATAGCAGTTAATGGAAAAGCTGTTGATATGGTGGAAAAGGAGACATTGTTAAATAGAGCTATGAAGAATTATAGATTGATGAAACAAGAAAGTCCTAAGAAGCCTATTCGAACATTTTCTGTTAATAATAAAGACCCGGATGATAAACAATACATCCCAATACCGTTGAAATTTAGGAATTAATTTTTTTCTCATAACTTTCTTTCGTTTATTACCTACCTACTCATTAATATTTTGTTGTAGATATAATTTTATTTTTAAAAACCTGAGTTTTCAATTATCTCATCATATTCCTTAGTTAATCATTAAAGTCGTTTACATTACAATACAAATAACATGCTTACCGTATCCGTAAAACTGTTACCAATTCCGAAAAACTTGATTCACAGATTCACTTAAAACATTTTAGAGCACACACCACAATATTGATTTATCACAACATAAGCGGCACTACACACAACAATGACACAGTTAGAAACCAAACACACAATAGTAAATTGTTTAATATTGACAAAACAAACGCAGCACGGCGATTGTTTGAGCTAATGTCACCGGCATCATACGGACGATCGTAGTGAAGTGAGCCGAGATACTGAGCCGAGACGCCTTCTCAATGAAGTTGCAGCGTGGCCGAACATGTGTGCGTGACACTTGCTCAGGCGCACTATGCAGCACAAAATAAGGAGGCTGCAGAAGGTAAGCTTCACACAAACGCGTTCGAGCAACGCACACATAGATAGACAACCTCTCACCACAGTATATATACATATAAATGCTCTCACTGACACGGAATCTCGCGACAAATGTTAATCGCTTCCGTTGGTTTGCCCTTGAGACCCTACACGTGACCCCTGGGTGGTGCTAAATGAGTGACACTGTCCGAGTGGTAGAGCCACGCTGCGTTGCAGCACAAAATGGGCCGGCTCGCTCGGCGTAATACCATACCACCCTCTCACAGAATATCGGCGTAAAACAATGGCACTCGTTGCTGTTGTGTTTCGTCCGGTGAGTGAAAGTACCGGAAGCCCATCTCTCACCCCTCCCCCCTTCTAATTCCTACTCCCTCCTCAAGATCCAACTCCTTCATCAAGGCCAGCAACGCATCTGCGATTACTTTCGGCGGTGTCGATTACTTTCCATCAGGTACCCGCCGGCTCGTTTGCCTCCTTTTAACATAAAAAAAATAAAGACAACTGCTCTCGGCCTGGGGGCCGACCGCCTAACTCTCTCGCTTTCGATCGCTTTGAAGGCGAGGCGAGGAGGAGGCGTCATCTTGTCATTTCGAAAGCAATATGAAAGCAATATCGAAAGCTATAGGTTATAGCTTTCGATATTATTCGATATTATATTTCGATATTATATTAGAAAGCGAGGCGAGGGTCGGGCGGTTGGTTTATCGCTTTCAAAGCGATCGAAAGCGAGAGTGTTAGGCGGTTGGGGGGCCGGTCTGAGATGGTCTGAAATTTCGTGGCCGTAAGAGCTGCTATGTGTGCGTTGCACGAGCGCGGTACTTATTTAACGGACCTTTTGGGGTATCCTTATTTTGTGTGCAGGCTGTTGAAAAACTCGCTCCCATTTCGCTTGGACATGTGTGTGCGCCGACAATGCAGCGATAGCTAGCACGCATCCTTTAACCCTTGTTCTAATAGCGATAAAGGACCTTTTAGTGTTAACTTTTTTTACGACACGTTTCATACCTGCCACTGGTATTTAATTGGCCAAGCTCTTATAGTCATAGTAATACAGCTGATTTTACTAGATTTTTTTTTGTTATTGGTGATATTGTGTATGTGGGCGAATGTGTAAAATGTTTGCCTGAATGTTATGCATTTAGCGATCGATAAAGGAGATGACTGTACATATTTATGTAAGTAAGCGAAGCGGTATGACGCTGCGTCACAGAATAACTAATAGTTTATCGGAAGTAGGTATTACATTCCTTCCATATGTGGCATAGCATGCAACATGGTAATATAAGTATGTGATCAACTGATCAGTTACTATAAGATGCAACTCTGGTCATACCTACGTAGTTATGTAGTTGTGTACTTATTTGGATGAAACTTACTTTTTAATTAACTAACGGCACGTCTCGTCTCTGCGTCGCACGGGTGGTATTTTTTTTAATATAGCCTATGTTACTCAGCGCTAATATAGCATTCTAATGGTGAAAGAATTTTTTAAATCGGTCCAGTAGTTTTTGAGTTTATTCGTTGCAAGCATACATACATACATACATACAAAAATACAAAGGTTTCCTCTTTATAATATCTATATATTAATACGTGAAGCAAAAACTTTGCACCCGTTTTTACGAAAATTGCACGGATGGAGGAGTATAAAATTTCGCACACTTATAGTTTATATAGAGAAGGTTATCCAAATGTCAATATATTTTTTTTAAATTATGCCAACAAAAACAACATTACACACACTACCATGTATTTGACACACGCATATGTATTTTAGACACACGTATTGTTTGTCTTTAATGCGGCCGACATCTGTCAATGCCAATCCAAACTCACAGTCTATCTTTATTAATTTTTCATTGCTTAGGATACAATCCGTACAGCCTTAATAAAATTACGGCCGAATTTCGACCACTGGGCGACCACTAGTAGTTGACTACTATCTCACTTGATGGTATCTATACTAACTAGTGTTAGTATAGATACGCAATGCAAATTGCTTAAGTAATTTAAGTATGTAAGTAATTTAAGTAATTTGCATAAAGAATCGAAACTTTTTTCTTTCAATTGTCTAATTTCATATGAAATTCAAATAAAAATGTTTGCGAAAAACATTGCATTACTTATGTCATTTACTAATTGCAATATTACACAAATTGGGTTACAGCTGAAATTTATATCCGATTCCATTCGATAAAGTAACTTTTAATAGTCTTTTTGCTTGATTGTTTGGTTACTCGGAAGGATGTAAAGATGTTGTGCACGCAGGTGTTGAAGCAGATGGATCAAACGATAAGACAAAAGCAAAACAGGTTAAGTATAATTGGCTAACCGTCCTCCCTTGCGATCAAATAGTGTTACACCGAACTGGTGAGACTGGTCTCAGAACCAGAGGTGCCGGGTTCGATTCCTAGCAGGGTACATTTATACTTGTTTGGTTGGTAGTCGCGATTGCTATGGAATATTAAATTCAAATTTAAGATTTTTTTTTTTATATTTACGGGTAAATAATTTAACAAGCTTAGCCTACAAGAACTTAGCTCTTATGAATGTCACATGCCATCGGTTCGTAAGTCTACACAGGGCGGGAAACCTAGTACTAATAAGTCTTTAGTCGCTGTGTACCAAAAACGCAGTCTGCCAATTCCGCGTTATGCCTAGACCTAACAAGAGATTGGCATATTTATATTTAGACCTATAGAACCGGCAAGAAACTTAGCCATGGCATTTCTTTTCTCGCTTTCCTTTACAGAATCAAGGTATTGGATAAGGTTTATCATAGAATAAAATTTTTCTAATAAATTTATTAAATCTGCCTGGCTAGCTATCGTCACTTAGGTCTGGCGCCATAAATATCATGTGCTTAATTAATAACACACTCGTCTTTCGATGCAAAATAGTGCATGTTTTCCTTACGACGAGTGTCTTGGAGCGACATCTCTTTTCACAACATCAAAACTTACGTAGTATTAATATGCTATGTTAGTTCCCGGTAAAGACGCCAGGAGTCAAGCGTTTTAATTCACACTGCCTTGGATAGATGGCGCTAGCTCATTCTTTATGAAACGCTTGGTTCTTTCAGATATGTATTTTCATTTCAGGTATGGTGCAAATAATGTATCCCATCAAAAACATAAATGTGAAATGAGTTTAAATTGATTTAGTTCAAAAGTATTATTATTAAAAAGAAATATTATACATTCTAGCCTTTTGGACTATTTGATTGTAGTGTTGTTCAGTGTTGTAAACTATTTTCTATTTCACTTGGAGTGTAGATGAAACTTTTGTGAATATTAATAAGTGGTTAATAATAAGTTTTATATTATTACTAATTTGTTTGTATGTCTCGCAGGTTTTAATGAGGCCTGTGTACATAGCAGTTTATGTTAATTTTGCTGCTTCTAATTAAAGACTGCTTAAATATTTTTGTAAAGAATTTAGCTTATGAGGCTCTTTATGAATATGTAAAGTAATAAAAAAATTATTATACAAAAGAATTTAAATGTAGCATGTTATAGAACGTAATAAATACGAAAGTCGTCTATACTCTTAGTTATAAGTAGTTAGTTAAAAGTACTAAAACTGATATGTTTGGATTTAAAAAATTAAGGGTGGTATTCCACTCGTTATATACTCACGTGAAGACCTTAAAATCCACATAAAGACCGGCTGACATCGATTTTGATTGCTGATTCTTACATTACAAGCATCTATAAGTAAGTGTTCCTAATAAAATCAATTAATTGAAAAATATACTAAATTGATGAAAAATTACTAGTTTCTGATTTATTCCTTTGTATTCGCCCAGCTACCTATCTGGATGTCAAATTTGAACTTTCTAGGTCACCTGGAACTGGGTTAGAGTTTTGATCTATCTATAGATCGGTGAGTCAGTCAGTGATAAAAATGACGATTTTTGGACGTTAATATTTAAATAACCGTTTGAGGTGTGTTTATGAAATTTGGAGCACATATGTATCTCGCAAGTCTCAATATATGAGCCTAATTTTACATGTTTTTGTAAAATAGTTTTTGAGTTATGGGGGGGTCAAAAGTGGCTCCAAATGGTTCGAGTAATATTACACGCGGTGCTGCTCGACAGTTCTGTTAGCTTGAACTTGGCTTGACAAGCAACCGCGTGTCTAGATTTCTAGTTCACAGGCTAAATGTAAGTTTTTTAAATACTAGATCTATATTATGCTGAATGGTATGAAAAGGGCGTCCTTGCGCTGTTTTTTCATTTTTCTTGTTTTTGACTTCTCAGTTTTAATACTTCTTAGTACCTATATCCCTAGCTTCCTTGATAAACTAAACAATGAAAGGTTGTTGTATATTAATATTGAGACACTCACATAATTGTGTCATGGTGTGGTTTGAAACCCCGCTAGGAATGGAACCCGAGACCTCAAGGTCTGAATCCAATGTGGTGTTACTATACCATTAAACCGCAGAAGAGGATAAAAAGAGGCGGTGAAGTAGTCGGCCACTATTTTCATTTTTGATTATCAGTCAATACTTTCCGGCTGCAGAGCAAAGACGGGAGGTCTTTGGCCTACAGTCTGCTCCCTCCCTCCACCTATCTCTATCCTGATTAGTTCGAGAAAATTCTTGAGAAGGAATCTAGCTCATCCCGCCATCTCCGTCAAAGCTTTCCACGTCGTCGTCGTCCTATTGTTGGGGCCCATGATGTGAAATCTTTCCCCAAAATTCGTCCGACGTAGAGCAACGTGTCCGGCTCAGTCCCCTAACTTGCATTAAATAAAAAAATAAAAAGAGTTTAGTATAATTTCTTTATTTCTGTTCTTGTTCCATGAGTTTACATCTCTTGTCGTCATCGTTGCAAATGTTCTCACGATTTCAAATTGAAGCCAAACTGAAATTAAAATTAAAAAAATTAAAACGCTGCTCCATTGAATTTCAAAAACTTTATTCATTTCATTAATATAAAGTTAATATTGACCTGGTGGGTTACTCTTGAAACACAATTGCAATAATCAATTTCCAATCCCAAATCTAAAAAATTCAAATGGCACTCTTAAAAGCCATATTAGCGCTACATTGGAATTAAATTGCGTGGAAATTGAGTAAACAAATTATTATCGAGATGGGGCGTTCCAAAATTGCGAAACTTATCCCAATATCGATACATATTAATCGCATTGGAATTGTATTGAGATTGAGTTTGCGTCAAGAGTAGCCTACCAGATACTTAGAGCATGCTCTAAGACCAGATATAATGATAATGATAATATTAAACATATCTTTATACTTAGATTAATAACGCCCTCTTTATATATAAAAATCTTCTGTGTTTATGTATGTTAATGAACTCCTTCTAAACGGCTGGACCGATTTGGATGAAATTTTCTGTGTGTGTTCAAGTGGATACGAGAATGGTTTAGATTTACAATTGGACCCGGTAGGTGGCGCTGCTATAGGGGCCTATCATGGGATACGGGTGTTCTTAAGCGGACAAATGATTTGTTTGTTTTGTTGTCATGGAAACGTTAACTGTCCAAGCGGTACGAAGTCCGCCGGTCAGCTAGTAACTCTATAAATTCATCTGGAGATGAAAATGTGTAATATGAAATTTAATATTATTTATACAAAATTTAATATCAGGATAGGTATGGGTAGAAACCTAGCTAATGTGAATTCTAATTTCTGGTTTTCATCGTTCGGTGGATGTCTGCATCATTTTTATTTTGTTTACTAAAACGTTTATCTTAGACTACTCTAATTAATAAAAGATACATTTTGATTCATCATCATCATCATCAGCATCATCATCTCAGCCAAAAGGCCTCCCCCAAGGGTCTCCACAACGACCGGTTTGTTTTTAGTACCAAGTTTACATAGCTGATAATAAGAATAATTAATGTCGTAATTGTATCGTCTTTGGAATGGTGTTGATAAGTTAATTGCTCGTGATAGTGACGAGTGGTGATGATGATGAATATCATCTGACCTTAGGTGCTGTCTCCACAGTGCACTTGAAGATCATACCAGCCCTTTCGCAACCCTTATCACCGTCGCTCACTGCCTCATCGTTAGCTAAAAGATAGAAAAATCTATTAGTACTGCTTGTCAGTTGATAAACGTCTGAAAAATATACAATAAAAGCAGTCCATACTAAATTAAACTCAAAATTCGGCTATGTCCTCCCATACAAAATCAGTCGAATTTTTAAAAAGTCTTAATTACTTACAATCTTTTTTTAACTTTTTGAAAATTTTATACCTAATTTTAATAGCTAGCTGCTAGATTTTTAAAGTCCTGGAACTCTTTTGGTACAACCTAAACAAAGGTCGATCACCTTTGTCAAACACACCTTGGCCGCAACTACTGTCTACTACAGTGATGAACTATTTAACCCTTTTGTGGCCATATAGATGCGACCATATTTTGAACCTTATGTACTTGCAATAGAAATGAAAAATATATAACGCTGTATCAGTCAAAGGGTCTTACTTTTTACACAAATGTCGGCGACTTTCTTGGCATTCTCCAATCTCTTCTCGTCGCCGTTCTTCGAGAGCTCAGCTATTTTGTAGGCGTGCTCCAAGTCATACAAACCCTTTTCTGTCATCTGAAACATAAATAGGTTTCTATTATACAAGTTCATGTACGAGTATAATATTGCACAAGTAACAAAAATGTTACTTACATAACTTCACATAAACCTTCCTAATTGACTAGATTTCGTTTAAATTGTGTTAGAAAACTTTTGATTAGACTAACTTCTGCGGCTCCGAACATTAAAAAATGATCAGTTTTACTAATGTGCAACTCACACTTGACCAAAAGATAGCCACTTAATATCTCCGTCTGTTAAAAATCGAACCATTTTATTTTTTGACTGAAGAAAATGGCTATCCAAATCATCTCCCTTGGAGGTAGTGTGGGGTTAGCAGATGTTCTGGCCAACACTCTAAAATCTCAGCACACCCTTTTACCGCTCGGGTGGGACCCTGAGCACTGTATATTTGCGCGGGCCGCCGCAGTGGTTCCTTCTTAGACATCACTCTATGAGGCGCTACATACAGCCCCCTAGTGGGAAGCGGTATGCCTCTATACCTTGTGTAGATACCTAAGGTCCCTTCGGACATATCACTCTATAAGGCGCTATACCACCCTGATGCGGGGGGGCCGTATCTACACCTTGAAGAGTTATTCGCGGGGTGTGTGGGTAGGATAGTGTTCCCCACCCTCACGACACATCTAGGACGGGTGGAGCTACCCGTGCAGCCGTGCACCGAAAGGAATCGAATCCTGAAACTGTGGGGTGGGTGGTAGCAATATATTCTAGCCAAGGACACTTGGCCAAAGAATAAGTGGTCACAGTTTAGGCCTATGTTCAGCAAGATTGATACAGATACGGGCTGATTATGATGATCATGAGCTTACTACGCCGTGCAGCTTGTACGCACACGCCAGCAGGCACTTGACTTCTGGCTTCTTGGGGACCACGAGCTGCTGCAGCGCCGTCAGCTCCGATATCTCTACGGGGTGCTCCTTCATACACTTCATCACCAGCTTCGTGAAGGCGGTCTTTATCTCCATCTCTGTCAGGGGCTGGTAGAAAAAGTTATAGTAGACAAAGAATATTACTAGGAGTACAAAGTTAGTATGAAAATTCATGTCTGTCGTGCGTGTTTTACGTGGAATAAAACTACTATGAAAAGTCATTACTCTCGTCATGGACTAATATGATAGTCGATGCTGAGGTGTTATTCAAAAATAGATCGTATGTTCCTTCCTTACTCGTTTACTCGTTTACTCCGAACATGGCAACCGAGGAGGTAACCTACCAGGAGTTTTATTTAAATATCGAACTGGCTTGCAAAAAAAAACTTTTTATATTAAAAAAGAAACAAAGAAATATAATATTGGTGCGTGCGAAGTGTTCTCTACTCCATCGAGTGGTGTAGTTGATCGATTTTCTAAGGTTCCTCGATACTGAAAGACCCCGCTCCATGTTTTCGGAAGGCTCGTTAAGCTTGATCCCGTTTGTTGTCGTAAGATGATGGTCGTTGAAACTAACCAATATTTATACAAAAACTATAGAGTAAAGACTACTTACTTGAACATATCCAACTAATGAAGCCACAAACAATATTTTGAACAACATTTTAAAGATATTATGTACCTGTACCTAACCAGTCTGATGGGAAACTGTAATTTGGTGAATTTTCAAATGATGCGTGGTTTTTATACCTGTATGCATGAGTTAATGTTTAAACTAATGTACCTATACTCGTAATGTATGATTAATGAAATTGCCCTATTAAGATATAAATCAAACTTCATTTTCATTATTTAAATTTGATAAAAATAGGGGAAATGTGATAAAAATAGGGGAAATGAATTATTATATTTGAAATTGACTCGGTATTAATTTCCGCATATACTTACATGATATAATTGTCCTACATGTGCTTTTGTCTGTTTAGTTACTAAGCCCTCCTCCCTTCTTTTTATGAATGTATAAAGCATGTAATGTGACCTAACCTGGAATTACTATCTAGCCAAGCGAGTGTATGGGGAGAAGGACAAGCTGAAATAATACCCCCCCCCCTCCCTTTTCTTCTCCACTCTTTCAAAACTAAATTTCAACGTCTCCGGTGCTGCGGAAATACCACCACCAATTCTCAAAATCTGCTGTAATAATTTTTGTAAGCCTCCAAATATAAACAAAACAAGAGACAAAAAAATTTAATTGAATCAATAAGTAGAGTTAATTCCGCTCTATCACTGGTTTATCCAGCTTGGATGCAGTACGCATGCACCCCACCCGCTCGCAAGAAACAATGGATGCCAGAGAACATGCACACCAACAATGATACCCGACACGTGTTTCGCCCCTCCACGGAACAACACAACAACGGGACGACAATACAAGAGACACGGAATATCTATTCCAAGCTAAGACTCTGTTTCCTCGTAAGGTCTTTAGTTTTCTAGCTTTCACCAGCGTCAGTTCACAGTAGAAAACCACGACTCCAGCCGAGGAGCGGCAAGGCGTAGTGAGGTATTCAGCATTGTTCTCAAAAGCGATAGTAAATAAACTCTCAAACGCGAGTATAGGCGAAGTTAGTAAAATGACAAAACACACAAAAGATGGCCGTCTTGTGGCCATAATAAATACTTGGGTCCCGTCCAGAATAAGCTCTTAACTCAAATCCTGGCAGGGTCGCCATATCGGGAGAAGACAAGACCAAACGACTGTTTACTTCGAGTACATCTTAATTACTACTCACATTATATCTTAGGTGGTTTTTTTTATATTTTTGTTATAAGTACATGTATGTTGTACTACACGATACTACACTGTCCACTGTCTTGGTCCGATCCGAACGCTCTCGGATAATCTAGTGAGGGTTGAAGACACGCTTTCATGATGCCATCCCCTCTAGAAACCCTCTGAGGATGCTTCGATCACACGGCTTGATGAAGAAACCCTTGAGGAGGTAGTCACCCTTTAAGTTTTTCACCGCCCAAAAACCGTCCAGTTACGCTGTAAAGGCCATAGTCAGGCAACAGCATCTCTCTTCAAATATAATACCAAAGTTTTTGCTTGAAAAAAATAAGAGCAGCATTTCGCATATCAACGCTGTTTGGATTTCTGTTGCTTGTAAAGTCCATAATCACGAAAATAGAAGCTTCACTTCGTATACTTCAAGACCACAGAGGTGGTTAGGTTCTGTGGGCTGGCAGAGTGAGGTTAACTGATGCTGTGTTGTTTTCAAGCTGCACCAGTTCTCTTCGCGTCTGGACTCCATTTCCACTTAACATCAGGTGGAATAGAGTAATTTGCCATGCCATAATATACTATACTGGAGGTGAGCCGAATATTGGTTTGGCCGAATACGAATATTCAGCCGAATGTTCGCTTTACAATAAAAAAAACCGAATATTCGGCCGAATAATTTGGTTCATTTACGCGCGCTTTGCTTAGCCAAACAGGTAGGTCAAAGTAAGTTAAGTGCCGTTGTTTATCATGAAAATCATCATAATAATAATTGAAGTACTTAAATCATACTTGAGTTTTTAAACACAAAACATAATCAATGTTAGTTAAATTAATGGATGAATTTTATATTAAAAATATGTATGTTATTATTCAATTATTATTTTTAAAAATAAATAATCTCAAAAATTAATTTTATAATGATTTTTTATGATTCATTGACAATAATGAATGAATAAACTATGATACTTATAATAGTATTTTTACAAGGCTTAGGTCTTAAAATTGTACAACTTTTATATTCGGTAATTATTCGGCAATTGAACCGAATATTCGGCCGAATACGAACATGAAAAAATACGCCGAACATACTGAATACCGAATAGTTACCGAATATTCGGTGCATCTCTATACTATACTATAAAAAAAATACGTTGAGTGTGGCGCAGAGTACAAAAAAAATAAAAAGAGTTCAGCATTACAATAATTCATTTATTTCTGTTCTTATTCCAAGAGTTTACATTTCTTTTCGTCATCGTTGCATATGTTCCTACGATTTCAATTTAACTTGAAGCCATACTGAAAATAAAATAAATATATTAATAAGGTATTACAAAAAACTTATTTTTCTTTTTAAAACGTATTATTGTCATGGCTTAAATCCCTCCTTAAATCAAAGTGGACATTTTGGCGGGAAAGCGGCTTGCATTATGTTTTATTTTAAACTAGCGGCCCGTCCCTGCTTCGCACTGGTGGACATTTTTTTAATATAGCCTATGTTACTCAGCGCTAATGTAGCATTCTAATGGTGAAAGAATTTTTTAAATCGGTCTAGTAGTTTTTGAGATTATACGTTGAAAACATACATACATACAAAAATACAAAGGTTTCCTCTTTATAATATTAGTTTTAAATAAATATGATATCCTAATTAATTGTGAATTATGACCAATTTTCGAAGGAAATATCAATTATCATTGGACATTGACTTTATTTTACAGTAATTTATCCTTAAATTTGCAATGGCTCATGTGCAATCCGTACAACGCCATTTCATAAATAAATCTTTATGTATATAAATCTTCTATGCGTGTGTATGTTATTGAACTCTTTCTAAACGGCTGGACCGATTTGAATGAAATTATATGTGTGTGTTCAAGTGGATTCGAGAATGGTTTAGATTTACAATTGGACCCGGTAGGTGCCGCTGCTATAGGGGTCCATCTTGGGATATGGGTGTTCCTAGCGGACGAATGATTTGTTTGTTTTGTTGTCATGGAAACTTTTTAAAACGGTACGAAGTTTGCCGGTCAGCTAGTAAATAATAAATATTAAAATGTCATCTGACCTTAGGCGCTATCTCCACGGAGCACTTGAAGATCAAACCAGCCCTATCGCAACCCTTTTCTCCGTCGCTCACTTCCTCATCATTAGCTGAAAAAAACGCAAAAAAAGTGTGGTACCATGTCATATTAGCTTTACTTCTAGAAGTTGACAAGCGGCTGTTAGATGTTTCTTCTTCTTCTTGTGCCTCTTCAGTCTTGAAGGTTGCTATGTTGGTTGTTATGCTGCTGACTGTATATTATGATGGCTAAAGGTGAGTCCACTTTAAGTAACATGTAACTATGCTTTATAACAATGTTACAAAACAATAAGTTTAAGGTTGTCTTATTGACACTTATCGTCCACTGTCCAAAGTCTGGACGCACCTTAATACATATGTACAGTATATTGAATAAATTATCTACTAATATATAATTATTAGGTAAGTCATTATTATTACTTTAAACCGCGCTTTGTTAAAGTACATTGACGGACAAATGTATCACGCTCGTTCATCAATACCTGTTTTGCCGGCCGCTGCAGACTATTTCTGGTTACGTTCAGTTTAAACGGCGTGACTAGTAATTTTGGAAAATATTAACATTCCACCATGGTCTAATTGGGATGCTGAATGATATCGACTGCGATAGCAAACAACAGGATCAACGGTTTGAAGAGCCTTTCCAAGCACCCCACGTGCTTGCTTAAGGCGAAGGGTAAGGCACACTAGCGCTGCTAATGGATTTAATTTGATAACTGCTTTTGTGCCCGTTTTGTGAATAAACCTCGCAACAAAAAGTAGTGCACAATTATTAAATAAATACTTTGGATGCTTTCCTGTTGTAGGACGGTACGCAATGTTTAAAAAAAATCCGGTCCGTTAGTAATTGTCAAATTATCAATTGGTGGCGCTAGTCTGCCTTAACTTGGTCTCCATATTGGATACTACCACTGTCGCAATTCAACTCAAACGCGGTGCTAGTGATAGACGGTTATAATTCAATTGAATATGTGCCCTATGTACTTTATTATCTACTTTATCTCTTTGGATATCCCTTTAAATTCCTTACACTCCTAAATGTTATACAACTTTAAGTTTGATATTTCGTTTGTCTGAAAAATTTTACTTTGTCCCTTACGCCAATTGAGTTTTAGACCGTCATATGGAGTTAGGACGATTTCTCAGTCTATGTAGTACCAGCATAGCATCCATTTGGATGCGTATTATTAAGAATTAACATACGACCTCTGCGAGGAAAAACATTGTAACTAAAAAGGTTGGCGATTTTGAATAACTGTCATGGGGTAACCACGAGCTCTTATAGTAGCAGTAATATTGCAGTTGTGAGAACGAGACGACTGCAATAATACTGCTATAAAAGTCATAGGATTATATTCTTGGAAAAATATGACTGATAACTCAAATACACCTTAAGCTGAGTAACACTGTTTTTCCTTGCAGGTGTCAAAATGTTATTAGAACTAACTTTTTACACATATGTCAGCGACTTTCTTGGCATTCTCCAATCTCTTCTCGTCGCCGTTCTTCGTGAGCTCAGCTACTTTGTACGCGTGCTCCAAGCTGTACAAACCCTTCTCAGTCATCTGAAACAAAAATACAGTACCTATCTGTTAGAGTCCTTAGGCCGTTCATACCACGGCATGAATGACCTGAGGCCCCTTTTTAAGTGTTAATAGTTATTAAACAACACAGTTTTTTTGCGGATCTTAAGGATACATTGTGGGAAACCGTTCGTCCTCAAATCTATCATATGTAAATACCAACAGAAACAATAACATACAAGGCAACCCGGGTGGCAACTCTACCTCGACAGTGCTCTTTTCAGTTTCGATATAAATATTTTTGAATTTTGAGCTTTTTGAATGCAAAATAATTACTGGTACAGGCTGACTATGATTATGATTTATAATGATGATGATAAGCATACCACGCCGTCCAGCTTGTACGCGCACGCCAGCAGGCACTTGACTTCGGGCTTCTTGGGGACCACGAGCTGCTGCAGCGCCGTCAGCTCCGCTACCTCCACTGGGTGGTCTTTCAAGCACTTCATCACCAGCTTTACATAGTTGGCCTTTATCTCCATCTCTGTCAGGGGCTGGTAAAAATAGTATATTACTGCAGCGGCCGGCAAAACAAGTATTGACGGACAATCGGGGCAATGTGATGGTGATAACTCCTAACTATGTAGTAGTTATCTATATGTATGGCTAGAAACTCGGTCAATTACACTAATGGATGAAAAAAAAAAACAAATTTTCATTTGTTTATTTTTATTTCACTTTTAACAGCTTCGCTACCTAGTTCGAAATTTAATTAATATCCTGGGTTAGTTACCTCCTTGGCTTTCCTCTTTTTGAGTAAAAATATTTTTTTAAATAACAAGACTGGTATACTTTTAACGACAGATATATAAGTTTTTATTTGTCTTTTATTCATCGATATCGACAGATATGGATTTGTATACTTCCTTTGCCGTCCGTTGCTTGTTTGACCAGAACAGAAATTTTGATTATCTCATGGAAGGTTGTGAAAATAATTATCTAATTACCAAACATGTTTGAGAAAAGTACCTACTATTGTATTTGCCTTGACATCTAATATACCAAATTTGTCAACTGCTGCAGCACTCGTAGAAATAGTAACCTAGATCACCGGTCTGAAATCCGGGTTCAGTTCCCAGCGAGAAAATTTTATTTTTTATTTTTATTTTATTTTGTGTATTATTTTGTGTATTATAAAATGTTTAAAATATGAAATGAATGAATGAAATATCTTTATTAAACTTTGAGAAGTAGCAAATCCATAAACATAGCGATACAGAACGATATAAAAAGTATGACTGACTGCGGGTACAGAATATAAATAAAAATAAAAAAAAATATAGTACTCAGTTTGGTTGGTGGTGGGGCGAGCTACCTACCACTGTCTTATTTAAATATGTTCCCATACATCAATTTTAATCATTGATGTGTCCCGACAGCTAGGGATAATGTGGTCAGATCCTCAGTAGCTGAGGATTCTGGGTGAAGTGCGCTTCTGCCTTCAGCGTTATCATCACTTAACACCAGGTGGTAGGATTGCATCAGGAATATAAAAAACCGTCCGAGCTCCTCCGTACTTTGTAAAGCACGCTAGGCCGTTGGTCCCGGTTGTTGTCGTTAGATAGCGTCATTAAAACCCACCAGGGTGCCTAGTGTGAGTTTTGTTTACTATCCGTATTCATTCGATTACGTTTACGAAAACAAAAATTAGTATGGCATTGAAGCAGCGCCTCCTGGTGGCATACGAGAAGAGTTAACATTTTGCCATACAAATTCACGATTTCGTTATCGTGATCAAATGGCGAATGAAACTCGCACTAGGCACCCTGGATCATCATCTCAGCCAAAAGACGTCCACTGCTGGACAAAGGCCTCCCCCAAGGATCTCCACAACGACCGGTTTTGTGCTGCTCGCATCCAGCGGCTTCCCGCGACCTTCACCAGATCGTCGGTCCACCTTGTTGGAGGCCTGCCCACACTGCGCTTTCCGGTAAGCTGTTGCCACTCGAGGACTGTTCCGCTCACCCTGTATACTCTATTTCAATCTATAGTTATAAAAATAATAGGGACTACTTACTTGAACGTATCTAACTAACGAAACCAGAAATAATATTTTGAACAACATTTTGAAGGTACTGAGTAGCTTACTAGTCTGATGGGAAATTTTAGAGCATTTTCATTTAATGCGTGTTTTATACTATAATACATGAGTAATGAAAAAAAAAAACAAATCATTGTCTTTTTTCATTATTTCAAATTTGATTCTGACATTGAAGAGGAAATGAATTATTATATTTTAAATTGAGTTTACATCTCTGATCAATATTTTTTTCCGCACGTACTCATTATACTTTTCCAACATTTGCTATTGTTCTGTCCTGTTCACTATTCCGTGCTACGGAAGGCACATTTATCCGTTGAATCCGTTATTGGGCTAGCATGTAACTTACAATTTCACGGTTAACTTACTTTAGAGTGACCAAATATTTATAAGTATAAACGATCATAAACGCTAGGCCCGATACCCGACGTTCCCGGGTTCAATTCATATTCATATCATTTATTGCCACATGTTGGTATGTATGTACATAGATCATAAAAAATAAAATAAAATCCCATAAACATGAAAGGTATCGCAAACAATCTTTTAAACAAATAAAATCTTAAAACTAAAAAAAAACAAAAAAAAATGGTAATTATATTTTAACTAAAACTTCTTAAAATGAATAGCAACATTTTATACGTGTCAATGAAATAGCGAATAAAAACCTCGCCTCCATTGCGTTATCATTATTTAGCGATTTTTTCCTTTTTTTCGAAATATTCTCTATTTATAGAAGGCTTCAGCAATTAAAAATCTATTTAGCTCATTCTCAAATTTACTGTCTGGGAGGGCTTTTAAGTAATTTGGCAAATTATTGTACACCTTAACGGTCATATAGTACGAACCGTTCTTATAGATCGCAAGGTGCACTTTGGGTACGACAATGATTCTCCCGGCGGCGCCGGCGGCGTGACACGTAGCCATCCTGCTTTTCTCCGATCTTAGGGAAGTAAGTAGTGGGCATGCCTTCTGACAAATCTACAAATGAGGAAAGATGAAGATCGGGCTCAGTGGCATCCATTTTTTTATATTAACGGGTAAGCACAGTGCCTTGATCTCACCTGATGTTAAGTGATGATAAGGCCAATTGGTGAGGCACTGGCTCAAC
The DNA here is from genome assembly GCA_963082485.1 of Eudonia mercurella. Taxonomy (NCBI): domain Eukaryota; kingdom Metazoa; phylum Arthropoda; class Insecta; order Lepidoptera; family Crambidae; genus Eudonia; species Eudonia mercurella. The sequence goes on along the minus strand of OY720036.1, from coordinate 2,247,474 downwards.
TATAGTGAGGCACTGGCTATCTTATCTCTAGCTGCCGGAACACAACAATGCTACAAACATTGATGTTATGGCGACATATTTAGATAAAATGGTGGTAGCTAGCCAGGCGGACAAACGAGCCTTACCACCAATCAAACCGAGTACACAAACATGTAGGTACCTCCCGCCCGGAATCGAACCCGAGACCTGTGGGTCTAGACCGGTGGTCTTAATCACTAGACCACAGAGGCGGTTGAAAGTAGACACAATATAAAACAAAACAACAGTAACCTTACAAATAAACAAATAAAAAGCTTGGAATTGATATTCTGTGTTTTGTTACCTTCATGTAAACTTAATTCATTTCAGATTAAAGTAAGGCGCAGGCTACACATAAGGGCGTCGGGCGCGGACATGGCACGGGCGGCTTTGTCTTCCATTCAAATTTCATACTAAATGCATGAAAATAAAGCGCAATTTAAGACACACGATATATCGTGGCTCTGACATGGTTATGACGCGCCATTTCGGCGCTAGCGACTTAAATTGCGCTTTATTTCCATGCACTTAGTATGAAATTTGAATGGAATAGGAAGCCGCCTGCGCCATGTCCGCGCCCGACGCCCTTTATGTGTGGCCTGCGCCTTAAAGGGACAAAACTCGGAGTCACTATTCCATGCAATTTTTATTCTTTGTTCATTTGTAAAGCCATAAGGGCCTTCTGAAGATGCGATAAGTACAGCCTACATTTTTTTATCATTAGCGGCCCGCCCCGGCTTCGCACATGTGTACTTTTATTTTTAAACTTTTTTAAAAATAAACGTTTAGCCTATGTTACTCAGCGCTAATGTAGCATTCTAATGGTGAAAGAATTTTTTAAATCGGTCCAGTAGTTTTTGAGTTTATTCGTTGCAAACATACATACAAAAGTACAAAGCTTTCCTCTTTATGTACGAAAAAAGTGGTTCTCGTTTCGGAGGCCAAGACTCACTTTGGATCCCTGGGCCAATAGAGTAATATTTTATTTATTAGTTTATAAAACAACAACTTTTTTATATTGTTATTTTTTATTGTTGATTATTAAATAAGTGTATTTAGTTACATAAGAATTTGATTGTCATAAAAACTAATATTAGAGATACTTATAGTAGAGAAAAATAAATGATAGTTATAAACAGTATGTTCTTGATTTTTCTTTTTGACAGTACTTTTTATCTTTTCGTGTCGAGTTGGGAGTTTTTGTTAGGTATTTATCTTGCGTGTCGAGTTGAGAACGTGCCGAGTTGGGCATAAGCCACTGAACTTACTACATAACTTTTTTTTTAACTTTAGTTGATGGCTTCGTGCGATTAGCACATTTAGCAGACATAACTCTTCACTTTCCCGCCATGAAGTCCCTACGTAACTTTTGTAAGACTCGAAATAATGAAGAATACAAAAAATAAGTAATATTATTTATTGACCAATGACCAATAGGTGTTACATAGTCATATAGTTTATTAAAGTTTAATGCTAACACAAATGTTATTCACTATCGAAAAAAAAAAACCATCCAGCATTTAATTTTTTCATTCTGTATTTTTTTTCTTTTTTTATATTACCAGGTAAGCACAGTGCCTTGATCTCACCTGAAGTTAAGTGATGATAAGGCCAATGATGGAAGCGCACTTCACCCGGGATCCTCAACTAGTGAGGCACTGGCTACTCTAGCTGCCGGAACAAAACAATGCTACAAACATTGATGTTATGGCGACATATTTAGATAAGATGGTGGTAGCTAGCCAGGCGGACAAACAAGCCCTACCACCAACCAAACCGAGTACACAAACATGTACCCCCCGCTGGGAATCGAACCCGGAACCTCTGGGTCTAACCGGTGGTCTTAGTCACTAGACCACAGAGGCGATTTCTGTGAGATTATACAATACTGTATGACATTTCATCATTATCATCATCATCATCACCTCAGCCAAAATACGTCCACTGCTGGACAAAGGCCAAAGGCCCCCAAGGATCTCCACAACGACCGGTTTTGTATGACAATACATTAAATAAAATAAAAAATAAAATAAGAAAGAGTTATGAATAATTCCTTTATTTCTGTCTGTCTGTGTTATTCCATGACTTTACATTTCTTACTGCCATCGTTGAAAATGTTCCCACGGTTTTAATTTAACTTGAAGCCAAACTGAAAATAAAATAAAAATATATTTATAAAGTATCATTAACAAAAAATCTTTTCATAGCGGATTACTTATATTAAAAGGGGATTTATTAGCGGAAATGTGACCTGCTTGCATTTTGGTTTTATTTTCAAAAAATATGTATTTTTTTAAATATTAATGTTGGATTGTAATGTAACCGCTAAGTGTACGTAAACGTGTTGCAACATGGTTATCTTAAGAATTCCAGGTCTCTTCAGGTCACATTTAGTTCTCAATATTAGCCCCCACATCTTCATTTATTTACATTTATATATATACATATATTAACTAATTAACTAACTTAAGGGTTTTGAAACGGAAATTATATTTATTATTTTCGACAATTCCGATTCCGATTATGACAATTTTTAATTTGACATTAAAAAATTTAAACCATGAAAATAATAATTTTACACAAAAATGTCATCTGACCTTAGGCGCCGTCTCCACGGTGCACTTGAAGACCATAGCAGCCCTTTCACAACCCTTTTCACCGTCGCTAACTTTCTCATCGTTAACTAAAAAACGCAAAAAAAAAGTTTAGTACAGTCAGCAGTGGAAATCGACCGACTACTTTACTTTTTGTTTTTTATTGATTTGACGACCACATTAGTTTTATTTTTCCACAAAAACAGCACTGAACTTCGAAGACGAACGAAGAAGTGTTCTCAGATATGACATGAGGGAACCGCTGTAAGCCGCCATCCTTGACACGCGACGCTCGCGACACGCAGTACGGGTACTAGCAGATCTGAGTGCAGCAAGTGTCCCGATCCGAACCCCTCGGAGAATCTAGTAGGGCACGGGGACAGCCCAGCTCCACACGACTTTAAAGTTTATCCTGACACCCCCTACCAACCATAAGGTTATAAAGTTAAAGGTGTCAGACGTCCTTGCGCAAGCACAAGGGACCATCTGCGTCAGGACATAACGCCAGATCAGGATGCGCCGAAGCGCATTCTTCATCCTGTACTTTTAAGACTAGTGTCTCAAGCTAGTTGCCCCGTGGACAAGTAAAGTCAATTACCTAATATCCGGATAGGTTTCAGAAGCTGTAAGCTCGCTAGGCCACGGGGACACGCACTAGTGCGTGATGCCGTCCCCTCTAGAAAACCCCCGAAGGTGATTCGTTTCACACAGCTTGAGGAACCCTTTAATTTTCTCGCCGCCCCCACAAAAAGCCCGGTCAGCTGAAAATGCCGTTTGAGGCAATCAGCAAACTCTCTCAAAAAAAAAGCAGCAAATGTAGATAGTGATGTTTGGGCAGCAAGCCATTAATAATAGGGACATTTTTCTATAGAACAAACATAAACTTACAAGTTATTCCGTGTACCCTCTATACTTCGTCCAAAAATAACATCACACAATTCAAATAAAGGTAACTTAATATCTGTGTAGATATATATACTACTCAAAACAAAATAAGGGCCACGAGGTATTTTGTCTGTACCATGAAAATAATAAAACCAATATTAATTTTTTTGTCTCCATAACGAAAACTAATGTTGTTTTTACCGTGTAGACCAATAAATTTATTCCAATAATAATGATTAAAAAGTTTATTTGCTTTTGAAAGAAAAAACACATTTAAGGTTAAAAATAAAAACAATGTAAAGTTACTGAAAACAAAAGAAAATACTCCATGCTCATCTTTTAGTAACGGGTATGCCCCCCTCGTTTCGTTACGCACTCCTGAAGCCTGGAGTGCATGCTCTCAATCAAATGCCTGACATTTTCCATTGGAATCTCTTCCCAGGCTTTTTTAACAGCATTGATGAGTTGCTGTTGGTTGTGGATTTCCTGATCACCGTCTCTAACTCTTCGTTTCAACTGATCCCACATGTGCTCTATTGGATTTAAGTCCGGACTGTTCGCCGGCCACGGCAAGACTTGAATTTGAGACGCTTCCAGTACAAACCGAGTCGCTTGAGCCGTGTGTGCACGAGCATTGTCTTGCATCAAGATGAATCCAGGACCCGCTTGCTGGGCAAATGGGATCACATGTGGTCTGACGACTTCCTCAATATACCGCTGAGCAGTAACAGTACCCTCATTTAAAATAGCGAGCTCAGTTTTGCCGTGTAAGCTTATCCCGCCCCAAATCATTACATTTGGACCACCAAAACGATCGACTTCATGGATGCAGGCTTCTGAAAATCTCTCGCCGCGTCTTCTCCATACTCTAATACGCCGATCGTCGTTAAAAAATTTAACTTTGCATTCGTCTGTGAAGAGCACCATGCCCCATTGGTTTATGTCCCAGTCCAAATGTTGACGGGAAAATCTTAAACGATTTGCACGATGATTTCTGGTTAATGGAGTACGGACAACTCGCCTTCTTGATGCCTGCTGGTCTTCATGCAATCGATTACGAATAGTTTGGTCACTGACACGAGTACCCGTTGTGAGCCGTAAACGATTTTGCAGCTTGCGGGCCGTCGTTGTGCGATCTCGGCGCGCAATTAATCGAATGTAACGATCCTCTTGAGCTGTTGTAATGCAAACTCTGCCCGAACCAGGTCTTCTTCTAACACTGCCGGTCTCTTGGAAACGATTCCATAGATTTTGAATAGCTCTTCGAGAAAATCCCAATTGCAAACCCACAGATCGCTGCGAATGACCTTCTTCAATCATTGTAACGGCTCTGGTTGCTGTCAGCGAGTCCATATGACGCCTGCGTGCTTGTGGCATATTGCAAAAGATGTTTCTGACTCGAGATATAAATGAACTCTGATAATTTCTAATAAACCAAGAAGCTAAGGAAAGCAAAACGTCAAAGAAAATGCAATCAAAATTTTCAAAAATAATTTTAAATCAAATTTTATTTAAAATTGTTGCCAGCATTAGATGAATACTACAATATTAAAAAGTTTAGGTATCAAAGAGTTTGTATACTCAATATTTTACTACTTTCAATATGTAAATGTTTAATAATTTACACCAAAATGAAAAAATACCTCGTGGCCCTTATTTTGTTTTGAGTAGTATATATTCACAGACTAAATTATAGGTCTGTGTATATATGTGTTATGTAGCGAGGGCGCAACGCTACTTTCTTATTATTATTTTTGTTTATAGCAATTTTCGCAAATGACTCTGATGTTAAACAGATGTTAGTTGGAGTTCACCCCTAAATGTCTGACTTTTATTTTTGTTTTTGGCTCATCCTGAAATTTGTATTTTAGCCTTTATGCCATTTGAGTGCGAGGAAGAGTTCTCTCTTTCGATATTACCAACATCGCATTCACAGGCGTTGTAAGAAATAAATATAAGAAATATTCTTTGAACTAACTTTTTACACAAATGTCAGCGACTTTCTTGCCGTTCTCTAATCTTTTCTCGTCGCCGTTTTTCGAGAGCTCAGCTATTCGGTAGGCGTGCTCCAAGCTATACATGCCCTTTTCTGTCATCTGAAACAAAAGTATAACGTCAGTAAGAAGGGCCAAAAGCTCATGGTGCTAACAAAGGCGAATGTGAGGATACATTGTGAGAGTTCCATGTGAATCGAGAAAGGAATATGAATTGGTGTACCAATTCATATTGCTTGATTGAATTGATTGAATAAAATAATAATTGTTTGAATAAATAATAATGATAGAATTTATTGATTGAATTTATATGCGCTGTAGCGCACATGACAAGTGACGGTCTGTGAAAAGAATTTTCCTTGGCTGTGATACGAACCCACGAGTTTTCGCGGCAGCCTTCTTCCTCGTTAGTGCAATTTCAGTTACGATATTATTATAGCTTTGTGTGTTTCTGTAGATGTAAGATAGCAAAGTTTTATTACGTTTTTAATTACTTTTTCTTCTTTTTGATTTAATGTCAAAATTTCGAAACTCAAAACATCGCACACTCTACCGATTTCTTCTCTTTGAATTGAACCCGAGACCTGCGGGTTAGCAGTAGCACTGATATGGTTCAGCCAAAAAGGTAGCATACCACGCCGTCCAGTTTGTACGCGCACGCCAGCAGGCACTTGACTTCGGGCTTCTTGGGGACCACGAGCTGCTGCAGCGCCGTCAGCTCCGATATCTCTACGGGGTGCTCCTTCAAGCACTTCATCACCAGCTTCGTGAAGGCGGTCTTTATCTCCATCTCTGTGAGGGGCTGGCAGAAACAGTTTTAATGATAGTTTTAATAGTTCAATCTACAATTTATTAAAACAATAGTTTAAAGACTACTTACTTGAACATATCCAACAAATGAAACCACTAACAATATTTTGAAAAACATTTTAAAGATACAACGAACCTAACCAATCTGAAAGGCAACTGTAATATTAGGAAGCATTCTATTGATGCATGTTTTTATACCTTAATGTATGACTAATGAAATTACCCTATCCACCAAGATACAAATCATTGCCTTTTTAAATATTTCAATTTGAATTTAACAGAAAAAGGGAAATTAACTATTATATTTTAAATTGAGTTTACAGCCAGCGGCAGCACGCATCAATAAATTTTTCTGCATTTGCTATTGTCCGTTTACTATTCCGTGCTTCGGAAGGCACCTTAAGCCGTTGGTTCTGGTCGTTGTCGTAAGACACTGACAGTTGTTAGAATTCCAATCTGTTAGCAGACTAGCGTAGTGGGTTGTGGCCTATTCTCCCCGCGTGCTATTGTATTGTATATGTTGGAAGGTCTGACCTCAGCATCGGAACTTTCTCATCATCAGAATGGGTCCTGAGTCTTTTTTGAGAAATCTTTTGCATATGCAAATTTAAAAACAAAATCTTTTACTTAATATATACTTACTTTTTTGGATATAATTCAAGTGAAATCTTTACAATGAATAAGTTACAGATATTTTTGACGATTATTATTTAAAAATGGAAATAAATAAACTGAGGGTTTAAGTTAAGAGTCAAAGCTGTTGTTCAATGTAAGGTTTAAACAGTTTATTTATTCTCAAAAATGACAAAGACCACTTATAAGAGAATAAAAATAATATAAACAAAACCGTACACTAAAACAATATTATAATTCAAAATGATTTCCTTATAATATAACGTTTTGCTAAAATTAATGTAGCACTTTAGGAGGTGTTCACAAGTCATCATCTTCACGCAAAGTTGTACTGAAAAAAAAAACATAATTTAAATTCAATGCAAAGTTTACATTCGTCTCGTTTTCACAACCGATATAACATTGAAAAAAAAAAAAGGAAAAAACATTATTTATTCATCAAGCAATTTTAAAACTAAAATTACATTGCAGTAACACTTTAAAAACTCATGGTAAGGCTTAAATATTATTGACTAGCTTTTTGTTGGCGGCTTTGCTCACGTGGGCTACATGACTTGTGTTTATTCGTAATAAAAGCCAAACTTATTAAAGGTAAATATCATAAAGGTATAAGTAATAAGGGTTAGACAACTAAACGTAACGTCATTTCAACATTAAGTTTTTCATTTTGTATCATTAAAAAGCCCATCCATCCATCCATGCGAGCTAGAATTAATAAAAAGTGTCTAAAACAAAATCACGTAATAAAGATCACTATGTATAAGTAATTTTGGTCCGTTCTGAAAGCTGCTGTACAAATTGTCATCCTTAACTTAACTTAAGCGATAATTTTTCAAAAATCCTGAAACTCTTCGTAATTTCTAACCAGGCCATATAGCAAAATTTAAGGAATGAGAGATTTCCATACAAACTTTCTACTCTTATTTCATCCCTCTAGGGAAGATTTTTCGATAAATGCAAAAACACGTAATTCTTTATTTTTATTGAAAAATCTTTCATTATCATCATCATCATCATCTCAGCCAAAAAGACGTCCATTGCTGGACAAAGGCCTCCCTCAAGGATAAATCATCTTGAGGGGAATTTGCCGTAATCGCCACGCTTGGCAGGCGGGTTGGCGATCGCAGTAAGGTGTGAATAATCACAGAGAGACGCTGCTGCCCATCCTCTGGAATGGTCCCATAGTCGCCTTCTACGACACCCACGAAAAATCTTTAGATCGATTAAATTATTCATTTTTATAGATATACTTTAAAAATAACGATTTTCCTTAAAAAAAACCTTCTTTTTCAACTCCTTTAAAGGAAAATAAACAACATTCCTGAGACACGTCATTCTTTATTTCTATTTAATAAGCCAAATACCAATTTTCATGTATTTTACTTCAAAACTGACGGACTTTCATACAAACTTCCACCCCCTATTTGACTCCCTTAGGGTGTGATTTCCGTAAAATCCTTTCTTAATGGCTAGTGACGTCACTCAATTAACCTTCAGTCGAAATTTCATCTAATTAGCTTCAGCGGCATAGGCTCGGCGATGATGAATCAGTCAGAACAAGTCATTATATGTATATAGATGTGAGTGATGAATTTTACCAAAGGCGCCTGTTCCACGCTGCATTTGAAGATCAGCGCGGCTCGTTCGCATCCCTTCTCGCCATCGCTTACTTCTTGATCGTTCACTGCAAAACAACTAGAAAGTTAAGCATGTGACATGCAGGCCCTTTCAACGAGGCGAGAAGAAGCACCCTGTGGTCCGGCAAGTGACTGACGCTGCGTTGTACCAGTTCTACCACGCTGCACCAGTTATCTGTGCGTCTGGACCTCATTTCCACTTAACATCAGGTTGAGTAGTTATTTGCCGTGCTGTTTTCCATATTTTTTTTAATTTAAACCCTACCTACGTTTAGTTTTTAACAAGGGTAGTTTTGATCTTTTTACACTTTTTTCTTTTTACACAGAGACCACGGACCCTGCAAAGAGTTCGAAACGTCTGCATAATATAATATAAAATCGATGTGTAAAATAAACGCGAGTAGATCCGTAAAAGTTTTACTTAAAATGACCTTCTCTTTAATTTTTTTATAAGTTCAAAGATATTTTTTTTTACTTACACCAAAAACAAGAAAACGATATTTTAGTGTTTTTTCTAAATAAATATGTTTAAAGTATAGAGTACTCACCAGTTTTGCAGGCATCTGTGAACTGAAATGCGTTCTTAAACTTTTCGGGATCTTCAGAAAAATATTTTTCATTTAGCTTTGTTAGACTTTCCACTGACAACATGCCTTGTTCATCCATCTAAGAAAAATAAAATTCTTTGAGTATCATATAAATCGTAGGACCACTTAGCTATTTATTACATAGTTATTTAAGCTTATTTTAATTTTCCACTGATGGACTGTGAGACATTTTGTTATTTGTAACCAGCGGTTGCCCAAATAGGTGATACTTCACAAGCTTTGAGCTTTATCCTTGAATAATTTAATCCACAAGAAACTCAGCAGGTATAATCAGGAATTTCATGAAATACTTAGTGATATTACAAATAAGAGGCAGGGAGATTTTTTTATTGGAATAAATCATTTACCACAATAACAATTAAATTAAACTATTAAAAATTTAACTTATAAAAAACTATAAACTATAACTAATAATAACTATAAAAAAAATTGCCCTAAATCATCCCCATCAGGCAGAGTGCCCAGTCAGCTAGCAGCATTGCCACGATGGATAGCAATGCTTATACGCTGGCCCTAGTATATTACAAATTAACGGATGGATTTTGAATATCTCAATTAACAAAATGCTGCTCAAGCTTGATAATAACTAACCCTAAATATTTATAAAAAAACAGTGCTAATGCCTACCTGACCCAGCCAGGAATCGAACCAGGGTCTTTCGCAATCCGGGCGGCTGCTCTGACCATTATACTACTGAGAAGGCTGACGTAGGCACTGAATTTTTACACTGCTTTTTAATTTTTGAGTGCTTTTAGCTGGCTGGGTCGGGAATGCATTTAATTTTTTCACTGTTTTTTTTATAAATATTTAATTCAGCTTCAGTTTCTTTTTTTATACTTGATTATTTCTAATGACTCCATTTCATCTGATGCTAAGTGAATATGGAATCCAGATGCGACGACAACTGGTGCAGCGCGAAAACAACGCAGCATCAGTTACCCTCACTCTGCTGGTCCGCAAGGTGCCTCTTCACGCCTCGTTTGAAGGACCCCATATCATAGGAAGGAGGGAAAACGTGTGCTGGCAAACTATTCCATGTTTTGGAGGTGCGACAAAGAAATGAGTCACCAAATTTCTTAGTGCGCGATGATATATTTGAGACAGTGAAGCAGTGACTCCGGAGAGCAGCACGTATACTTCTGTGGAGGAAGGGAGAAGGTGAGGTCAAAAAGTTCTTCAGAGCACTCGCCATGGTATAAGCGATAAAACACGCTGAGTGGCGCAATATCTCTACGCAATTGCAGAGATTCAAGAGTATTTGTGCAGCAATTAGCACAAGTGAAATAACTAACCCTATTGATATGTCAACTTTATTTCATGACATTTTCAAGGCAAGTATGCTAAATCCTAGGCCGCATCATCATTTACCATCAGGTGAGATCACCGTCAAACACTTGCCTATAGAAAACTAAAAAAGTCATGACTAGAGAATGCAGGGAATCCTCATTTTTCTGGGACATATAGAAACGATAAAAGTCTATCTGGATAGCTACTACCATCTTATCTTGTCATCATAACATCTATGTTAGTAGCATTTTTGTATTCAAAAGTTGAGTTTAAGATAGCCAGCTCTGCTATCTAATTATATCTATCTAATTCTAGGTTTTTTTTTTTTCGAGAGAGTTTGCTGATTGCCTCAGACGGCATTTTCAGCTTCACCGGGCTTTTTTGGGGGCGGCGAGGAACGTAAAGGGTCCCTCAAGCCGTGTGAAACGAATCACCTTCGGAGGTTTTCTAGAGGGAACGGCATCGCGCACTAGTGAGCGTCCCCATACCCTACTAGATTCTCCGGAGGGTTCAGATCGGATCGGAATCTAATTCTAGGTGTAGTGCGCTTGGATTCCACCTACGGTCACTTAACATTAGATGGTATGAAACCCCGAGGTTTACGCATAGAGGAATTAAAAAAAATTAAGTATTAGTGTTGTATTTGGAATAAATTTTGTATTTATTCCAAATACAACACTAAAAAGAGGAGCTCGATGGCGCAGTGGTTAACGCGCCCGGTCTGCGAGTGCTGAGGTTAAGCAACTTTCGGAAGGGCCGGTCATTGGATGGGTGACCAAAAATGTATCATCTCGAGCTCCTCCGTGCATCGGAAGGCACGTAAAGCCGTTGGTCCCGGCTGCATTAGCAGTCGTTAACAACCACCAATCCGCACTGGGCCCGCGAGGTGGTTTATGGCCCGTTCTCCCTATCCATCCATAGGGAAGGCTCGTGCCTCAGCAGTGGGGACATAAAATGAGCTGATGATGATGACGATGATGATAATTTGGAATAAATTTTCTATTGGGTGTTTCAGATATGAATGCTTCCTATTGGTAGCATTAAGCTAAGTTGTCTATAAGAAATGCAATAGCAGAACTCAATATCCAACGTAGAAGATTTAAGCCGTATTTCACATACAGTGACAAAAATGGCTACAATGAGCAAGTATTAACTACATACATCCATTTAGTAATTGCTCGGACCGTGAAATTACCTGTCTTGTGTAACCTTGAAAAGGTGAATTGTGTATGATGCCATGCGTTGGTTCATTATTATTTATCGTTCGAGATAGTTCGTAGATATCGTTATCTAATACCTTTTTGTGACATCCTGTATTTTACACAAATGGTCACATTACCAGACCATAAAAATAAATTAATGAAAAAGAAGAAAAGCTTTACTTATATGAAATTTGCCGCATGCCTGATGCGCTGTGGGTCAAAATCTCCACAAAGTGTGTGTCCTTGTACCAAGGAGCGGAACAGCACTTGCACGCACCCTGCCTACGTCCCGAAGCCAGCTTCATGCGGCAGCACCCCACAACATCATCATCATCAATCAGCTCATTTTATGTCCCCACTGCAGGGGCACGAGCCTTCCCTATGGATGGATAGAAAGAACGGGCCATTAACCACAACGCGGGCCCACTGCGGATTGGTGATTGTTAACGACTGCTAATGCAGCCGGGACCATCAACGGCTTTACGTACCTTACTAAGCATGGAGAAGCTCAAGGTCATACATTTTTGATTAACATTTACATTTAAAGCGACCGAAAGATTCACACCCTGAGCTGAACAAATTTTGTGAAACCAGATTTCATTTTTCATTCTGAAACTGGAGTGCTAGCAGGCGGCGTCGTGGTAGACCACTCAAGCGGTGGTAGGGACAAGCTACTTGGAAAATACTGGCAGTCGGTAGCCAAAATCGTCAGGAGTGTCGGAAATGGGGGGAGGGCTTTTGCCCAACAATGGGATAATACAAGCTACCTTTTTTTTTGAGCGAGTTTGCTGATTGCCGTTGGACATTTTCAGCTTCACCTGGTTTTTTTGGGGGCGGTGAGAAACTTAGAGGGCTCCTCAAGCCGTGTGAAACAAAGCACCGTCAGAGGTTTTCTAGAGGGAACGACATCACGCACTAGTGCGTGTCCTGTGCCCGTGATTCTCCGAGAGGTTCGGGATCGGGAGCAGAACAACCCGAGGGCGCCTCTAAAGGACCTCGGTTTGGGTGGGTTATGGGGCAAGCTAACTGTCACTGTATTAAACATGGAGAATTACTCTTCGCGCTCCGGGTTGCGCCTATTCGTTTTACCCGGCCAAAACAAAACTACTAGAGATCGTATTTAAATCCATATAAATAAAAGTTCTAACCATCCCAGCAGCTCTAAACACGCAAGCGAACATGCACTTAGCATTCTCATTGTCAGGCATCTTCTGTTGTCGCAACTGAAACATGTCGTCCGGGGTGAGGTTGTGCTTCTGCGAGCATTCTATCAGCATGTTTGTGTACTCCTGCTTCAATTCTTCCAAGTCATCCCCCTGGAACCGAATGCCAGAATTAAGATTAGGGTAGTTACATAGTTAGTTCTTATTGTACGCTAATAAACTACAAAAAATATCAGATGATATTTGAGGATGATGATTTTTTTTACAGATAGCTCGGCAAATGACTCCATCCCACCTGGTGTTAAGTGGAAATGGAGTCCAGACGCGAAGATAACTGGTGCAGCATGAAAACCAACGTAGCATCAGTTAACCTTACTCTGCCGGCCCACAAGGTGCTTCTTCACGCCTCTTTTGAAGGACCCTATATCATAGAAAAGAGGGAAAACGTGTGCTGGTAGATTATTCCCTCTTTTGGAGGTACGACAAAAAAACGAGTAATCAAATTTCTTTGTGAGCGATGGGATATTTGAGACAGTGAAGCGGTGACTCCGAAGAGCAGCACGTGTACTCCTATGAAGGAAGGGAGAAGGTGGGATGAGGTCAGAGAGCTCTTCAGAGCACTCGCCATGGTATAAGCGGTAAAACACGCTGAGTGGCGCAACATCTCTACGCAATTGCAGAGGTTCGAGAGTATTTGCGACTTCTGCATTGCCAGTCCAAGGCATCGAGAAGGTACTTTGCGGAACTGTCCCAGATGTACGAGCAATACTACACGCTAGACCGTACCTGTGTCTCAAGACACAGTACAAACAAACAAAAGTTACACCTGGTCCGGCGCAAAGAATCACTGCACTCTGGTCCAATACCCGATTGAGCTCAATGACAAGATTCACTCGATTCACTTCGGTTTCGACCCGCCCTGCCGCTGGGTGACCGTTATATCCCCCATGCACCGTGCTATCAGATGATTTTTGAGGTTGATGATTGTTGAGGCAGATGCATAGCAATGAATATTTCCAAGTGGAAGCATATCATTGATATGCAGAAGAAACAGCGTGGGGGACAGAACGGAGGCTTGGGATCCCAGCGTTTACTGACATGAGCCGCGAAACGCATCCATCAGATAGAACACGGATTCTGCGCATGCAGGAAGCCAGCGACCCAGTTGCAGAACTGAGCAGGCAGACCGTATGCCGGGAGCTAGGAGAGAAGAGCTTTGTGCCAGACCCGATTAAAAGCCTTGGCTGTTTCAAGGCTAACAGTCACCGACTCACCACGCTTGTCAATAGCCTCACCCCATAGTCTCAGCCGTTTCGGCCAAAACCAGTATTGGCGATCTTGAATTATGGAGTGTTCTTCTAGGTAGTGGACAAGTTGTTTATTTAAAATGCGCTCCATTACTTTGCACGAAACTGAAGTTACGGCTATGGGGCGGTAATTCGATGGATCTGACCGATCTCCTTTTGTGGTTGACTGGTTGCACATTAGCCTCTCTCCAAGATTCCGGCACACAACCTGAAGACAGCGAGAGACGGTAAAGGCGCGTTAACACGGGGACAACTCCGCTGCACACATTTTTAGGACTATTGGAGGGATGCCATCAGGGCCATTAGCTTTCCGGACACCGATTGACTGCAGTTCCGCACGGACATCACACTGCTTGATTTTAAAATCGGGCATTGTGTGGCCACAGTGAGAAATTGTAGGTGGCTGTGCATTGCAGTCATCGATTCGGGAGTTAGCCGCAAAGAGTTTGGCCAGGAGATCGACCTTCTTCTGCGGCTTGTGAGCTAAAGTTCCGTCAGGACATCTCAATGGTGGCAGCGAGGGGTGGCAGAAATTCGATTACACGGCTTTGGCCAGGCACCAGTAGTTACGGCTGCCCGTATGATGCGTCAGTAGTTCTTGGCCGACCCGTGCAACGCTCTGGGCATCCGCTCTAATGTAAGCTCTTTTGCAGGACTTGGTGGCATAATTATAGGCTACTTTCAGCCAGTGGGTTTCGGGATCCCCAAGAGCTATGCCCCTGAGCCAAGCGCGGTAGGCGCCTGCTTGTTATCAACAGCGTTGGCACACTCGTGGTTGAACCATCGGTTGCGCCTGCATTTGCTGATGAGATAGGAGTGCGGAATATAGTATTCCATCCCTTAAACTATCTCACCAGCAACTGCAGTCGCACTAGCTGTCGGGTCCATCCCACTGAAGCAGCGCTGCCCCCAAAGAACGGATGCGAAATAATCCCGCATACCATCCCAATCTGCCGACGAGTAGTGCCAAATCTGGCGTTTTGATACCGCTGAAGGCGGTAGCGGGGTCAGAAGCACTTTACTGCATACCAAGCAGTGAACCGATCCTAAAACAGCTTGAACCTTCACTCGGTAACCAGCTGGGCTACTCGTCAGCAGAAGGTCCAACAAAGGGCGTGTGACCGACTATATCTGGGATTCTGGTGGGCTGGTTCACCAGTTGAGTCAGGTCGTGCGTGAGAGCGAATGCGTGGGCAGTTCTACCAGCATGATCAGTTTTGGAGGAACTTAACCACAACTCGTGGTGAGCATTGAAATCCCCCAAAAACACCAATTCCGCCGATGGCAACCGCTCCTGCGCATCATCTGCTACCCGACTAAGATGTTCCATAAGTCGAGTGGTCTCCATGTCTCCATTATGGGATCGGTAGACGCAGACGTAGATACGGCTATGAGAGCCCAAGTCGACGTGTACCACAAGGAGGGAAAAGGAAGGGTCCTCCAGACAGCGCAGACGGCGACAGCAAACAACCATCCGAACGAATAAGCAAACTTCGGCTTTGGCTTTGAAGGATTCGTCAAGCACAAAGCCCGGATAGTGCAGGTAGCTGGTGTCGGCTGGACAGATTATTTGCATCTCCGTCAAAAACAACATTGCTGGCCGTTCCGTCTCAAGATAGTGGCGGACGGCATTGAGGTTTGCATGGAGTTCGCGGATGTTAGCGAACTCGACCTCAAACGGTATGGTTGTGGTGGGGGTATGCACCGCTGTAGGACCAGTTTTAATGTCCTGGAAGCAGATCGGGTGTCTGCTTTTTTAGTAATAGGTGGTGCTTTTTGAGGTTCTAGCTAACTATCTAACTATATACGAGTACATACCTTTGCATAAACGTTTATAAAAAGGGACACGAAAAATATTTTAAACACAGTATCCACCATTTTGTTCACTGGCATAGCGACTTCAACGTGTGAATGTGTGATATATTTTAAAAATAATCTTTTTATATGGCATATGATTATTGCAATTTTCTGTTAAGCAATATTAGATAATAACCCTTAAAGCTAACTTGTTTATGTATCACACACTCGTCTCCCATCCAAAATTCAATTCAATTGCTACTGTGCATAAGGTCGCAAATTCGAGGTAGGATAATGTTTTCCATAGTTCTTTTGATGATGCAGTGTGCTGACAATACAGATTGGTGCTCATTGTTAAAAATCAATTGTTAGGGTTGTTCATTTGTTGGTTCATGTAGGTTTAGTTAGGTTACATAACTTTTTGGTGAATATAATACAAATAAATAAATCGCGGTAGCCGAGTACGGATGCTCTGGTTAAACGCAATTTAATGTGGTTCAGTCAAACCCGTTGCCAAAAATAGATTATAGGGTAAAGGCACCCGTATTCAACAAGAACTAGTGGTGGACATTTTTGTCTAAAAAATAAATTATTCATTTGTTCCGTTGGCGGTGGAGACATTGGGTCCATAGGGCCGGAGGCCAAGCAGCTTGTTAAAGAGTTGAGTGCTCGCCTTGTTGAAGCCTCCGGTGACAAGAAGGCTGGCGGCAGCTACTTTTACCAGCGTATTAACTTGGCTATCCGAAGAGGTAATTTTGCCAACATTCTCACAGATGGAGGACATTTTTTATTTATAAGTTTTATTTTAAGTTATGTTTCTTTTTATGTGTAAGATAAGTTGTAAAACATATGGGTCTAGTCGCAACATCGACGGTCGCTGTATCGAAAGCGTTCCATCGACGGGTCAACAGTAACAAGAGATGGCGTACTGTCGTTGCAGCGTACCGTCGATATGGTGTACTGTCGATGCAGCGTAGGTACCATCGATATGGTGTACTATCGATGTAGCGTACCATCGATATAGTGTACTCTCGCTGTTGTGGTTGTCGATTTCGTGAACTAGGTCCAAAACATATAAGTACCTATATTACCTTTAATGAATATAATATTTTTTTAAAGATAAATAGGAATCATCTAGTGATTTTAGTCTTTTGGAACAATTGAATAGTGTTGGACGCCCTCAGACTAGGTGGAACGACGATCTTCGCAAGGTGGCTGGCAAGAGCTGGATGAGAGTAGCCGCGGATCGCGCTCGGTGGCGTACACTCAGAGAGGCCTATGTCCAGCAGTGGACGTGTTTAGGTTGATGATGATGATGATGATGATGATGATGATGATGATGATGATGATGATGATGATGATGAATACAGACCACCTGCTTCCTAGCTGAAGAAAACCGTGTCAAACACACTGGTGATGGTGCCACTACCTAGTATGTGGATGATTGCGTTTGTGATATAAATACATGGAAATGACATTCCTCCAATTACAGGGAATTCCCTCTCACTAAGTCTCTAATAACAGACGTCGGTATTTTTGCGCTTTTGGAACGAGGCGTTCACTAGGCATTATTTATACACGCTATATCCCCTTAAGCCTCGATCGACCGCACCAGGTGGCCGATAACAATTAAAATTCTATTGTGTCTGGTATTCGCGCGATCGAGCTCATATGCGATGTTTCATATAGGTAAACTTGTGTTATTCATAGTCACGTGCAAAAAGTAATGCTGTGTAATGGTGTGTCGACTGTTAGAGGCCTTAGGTATGCATCGCTAAACGTAAATATTATTATAATAAAACTAAATAAACCAGATCAGATTTAAATCTTCAGGTCAGTTTTTAGTCTCTACTGGTGTTTTATTTTGTATATTTTTTGTTTACTCTTAAGAATACATTTCATAAAAAATTCGCTGCTCGCTAGAAGACTGCATCGATTATTAAAAAGGATTTTGTGAGAGTTAGACTAACACCCGTATTTATAAACAAGTCATTACTTTGCAATTACTTTGTTCTTCGAAATGTCATTAAGATCTAATTTCATTTTACATACAAGTAACGTTTAAATTAGAATATAAGTTTTCTTATTCAATTAAATAAAAGTATTATTGTTATTATCAAATTCATCAATTTTATATTATTTTAGACATAATACAAACTGTCACACGGAATTCAACTTCAATTCTAGCTTGTCACAAGCTTCTCACTATGAATTCTTTGAGTAACCTAACTAGATTGCTTGAGTAAAGATATTGGTGACTATTGCTTGGCTAAGAATTCTAGCTTTTGGCGTTTCTAACTTCATCGGTTTATTAAAGAATATGAAGTTTTACTTAAGCAATTACTTTGTTTCAGTATGAGCTTTTACTCGTCTATAAATACGGGGGTTAGACTTAAAATGCGAAAAGGCGACCAGGTAGACCAAGACGAAGATGGCGGGACGACCTTGATGCGTTCATGAAGGAATGGCGTGATGTTGCGGGGGACCGGAAGGTGTGGAAAAAGTGTGGGGAGGCCTTTGCCCAGGAGTGGGACAGCTATGGCTGATATAATAATATAATAAAAATAATAGACTTAGACCACCGACAGGAACCCATTCTTATTATAGGTTCAATAGTATTATTATAGATAACTAACGCTATTTTCATTAATCATTATTATTAAATGAAAGCCATAGTAGCCTAGTTATATCGTTGTGTACAATTTACGCGAACACTACACATTGCAATGACACACTTTGTGCTTGTTCATTTGTATTCATTTGTATCTTGCGTTTATTTTGCTTGCGAAATAATCGCAGTTGTTTTCAAAACATTATGCATGGTCCATAGTAATGTGAGTATCTCTTAAAAACGACCGACAGATTCAACCGAATATCGTAGTGTTACCTTTGCCCAACACTTTAAGCCCTTTGTGCGTCACCAGTTTTCGTCGTCTAAAAACAATATAAATTTTCATTGAAATTAAGCTAAGAAGCGGACTTCTTGGCGGGAAAGTGAAGAGTCATGTCTGTGGTTTTGATTTATTTTCTAAAATTTGTGTTATGTCGAATATTAATAGGAAATAATGGTGGAATATTAACTGTTAAGTGTTGCTGAGTGCATGAGTGTTGGCAAATGAAACAAATCAGTGCAACGTCACTTTTCAAATTCTTTCAAAAAGTCCGCCCGAGGACTTAGTAAAGCCCCCACATCTTTACTGAAATACTCGAGGGGTTGGGAGGTATATTCTGACTTCTCATTTTTATTATCATTCATCATCATCATACAGGAAAGAAATATTGTTTACTTATGTATTACTTGTAAGAAAAATTACTTTGACACTGGCTTAATTTGCTAATCGCACGAAGCCATCAACTAAAGGAAAGAAAGAAAAAAAGCTTCGAAACAGTTGGTCTGTATTTAATTGTCGCTGAAGTCACAAATGGGTTGTTGACCCCTATTTCTAGTGGTTCTTGGAAAAAAGTGACGATCACTGATTTTCCTGTCGGTCACGGTGCCGAAAACAATGACTAGTAATTAA
This sequence comes from Eudonia mercurella, assembly GCA_963082485.1. NCBI lineage: Eukaryota > Metazoa > Arthropoda > Insecta > Lepidoptera > Crambidae > Eudonia > Eudonia mercurella. The sequence continues at coordinate 2,228,018 of OY720036.1, read as the reverse complement.
TAACTAGTGCTAGTACTAGTTATTTATTACGAGTTGTTTTTGATGTCAACAAATAATTGTTGGCATTTGTTGCACTGTTTACAGACAAGCTGGTTTTGTTTTCAATATTTATTCTGACCACTTCTGTGTACGAAGTATATAGAATATCTACTGATGTTGTAGTAATTAATTGAGGAATTATGCCTATATTGCAACAAATTATACAAAATTGTTTGTTTGGTCTTGTACTGATTTGTACTGACTGAACGGATTTGTAATTAAATTCCATTCAGGAAGTACTGGTAAACAACTGATGCACCATACTGTACGCCATTTCACCAATTGTTCAGCAGAACTGATAACTTTTCTTTTTTAAATAATGTTTTGTTTGGATGTTCGCCTTAAATTTTTATTGTTTCCTATATCGATAGAAAAAATAAATCCTATCGAATTGTGTATAAAACTCATATTCGACCAAATAGCGTTTCAGTTGTTTTTCCTGTCCACCGCCGATATATACTACTCAAAACAAAATAAGGGCCACGAGGTATTTTTTCATTTTGGTGTAAATTATTAAACATTTACATATTGAAAGTAGTAAAATATTGAGTATACAAACTCTTTGATACCTAAACTTTTTAATATTGTAGTATTCATCTAATGCTGGCAACAATTTTAAATAAAATTTGATTTAAAATTATTTTTGAATATTTTGATTGCATTTTCTTTGACGTTTTGCTTTCCTTAGCTTCTTGGTTTATTAGAAATTATCAGAGTTCATTGATATCTCGAGTCAGAAACATCTTTTGCAATATGCCACAAGCACGCAGGCGTCATATGGACTCGCTGACAGCAACCAGAGCCGTTACAATGATTGAAGAAGGTCATTCGCAGCGATCTGTGGGTTTGCAATTGGGATTTTCTCGAACAGCTATTCAAAATCTATGGAATCGTTTCCAAGAGACCGCAGTGTTAGAAGAAGACCTGGTTCGGGCAGAGTTCGTATTACAACAGCTCAAGAGGATCGTTACATTCGATTAAGTGCGCGCCGAGATCGCACAACGACGGCCCGCAAGCTGCAAAATCGTTTACGGCTCACAACGGGTACTCGTGTCAGTGACCAAACTATTCGTAATCGATTGCATGAAGACCAGCAGGCATCAAGAAGGCGAGTTGTCCGTATTCCATTAACCAGAAATCATCGTGCAAATCGTTTAAGATTTTCCCGTCAACATTTGGACTGGGACATAAACCAATGGGGCATGGTGCTCTTCACAGACGAATGCAAAGTTAAATTTTTTAACGACGATCGGCGTATTAGAGTATGGAGAAGACGCGGCGAGAGATTTTCAGAAGCCTGCATCCATGAAGTCGATCGTTTTGGTGGTCCAAATGTAATGATTTGGGGCGGGATAAGCTTACACGGCAAAACTGAGCTCACTATTTTAAATGAGGGTACTGTTACTGCTCAGCGGTATATTGAGGAAGTCGTCAGACCACATGTGATCCCATTTGCCCAGCGAGCGGGTCCTGGATTCATCTTGATGCAAGACAATGCTCGTGCACACACGGCTCAAGCGACTCGGTTTGTACTGGAAGCGTCTCAAATTCAAGTCTTGCCGTGGCCGGCGAACAGTCCGGACTTAAATCCAATAGAGCACATGTGGGATCAGTTGAAACGAAGAGTTAGAGACGGTGATCAGGAAATCCACAACCAACAGCAACTCATCAACGCTGTTAAAAGAGCCTGGGAAGAGATTCCAATGGAAAATGTCAGGCATTTGATTGAGAGCATGCACTCCAGGCTTCAGGAGTGCGTAACGAAACGAGGGGGGCATACCCGTTACTAAAAGATGAGCATGGAGTATTTTCTTTTGTTTTCAGTAACTTTACATTGTTTTTATTTTTAACCTTAAATGTGTTTTTTCTTTCAAAAGCAAATAAACTTTTTAATCATTATTATTGGAATAAATTTATTGGTCTACACGGTAAAAACAACATTAGTTTTCGTTATGGAGACAAAAAAATTAATATTGGTTTTATTATTTTCATGGTACAGACGAAATACCTCGTGGCCCTTATTTTGTTTTGAGTAGTATATATTTTATTTCCATATGCGCACTGCACCCGACGTCTTCAACTACTGGCTATATTATCAGTAGTCAGAACACAAGTATAGTTATAAACGGAGATGATCCTAACATTTTTTTCATCCTTGAAGCAATGACAATTGCTTTATGATATTTGACAGCAAATTAGTACTTTACGACAAAATTGCGTGCTAACTACACGACCAAGTCAATTCAAAGGACTTAATGATATATTCGAATACCACATTACTTAATAATAAGTGTGCGGTACTGACTATATATTCGTGTGGTTGCCACGAAAATTTGTCAAATACAACAAAGGTTTTAGTAAGTCCGTATATCAAGCAGTACCAGTAGAGAAACATATTTTTCAAAATGTTCCTTCAAACTATTGTGTTATGTTCCCTATACTTTTTGGCTATTGCACCGTATTACAGCAATGTGAGTATTAATTTCATTTATGTTATCTAATAATAACTCAAAAGATAATTTAGATAGAAAGATAGATAGACAAATACTTTATTGCTCACACAAATAAAAACAAAAAACAAGTACACATAATCTTAAAGCTAGCATGGGCAAAGTCGGTCTTATCGCTTTAAGCGATCTCTTCCATACAACCTTTGACAACATTTATCAACACATTTATTTGAAGATTTTGAATTTTACAAAAACACAAATGTTGAAAAAATTTCCACGAGCAGGATTTGAACCTGCACCCTTCTGTGTGTTTTGTAATTTGTTCGCAACAAAATTTGCGTTAAAAATTATTTAAAACATTTTGAATTTTGTTTCAAAAAATGATTTTGAATTATTTATGTTTTTCAATGAGGAAATAAGTTTGTTATATATTTATTTATTTGGCTTTTCAACAATGTGTACTTATGTTAATGTTACAATAAAAAAAATGTATTTTAGTGTCACGTTACATATCCCCTTGAGCGTCGATGGCCCACCAGGTGGCCGCTAACAATTAAAATTCTATTGTGTCTGGTATTCGCGCGCTCGAGCTCGTATAGAACAGCTCCTTAAGCACTACAAGTATAAATAAATCTCCAAAATGACTGGAGACAACTATTTTCATCGCATAGGAATATATTTCTCTAGCATAGAAAAATCCCTAATATATCATTTCATTTTCATTACCTGCTATATTTTAACGTAGTTAGTTTACTGAAGTCTCAAACGTCACAGATACAGATAGTATTCCAAACGTTTCCTAGGAAAAATTAAAACCAAAACCTACTCCTTAGTAGTAAGGAGTAGGTTGAAAAATGAGGAGCGGTTGTTGTTCTTAGAAGTAGTTCTAAGAACAACAACCGCTCCTCACTTTTAACTAACTTTATAATCAATGTCCTTAAGGCGATGAGCGCGGACCAGCAAGCCAAAATAAAAGCCCATTTCGAACAAGTCGGCATGGAGTGTATGAATGATAACCCCGTCACTGAAGATGACATCAATGACCTTAAGAGCAAGAAAGTACCATCGGGAGACGGGGCGCCATGCTTCCTCGCTTGCATGATGAAGAAAATTGGAGTGGTAAGTTTTTTTACGCGTGTAGTCTATAGTCTGTAGTGTAGGACGCCCTCAGACTAGGTGGAGCGACGATCTTCGCAGGGTGGCTGGAAAGAGCTGGATGAGAGTAGCCACGGATCGTGCTTAGTGGCGTGCATTTGGAGAGGCCTATGCCCAGCAGTGGACTACAGGCTTATGATAATGTTGGAGATTTTTAATACAAAAATGCTATATTTTTATGTTAAAAAACTGTACGAGCAAAGTAACGTCTGTCTTTATTTTATTTGAAACACATATATTTTTTAATTCACTGTTACGTATACTTCTTATAATAGTCGTTTAAAGTGTGTTACATCACGTAAGCTGATTTGTAATTACTGTGAGAAAGACTTCGTTATTAGATCAGAAAATATTGACATCTGACTTTAAATATTACAAAGCTGATTAAATATTTATAAAATACAGTGAAAAAATTAAATGCCTACCCGGGTCTTCCGCAATCCGGGCGGCTGCTGTACGTCCTTCCCGGTAGCATAGCGGTCAGTGCAGCCGCCCAGATTGCGGAAGACCCAGGTTCGATTCCTGGCTGGGTCGGGTAAGCATTCAATTTTTTCACTGTATTTTATAAATATTAAATATTAGAGTTAAAATCAGATGTCAATAGAACAATTGCAGAGTTAATTTTGAACACTAAAAATGTTTAGGATAAAACGGCAAAAAATTCTAAAAAGGCTAGCATTCATTATAACGATGGGCACTCAACAAATGGAATTCATCTGAATTCTTTTTACAATTTTCATCATTTACAGCTAGACGACGCTGGTATGCTGCAAAAGGAAACACTTCTAGACCTCGCCAGAAAAGTCTTTGATGATGAGGAGGAACTCAAGAACATTGGTGCCTACTTGCACTCCTGTTCACCTGGTAAGCTAAATAACTAGACCAAGAGTATTGACATCATAATTTTCTGAAACACCGAATAGCTCGAGAAAAAATATCTTCAATCCATCATCGATTCATCGGGATATTCAAGTTAATGCGAAAATAGTTTGGCATTTGTATCAAATATTTTACATCAAAGAGTGTTTATTGTAGTACAAATGTTTAGGACAAAACATTACAGACAAAAGAAAAATTACTTTGAATATCATGTTTCAGTAAACTCCGAAGCTGTGAGTGATGGCGCTAAGGGATGCGACAGAGCCTTGCTCGCCTACAAATGTATGCTAAATAACGCAGATAAGGTAATATTCTGTTTCTCTAACTATTCATTAATCCTTCTGGATGGCTACCATCCTCATTTATTTTACCACCAAGCAGTGGTGTCAGTAAAATTTCTAGGCAAAGAGACAATATAATATGTGCTATTTTATGTCCAGTGATGCACAGGGAGAACTGGCAATAAACCACCACGCGGGCCCAGTGTGGATTAACGGTTGTCAATGCTTGCTTATGCAGCGAGAACACGCCTTTACGTGCCTTCCAAAGCACGGAGAAGCTCGAGATAGTAAATTATTGGTCAACCATCCGATGACCGGCATTTGCGAAATTTGCTTTACCTATTGCACACCGAGCGATCAGACTCATTCTGGAGGATTTATACTAAATTACATTCGTCATTGTATTTACTAATGGCGTACCCCACACAGGTGTCTTCTGACTACTTTTTGGGGTAGCCCCGGCAACTTAATTGTAATTGATTTACCTGAAATAAATACATTTTTACTTTACTTTTTTACTAATCATTATTTTTTTTTACTTTACAGTTTGGTATTGATTTGTAAGCTTCAGAACATTCAGAACTCAACACAAATATGGAATAAAGTGAATCTGGCAATATTGTAGCATTAAATTGAAGAATATGAAGATAGAGAAAAGAATGATACCCTCCTAAATAAATGTGATAATAAGATACTCATATTTTTTGAAAGATCGTCCTGAATTCAACTTACTAATGGATTATTGGCAAACGTGTCACGGCTTCTCTAAACGTAGTTTAAGTTATTGTAACATACGATGTATAAATAATTATGTATTTTGTATTGTTAGTGCACTAAATACAACAATATACCAGTATATTGTGTTTTTATTGGCAAATCCTAAACAAACAGAAGTATTTTCAATATTTGTAAAATGTAATAATTTTTACGCTCTGCGTTTTTACAATTTTTACTATATTAGGGGGGAAACGAGCAACCAAAACTTTTTTTCATCCCACCATCTCGGAAAGAGTATTTTTGCTCCTCGATATCTGAGTGCAAAAGCCGTTTTTATCCGCTAGAGGATAAAGTAATTTGAATTTAGAACATCGTGTGCACTAAGTTTGTGAATTCAAAACATCATAAAACCTATTTACTGCTACCTCCATGGTGCCGAATTTATCAGTACACAAGTCACTAACACCAACATTACAGTACCTAACAAAAATATTACACTCAACTTAAGTAACTGTAGCAACGTTACTTTGAATTTTTCTTAATTATACCTAAGTATTATTTGTTATAATTACTTACCTACCTATCATAATGTAGTAGTTAATACCTAAACTGAAATAAAAGTATCTTGTGATTGTAAATGTTTTTTTGCATTTAGTCATTTCCTCGCTGAGGTGGGATGAAAAGTTACGTGTTGCACTCGAGTGCAAAGATTTTTCACCTTGTGCTCTTTTGATTCCCTCGCTAACGCTCAGGATTCTCATATTTGAATCACTCGCTGCGCTCGTGATTCAATTTCAGAATCCTTCGCTTGCTCGGTCATCAAAATTGAGCACGCGGTTAAAAAGCAACTTTGCACTCTTGTATAACAAATAACTATTAAATAACATCACACCTTAAATTTTGTTATTGGAATGCGAGTCTGGTAACTGGGAGCAGTTCTTACTTGAGTGGTAAAGTGATCCCACTTACTTCCTACTTCTACAGAAGTACAAGTACCTTGAAGTTTTGTATTTAGTCCGAGTTCGTTGAAAATCAAATCCAGGGCGTATTAAGGTTAAAGAAATTTACATTTCACTTATAATGAGATACATAGATAAACAATAAAAATTGTACTACATTAAACACCGATCTTCGATCAACAATACACTAGATACCGCCTCACGAACTAAAACAAATCTCAAATATGGCACTGGCTGACTTTACTATAAATGGAGAAAAACTATCCTAAGTTTTGATAATTTCAACCTAATTTATACTTTTTTTGCAAGGAATAAAGCACAGTTTTGATTATTAAGACATTCACTTACGATCTTACGTCGAAAACGACAGAAAGAGATAAGAAATTTAAATAAACACTTGTGTATTTAAAAATATATACAAAGACCCTTTACATCCAAATTCGACCTTATTACATAAAAATAAAACAGCAAATGGCAGACACGAAATGTTACTTACTTCATTTCGAATTTTTGCATTATTGACTTTACTTGCTCCGAACAGAGTATTATGGAGTCCCACTTAGTAATTTCGTTGGCCAAACATTAGCAAATGTTGGCGCGTGGGTTGGTTTTAAAAATTAAAGATTGTTATTTCATAAAAACAGTTAGGTATTTTATTATTTATGTTATGAAAAAGCATTTACTTACCGAAAGTATGATATTCCTTCCGATATATTTTTATTTCGATAGTTATTTTTACAGTTTTTGAATACACTGATGCATTGTGGTACGTCATCATGTTGGCGCAGTCAACAGCGAACTAAATAGAAATAAGACCCCACTTTGAATGTGAGGCGTTATTCGCTCGGCCGTTTTTGACACCCTGACCGGTTATCTAGTGTATTGTTGATCGAAGACACCGATGCTTGCTGCTGCTATATGTAGAATAGTGCTAGAATTGAAAGGGGTGTCGACACCTGCCATGTCACGACAGAAGCAGAGACCACGTTGAGGGATAGAATGTCTGCAGAAGCATGTGGAAGCTTAATCATCATCATCATCTCAGCCAAAAAGACGTCCACTGCTGGACAAAGGCCTCCCTCAAATAATTTTGAGGGGAATTTGCCATAATCGCCACGCTTGGCAGGCGGGTTGGCGATCGCAGTAAGGTGAGAATAATCCCAGAGAGACGCTGCTGCCCATCCTCTGGAATGGTCCCATAGTCGCCTTCTACGACACCTACGGGAAGAGATGGGGTGGTGCAATTCTTTACCCCCGGCACCACACGGGGATGCTTAATACTTCTAAGGATTTACGTTCTTCCATGGCCACCTTTGCGCTAACTAGCTCCAAGGTCAAATCATCAAAAACGTCACGTCACGTTCCTTTGTGTCTATACAAATTGTCATCAAATCTTGAATGATCAAATCGATTCCAATCAATTTCCAAGCGTATCGGATACGAAGGCTGCGTCCACAGGATATTGACTTGGCAAACGTTTGATATATAAGTTTGGGGCGATGGGTGGAGCATCAGTTTCTTAGTTGATTTGAACGTTTTATCTAATCAACATGTACAAATTCGGGGTTCGTTTTGTGTTGTTCGTGGCTCTTTTGGAGTTAGTTCTAGTAAGTAGAAAAAATATCAACTTCTTAAAATGTATAAAGTATCTGTTAGTATATTATTTAAGGAAATTTTAGTAGTCTCGTACTCCTAGCTTTTAGTAAACATAAACAATAAAACTTATTTATCATTAACTCTATAAAACTCTATCTCGCCTTGGTACAACATTTAATAAAGCTAGTAGAATTGATAATTTCTTTTGGACAAGACAAAGGTTTGCATTCCACTATACTATCAACACAAAAAAATCAGCAACTTTTGGTACATTCCAGTCGATAAACAACGAGCAAATAGGCGAGATTCAATCGAAGTTCATCACAGTGGGAGAGGCATGCGTCAAGGACCATCCCCTCACGGAGGGAGATATTCAAGCCTTCAAAGAGAGGAAGTTTCCTGAAGGCGAGAACGCCCCTTGCTTTGCGGCATGTGTCCTGAGGAAAATTGGTTTCGTAAGCAAACATTTTTTTTAATTCATTCATACTTTGAAATAAGATTACATCCATTACATCAGCCGATTAAAGTCCCACTACTGGACTAAAATCCTATCAAAAATAGCATAGTGGAAGGAGTCATATTCGTTTAGGGTACCGCGCTGGCCATGATGAATGTTGGACGTCGTTGGTGGGTTTTAACGCTCACATCTTGTGATTAACAACCGGGCGGCTTAACGTGCCTTCCGAAGCACGGAACAGCTTGTAATATTCTTAATTTGGTCACCCATTCGTTGACCCGACACAGCGGAAGTTCCTGAACTTGCTCAACCAAAGCTCCTCATCAAGCCTCCTTTTTATTTATTTTTATGTTTTCTTTTACTTTTACTTTACAGTTCGATGAGAAAGGAAACCTTTCCCGAGAATCAGCGTTGGAGCACGCAAAGAAAGTATTCCAAGATGGCGGCGAAATAAAGACAGTTGAAGACTTCATCGATACTTGCTCTAAAGGTAACATTTTTACTGTCTCAACTATATGTTCTACTGACCCTGATAGGTAGGGTATGGCAGTTGGACCTACGGGTCCGACTGTCTTTTCAAGGGTACCACGGGAGTTCAGATCCTAAGCCCCCTGCTGGTTATGCCTTCGTGGGCGTCTCTGGCAGGGCCCGGATATGGGTTGAACTCGTGGTGGCTATGTGGTTAGCTATAGAGGTGGGAATGTTCGTTTGTCTGGTTGAGGTCTGGCCAGGCTTCCATCTCGTGCGCGCCGAGCGGGTCCGAGTAGCGGTCTCGATGGGGCCCGAAGTGAAAGGTTCTGCGGGGCACGTGAGTTGTCCATAGTTAGTTGTTCTGTTCGATGGTTTTCATTGAGTAGGCATATTGGATAACTGATACTGGATAACTAGTAGACTAGTCTGGATAACTAGTAGAGGCGCCCGCTAGATGCAATCCGGTTAAGCCAGCCGCGTAGGATTGTGGAACTGGCGAGGTACCTGGATTAGTACTGGGAAGTGAGTGGGCTTACAACTCCGCCACCATATAGGACATTTGGTAGTCGACTTTAGAGTTGACGACCTTTTTAGGTTGTTTATCTTCATTAATTAGAAAAGGTTATTTATAAAAAAAACACAAGTTAAAAAAATTTCCACGTGCAGGATTTGAACCTGCACCCTTTCTGACATACCGGGTGGTGCTCTTCCAATTGATTTAATAATTTAATAATATTTTTTGCAATTTGTTCGCAACAAAATTTGCGTTAAAAACTATTTGAACATTTAAGGTTATTTATTTTTAAATTCAGTAACAAATGCCATTATTATTTCTAACACAGTTTATTCAATTGTTTCAGTTAATGAAGAAGTTGTTTCAGACGACGAAGCCGGCTGTGAAAGAGCAAAATCTTTGTTCGGCTGCTTTGCTAACAACTTAGATAAGGTATTTATAACAATGGTGTTAAATATTTATCGTTAGACATATAAATTATGTAAAAGTTTGGAGATTAAATCATCATCATCATCATCATCATCATCATCATCATCAGCTTAATTTAAGTCCACTGCTGGACATAAGCCTCTCCATGTGCACGCCAATGACGCCCTTTTTTACATCTTACGGTAAGCACTTGGTCTCCGTTTCACCAGATATTAATTGATGATGAGACAGAAAGTAGAAGTGCACTTCACCCAGAATCCTCAACTACTGAGACACTGGCTATCTTATCTCTAGCTGCCGGAACAGAACACTGCAACAAACATTGAAGTTATGGCGACATATTTAGATAAGATGGTGGTAGCTAGCCAGGTGGGCCAACAAGCCCTACCACCAACCAAACCGAGTACACAACATGTACTGTTGGGAATTGAATCTGGGAATTGAATCCAGGACCTCTGGGTTTAAACCGGTGGTCTTAACCATTAGACCACAGAGGCGGTTTAAACGCTGAGCGCGCTGAAAACTGAGCGCCCTCAGCTCAGACGACTCAGGTGGAGCGACGATCTTCGCATGGTGGCTGGCAAGAGCTGGATGAAAGCATCTGCGGAGATTAAATACTTCTTTACAAATAAAAATAACTAAAGTGGAATTTCCAAATGGAATATTAGACAGTTAACAAAACCATCGATCAATTATACACGATAAATGTACAGTTGTATGTACAAGAACTTGTATTTTTATTAATGTATAATTATAAAATCTGATATCCTTATTGATATTGTCAGAATGGTGAGATAATACCTGTCTAAAAAAATTAAAATTCATGATTTTATCTGTTTCAGTTCGATTTTTGAGAAAAAGACGCAACATGGATTAATACAACAAATCAAATGGACAAAATGAATTCGGCCTAATTTAATTTCTATCGCTATTGGATTGTGGACATTTAGATTAAGTTATTTTAATATCAATAATTAAATAGTTAAGTTGCATTTCAATGTTTGTAGTTTTCTTTCTTAGTTTAGTTAAATATCCCTTAAACTCTACCATCAATCACCAATCTACACAAAACTAAATAATATCACTATTATTTTGTAAAGAATATAATACTTACAAAGTAGTTTGTGTTAAATAAACATTACAAATGAAAAGTGGAGAAAAAAAAATACACCAACCCAATTGAACTCTACTAGCTTTTGCACGTGTCTTTCGATACGTAAAGTTTGATCAGAGTGCTTAAAAAGTGAGTTTTTTTTACTACGACACCTCGCTTTGTGAACATTTAAAAAGGCTGATCCATCCTTACTGGCGCTGTCATAAGGTCGAAAATACATAGCGCCTGCGACAATTGAGATCGCAAATTTAGAAAAAAAAATATTTTTTTATTTTTATTATTGTTTTTAGTTATTAAAATACGCAGCAACTAAATTACGAATATTGATATTATCAATATATTTAACTGGTTTCCAAGCATATCAGTTAAGTAATTCTGTTGTAATTTTCTACAATAGAGTTTTTTTTGTGGTGTTTTCGAAAATAATTATGATCGAGTCAAAATTATACAATCGTGTATTTAAGCTAGCAAATTCAAGATAAAGAATTTACCTATATCAACATTTCAGATTCGTGAGTTATATTATAGTCTTAAACTATTCGCCGAAAGTTGGTGCATTTTTCAGTGTGTCTGTCCAATGGTGCAAAGTCAGTCAGTCACCCACCTTACTCCGTTCATTATTGTAGTTATTATTAGTCTTTACATTATTTAATACTTTTTTTGTAATATTATTAGTTTTAAGTAAGTATTACTTTATTAAGGACCAGCATTGTTGCGTTTCAAACTATACTCAAAATATCATGCTGTGTACACTCCTTTTGGATTACCGTCTAACTATTAAGGTTAACCAAATATGTTACTGTACTCATGCATTGATTGTAATCTGTTTGTGTACCTATAGAAATAAATAAATAAATTTAATGTTAAATAGCATTTTAGGTTTTCTATTTCTACAACCTAAATGATTAGACCTGCACGACTTCTCAATGTGATGATAATATTCGTTTACATTGTGATTTCATCTGAAGACCAATCGATATGTTTATTTTGCAGTTGACAATGCTATATTTATATTGACACTGAAAAATTCTTCGATCAGAGAGGTTTAACTGCACAGAGACGGTTAAACTTAAATGAGGCTTTCATCAAGTTCAAGATTGGAAATTAGTGAAAAGCTTTTTAACCCCCGACGCAAAAAGAGAGGGGTGTTATAAGTTTAACGTGTCTGTCTGTGTATCTGTACGTGGTATCATAGCTCCCAAAGGAATAAATCGATTTTCGTTTAGTTTTTTTTGTGTCATAGATAATTTTATCCCAAGTGTTCTTAGCCATGTTTCATGAAAATCGGTCCAAGATGGCCGCCGCCACAAAATGGCGGATTATATATTTTTTTCACAACTCCCTCAATAAGGGTATCAAATGAAAGTACTTGACTAGTTGAATACTAATTACTATGACAAATTTCAAATCCAAGATGGCCGCCACCACAAAATGGCGAATTACATTTTTTTCACAACTTGCTCAATATAAGTATCAAATGAAAGAGCTTGACTAGTAGAATAATGTACTTACAGAAAGGGAATAAGGAATATTAACTAACTTCGAATAAATTCGAATAAATGAAAACTAAAAACTTGAAAATTATTTTTTTACCTGATCAGTGCCCTAGATTGATGAGGAAAGTGGTGTGATGAGGGTATCTATTGGAAGTGTGAAATTATTTGTACCTATAGGTATATATTATAATACGGTTAGTTATATTTAAATCGGTTTAGATGTTTAAAATGATGGGGGGAAAAGTGGAGATGACCAATGTTTAATCTTTACTGCTTCTCAGTGTGTGCAATTCTGCCAAAGCCAAGTCCCTACAAAAAGCATGAAATAAAAAATTGATTTTAAAATTTAAAAAACCCCCGACACAAAATAATAAAACGTTAAACCCTATAAAAAGAAAAAATAACCTAGAAAATATGACCCTATAAAACTTTTTGATTAAATGTTGTCGCGTTCGGGGGACCGCTTTTTACCTTAAAAAACCTACCTAAATAAAACTTCATATGTTACGTATGTACTTTAACAAAACGTTTAAAAAAATTAGAGCGGTCCCCCGACGCGACAACATTTAATCAAATACGTACTTACGTAGGGTCATATTTTCAAGGTTTTTTTTCTTTTTATAGGGTTTCACGTTTTATTATTTTGTGGCGGGGGTTTTTTAAATTTTAAATTTAATTTTTAAATATACATTTCAGGCACCTATTCAATCTATTCAGCAGTGAACAAACACGTTCTGATTATAATTGATTGATTAATACATTGCGGTTTTCGCGATTAGTCTACTCGTATATCCATTCTTCTTTCTAGACCAGTTGTTTCATATTATCAAATCAGAAGGTAAGTCAGTTAAGAATTTATTCACAAAACATAATATCTATCTATTTATGAGCCATAACTTTCCTTCTGCTTGCATATAGGCCCTGCAGTGAAGAAGTAATCTATACCTATCGTTGTCTGTACCTATATCTATACTAATATTATAACGAGGAAACCTTTGTATTTTTGTATGTATGTACGAGTATGTTTGTTTGCAACGAATAAACTCAAAAACTACTGGACTGATTTAAAAAATTATTTCACCATTAGAATGCTACATCAGCGTTGAGTAACATATTAAAAAAAAAAATTTAAATAAAATACTAAAAACGACAATTTTCCTAACTTTGTCATTGCCTATATATGTGCACACCGCACAAAGCCGAACGAAGAAAAAAAAACGACAATCTCAATGATGGAAACTATCAAAGCGGTACGAAGTCCGCCGGGTCAGCTATTATAACTCATAGAAAGATAGATAATTGTTTCGTTACTTAATTCTCCTTAATTCTCCAACTTATTACTTCCATTCACCTGTCTCAAACTATTTCGGGCCAATCCCTTGTAAGCAAGACCAGTTAATAAAAAAACAAAATATAAAAAACATAATTTATTTATATAATCGCTTAAAATAACTCGTAATGTCATGGCGGCCGTTTCTTCAAATATCCAGCGATTTGACATTCAGAAAAATCTTCATCAGAAGTCCAAGTCAAAGCCAAACTGAAAAACAATGAAAAAAATATGTATTTCTAAATTATTAGACAAAATGATATAGGGAATATAGGGAAATAATATCTAGGGATATCATTTTAATATTTTGTTACTTACAAAAATGGATTTCTGTATCTGAATAAATAAATATATTATTATTATTATATTAAAATATAAATTATGTGACAGCACAAATTAAAATTGATAAAGGAAAAATACGATACGTAAAATAAAGATGCCCTGGATAAAGGCGAGATTGGCCCGAGTCAGTATGTCAGTGTTAATTAACGGGTATAAAAAAGTAGATCCGTTTATAGTGGTTTAATTCAATATGTAGCGTTTGCGCGATCCTTATTAACCGAAATGCAAAGCTAAGGGCTCTCCCAATTAAGCCGTTTCTTCAACACAGGCGTCTGGCTGTCGTAAACATACTGCAGCAGTCGAATACCAAACCACAGAATACTTAAACCAAACCACAGATTAAGAAATACTTTTTTTTTTTTTTTTTTTTTTTCATTTTGTTGATGGCTTTGTGCGATTAGCACATTTAGCCAGTGTCAAAGTAATTTTTCTAACAAGTAATACATAAATAAACAATATTTCTTTTCTGTATGATGATGATGAATGATAATAGAAATAAGAAGTGAGAAATGATATACCACCCAACCCCTCGAGTATCTCAGTAAAGATGTGGGTGGGGCTTTACTAAGTCCTCGGGCGGACTTCTTAAGAAAATTTGAAAAGTGACATTGCACTGTTTTGTTTCATTTGCCAACACTCATGCACACTCACGAACACTTAACGGTTAACAATCCACCATTATTTCACATTATAATTCGACATAACACAAATTTTAGAAAATAAAACAAAACCGCAGACATGACTATTCACTTTCCCGCCAAGAAGTCCTAAGAAATACTTACTACCAAACTTGAAAGAAGCATGAAGTCACGACCATTGGCATCTTGCGACGCGGCAAACGGATTTCTAGTTCATTGCGTTCTTCCTATCACCGTTGACTATGATTGACGAAGTATAACGCACAATGAACTAGAAATTTGCTCGTCGTATCGCAAGACGCTGGTGCTCGCGGCTGGGGCATTATACTCACTCTGGCTGCGTTCTGCGTCAAACATCCAAAAGCAAGCTGCGCTCGGTCACATCCTCGGGTGCCATCTGCTGTCATTTGCTTGTTCACTATAATTTAAATCAGTTACTGCATTAAACATTAAGTGCCTTACAAATAAACAAAGAATAAGGTCCGGATAGTTATTCTGTGTTTTGTTCCTGTCATGTAGATGTCATTTCCAATTAGAGTAAAAGAGACAAAAACACGGATAACTATTCGGACTTATTCTTTATTTATTTGTAAGACACTAAATGAGGAGCTCGATGGCGCAGTGGTTAACGCGCCCGGTCTGCGAGTGCAACTTTCGCAAAGGCCGGTCATCGGATGGGTAACCAAAAATTTATAATCTCGAGCTTCTCCGTGCTTCGGAAGGCACATTAAGCCGTTGGTCCCGGCTGCATTAGCAGTCGTTAACAACCACCAATCCGCACTGGGCCCGCGTGGTGGTTTATGGCCCGTTCTCCCTATCCATCCATAGGGAAGGCTCGTGCCCCAGCAGTGGGGACATAAAATGAGCTGATGATGATGATAATGATAATGAAGACACTAAATATATAAACATAGTTTAAATCAGTGACACTAATTACACAATTGCAAACTAAGCAGTAACATACTAGCATATAAGCATTTTTTTAAACTAAGTATACTGGTGTATTATGTATTACCTAATGTATGCTCCAGAGGAGACCCCGGATAATGTGGTACACTGCACTCCTCCGATATCAACGCCCAGTTACGAATAGCTCGATGAAGGCAGTCCTACCCACTAAAAAATATAATGTTCCCACGTGAATGGCTCGGGGGATCGGGAACGTGAACATCAAACACTGACTTATATTAGCTAAGTCAACCGTTCAGTTAATGAATCCTTAGTAATCCTAGTAAGAACGTAAAAACTCTACCATACCCTAATTTCTACTTAAATAAACCCGGTCACTATCGAAAAACCCTACAAATGCAATTACCAACCAGAGGAGCAAGTAGTAACAATGTCGTTGGCATTCTTAAAATGTTCCTCGCTGTTCTTGAATACTTTTTTAGCACTCTCTCTTGCAGTGGAGGGGTTAAGGTAGCCCTTGTCATCCATCTGAAACAAATTGATTACTTATAAATAGAAAGTTTTAATTTCTTCACCAAAAAGAAGAAGAATAAGAAGAGTGGAAATTAAAAGAAAAACCCTTGCTGTGTTTTTACACACACTTTTTCGTGTTTCACAGTTTTTAAACACATCTTTTTACTTTAGAAGTCCAGTCAGCATTATATATCTTGGATATCTTGTTCCTACCAGTGTTCTTGTAGAATGAAACCTGGTGGTTTCATTGTAGCTGGTTATGGTGATCATCAAACCAAAACTCCGGCTCGCCCGGCGTAATACCACCCTCTCACAGAATATCGGCGTAAAACAATGGCATTCGTTGCTGTTGTGTTTCGTCTGGTGAGTGAAAGTACCAGTGGCCCATCTTTCACCCCTCCCCCCTCTCAATTCCTACTTCCTCCTCAAGATCCAACTCCTTCCTCAAGGCCGGCAACGCATCTGCGATTACTTTGGTTTTGCGGGTGTCCATGGACGCCGGCGATTACTTTCCATCAGGTGACCCGCCTACTCGTTTGCCTCCTTTTAATATAAAAAAAAAAACTATTCTCCAATACCGAAATAAGCAAAAAATACTATACTGGAAGGTAATAAAGCTTCTTTATTTGTTTTTGTTTATTTGATACTGGTGTAGTATTTGACTAACCTGACTAAAAGTGAGCAATATGTGGCCTAAAGTGTGACAAGCTTACAGAGGAAATGCCCATTCACTCTTGCCTTGAAAAGATCCAGGTTGTAAGTATTTATAAGAGAACACATGTGCAGGTAGCGCATTTTATTCTTTAGCGGTTCGCATGAGAAAGTATGGTTGGTCTACAAACTGCGTCTTGTACAAACGCCGTGCACTATCCAAAATTAAGAAATTTTCCTCAATTTTTCAACCTAAGTGATATCATAAAGTTCAAACTCTATTGAGAAAATTGGACAGTTTGTAGCCTGATGTGCTGGCGTGTGTACCTTGATGGTGTAAGGAAACGGGACGAACAAGGGTGCAACTATTACTATTCGGAGTGATAAGCTGTAGTAATACATACAATCCCAATTTTCTTGAACAAGCAAGCAGCGAAACATTTAGCGTCTTCCCCGTCAGGTATCCTCTTGTCCTTGAAGGCGCGGATGTCGGACAGCGAGAGGGGGTGGTCTTTGATGCAGTCCAGCCCTACCGCCAGCAGCATCGACTGGATCGAAGCTTTCTCTTCCGCTGTTACAGCCTGTGGATCAATAGAGAAGTTAACCATTTCCATCGATGAGATTCTTCTCAGTACAAGAAGGGTCAAACGGTTGGAGTCCCGCTGTAATGTGAATTTTAATTCTTTAGTGGTGAGACCGACTGACCATTTAACAATCTTAATGAAAGAGGAGTTTTGACCGACGGGCGTCATATTCTGGCGATTCTTAAATCTTCGCCGAGTTCGTGTACCCTATGAGGCACACGAGCCCTGTTATACTCTATGGGCTCTAGAACCACGGACTTGTCAAATTAGTTTGTGTTTTCTTTGTGGACTTGTGGCCAAGGGTATAATCAATAGAAAAAGTCAAAAACTCATATGGACATACGGTGTGTTTCGGAACGCTTGTATGGGGACTGTTAACGTGTGATGTATTCTTTATTTATATAAGAGAGCAGTCGTTAAAACTCATCAACCTGATTAAGACCAGCGTGGTGGTAGGCTATGGCTCGATCTGCCCATGTGCTATTGTCTGTCTGTCATTAAGCCATTAGGAAACTGATTAACTATTTGCCCAGTTCTTTTTTCCTGATATAAATGTGTTACACTTACGCTAACGCGCCTCGCACAAACCACGAAGGCTGCACACATTACCACTGCCTTGTACATATTTAGCATAGTTCACACAACTCAATCTTCTTCCACCAATGAACCAACAATGCTGTGACACTAAACACCAACCTATTTTATACTGAATAGTCTGAAACGTGATGCGTCGGAATGTCGCGTACACATTTTGGGTAACCCTGTCCTTCGATTATGTAGGAAGCACGCTTTAAATTAGACAAAGTACGAGCATAACCCCTACGGTCACACGTAATAGATAAAAAGCCAAGTACATACAGGGCATTTGGCGTGGAGTTCCGTAGCATGCATTGCTTAATACACTTGACATTGAATCAGAAGGGTAACTTTGTAATTTGAATAACGGTAAAAGAAACGTTACTTTTTTGCATTTGTTTTCAAAAGTTTTAGAAAAAAAACATTCCACACCGGTTTTTTGGGGGGCGGGATGCTTAGAAAATGAAAGCAGCCTTACATTGTAACTAGAGAGTAGTTCCAGTCAGGCAACACTAAATTCATTCGCTATTCATTATGTGTTGATTATTTGATTAGTTGATTTTCATCACGCTATAGACAATTTTTGTATTTTTAGAGAAATAGAAAAAGAATAGAAAAAAATCTTTATTCGGGACAATACATCACACATACGAAGTACTAAAGTATATAGTTGCTTCTGCATGACAATAAAGATTTGAGTTTTCCACTGAGACCATTTACTTTATTTCCTAAAATTCCAAACATTCGCGTACATTACACATTAATACGTAGTCCTTTTTAAGCTGAATTATACCTACCCTACGCTTGTGAGAACGAGCATTAGGTCAGTCTACAATCAGCAGTCAGCCACTGCTCACACTCCGTTAAGTCGTACAGTAGCAGTGAGGAGGTGCATGAAAATTAACCAATAAAGTTATTTTATTTTAACTACTCTTCACCGCTAAGAACACACACAACTTCGTGCCTCATGGACGTCGAACCTGGGACGTTTGAGTTAGACAGATCGGTTGTCTAACTCTAGATCACAGAGACGTTTTTACTGCAGGCAAGTTTTAAATTTTTTATAAATTGTCAGCATATTAAGCTTTTTTTCTCTGAACCTTTCTTTTCTACCATTAGTGGTAGAAAAGAAAGGTTTTATTTAACATTAAAATGCTGTTCAACATGCCCTTTTACTGTTCCTATTTTTTAAGATTCTTAAGCACGATGCCAGATAAAATTGCCTGTCTGAAAGTATTCAATATTGAATAGATCTTACTGCTATTCAATCTCCACTGTGACGTGCCCGTCAGTTTGTCAAGATTGGACTCGGTGCCGGAACGAATTCTTAGACAATAGTGCTGAGACTGCCCAAAGACACATACGGAAGTACAGTTAGCAACAATGCTTGCAATGAGATGTACCGTCGGCAGCAAAAACGTTTACAGAGTAACCAGCAAGTCGTTGTTCTTGTTAATTTTGTAAATCATAAATCATAAAATTATTGTTTCTCATGTAATTTAAAACATAAAAAAAAATCAATTTAATTATAAACTGTTTTTATTTTGTTTATATAATTTTAACGCAAATTTTGTTGCAAAACAAACTACAAAAACACAAATGTTGAAAAAATTTCCACGAGCAGGATTTGAACCTGCACCTTTCTGACATACCGGGTCAGGTGTTCTCCCAATTGAGCTATCGTGGTTCTAACCAGCCCGCCGAAATTATTCAACACTATTTACTTTTTACTACAAATCCTGCTCGTGGAAATTTTTTCAACATTTGTGTTTTTTTTTTTTTTTACGGTGCAGTGGTTAATCTGCCGCAGCCTTATTACCGAAAAAAGCAACCGCTATATCAATGATTGCTCGCTACAATTAACGATTGTTTGTTTTTTTCGGTAAATTTAATTTGGGGGTTAATGTTACTCGCGTCCGTAGGTTTACCCTTGAGTCCCTACACATGACCCCAGGGTGGTGCTAAATGAGTGACACTGTCTGAGTGGTAGAGCCACGCTGCGTCACAGCACGAAATGGGCCGGCTCGCCCGGCGTAATACCACCCTCTCAAAGAATATCGGCGTGAAACAATGGCACTCGTTGCTGTTGTGTTTCGTCCGGTGAGTGAAAGTACCGGAGGCCCATATCTCACCCCTCCCCCCTCTGCATCTGCGATTACTTTGGTTTTGCGGGTGTCCATGGGCGGCGAGGTGACCCGCCTGCTCGTTTGCCTCCTTTTAACATTTAAAAAAACATTGCCTGCCGGTCTGCGATGGCGGCGATGGCTAAGGCGAAGCAACTTTCGCAAAGATATCAGATAAGTGACCAAAATGTATCATCTCGAGCTCGCCATCAATCCGCACTAGGCCCGCGTAGTGGTTTGTGACCCGTTCTCCCTATCCATCCATAGGGAAGGCTCGTGCCCCAGCAGTGGGGACATAAAATGCGCTGATGATGATGATGATTATTTATTTATTTAGTTTGTTTTATATTAGTAATACTATCAAGTATTAATTCATGGTCCTGCTGTCCTAGAACTTAATACCAAGCCGCAAACGGATGTCAGACCGTGCGACAAAAAAATACTTGTCTTGGGTTGTTCAGTTACTACGTCTTGAAAACTATTAAGTATCTTGCTGCCCATAATCTCGGTTTCGTCGTATAGGCAGCCAATAGTATATACTTTCTAACAAAAAGGTTATCATCGTCGATCATTAAGCTGCTTCTGAATTTTATACAATATTGAGAAAGTTACTTTAGCCAGCACATAACGCTTTTTAAGGCGAGTAACAAAACCAACCCGCACTGGGCCCGCTTGGTGGTTTATGGCCCGTTCTCCCCATCCATAGGGGAGGCTCGTGCCCCAGCAGAGAGGACGTAAAATGAGCTGATGATGATGAGTAACAAAATAAAAGTCGTTTTTTTAATAATCAATAAAATTTATAAAATAAACAAGTAAAATGAACCAATGATGTTTCGTGTGTCGCGGAATCGAAAGTAACGCATTATCCAGGTGTTGCAGGATTACATCTTAACGACGAGAGACCACCAACTGCGAACAAAGACATTTACGAATAAAACATAGTATATGTAACAGACAAATTTGATTACTCGATATCCCTAATACGGAATATACATGTCGAATATTCTTATCTATTGAGCCTTTCTTACTGAAAACTTTAAGTGATATGACAAAATACCGTCATATATTAAAAAACTAAAGAGGTTATATACTTTTTCACTGCTGGAGAAAAGAGCTGCATCATTGCTATAAAGTCTTCGTCGTCTACAATTGATGGGTATTGGCTAAATCACCACGCTAGCAAAATGGCGGCGCACTTCACGCGGTAGTTGATTACAGCCACTAAGAAACTATCTTATCTGAAACTGTCAGAACACCAACAATAGACAATAATATATATGATGATGGCTAGCCGGGTGGACTTAAACCAGCCCTACCACCAACCAAACCGAATACAAACATGAATGAACCAGGTTCGATTACCAGTTGGGGGGTCCCCTAGCAGGTAATCGAACCCGCGACCTCTGGATATAAAACTGGAGGTCTTAACCACTAGGCCACAGAGGCGGTTAAAACTTCGTACTTACGTCGCCTTTATGTTTGGCCAAACATGCCAGCGCTAACTTCGATCGCTCGCAGCCGGCGTCATCATCAGACACCGATTCATCGTTCACTGGAAACAAATTAGATGATACAGCATATGTTACTTTACTATAAAGGATTAAGGGTTGCATTATTGATGGCTAACTAAGCAGGAGGTAAAGGAACACTTTGAAAATAGCCAATGTTACCTGAAGTCAGTGGAAGCAATGATATTATAAAGGTAACATGCAAACAAAACAACCGCAAAAATGGTTCGAAGTTTTTCCTACGAATTTCGAACGCAGCCGCAACACAGATACTCATTTTTCAATATATTTTCAAGTTATGTCAATGTGATAGCGTAATTAATGTAATGAGAATGAAAAATACAGCCATTGTTTGTTATTTGGCATTTTTCTATCGAAAGTTAAGTCTTTTTAGTATGTAGTCAGTAGTATGATATGACTGACGGACCCAGTTAAAAAAAGAAATATAAATAACTAAGAAATTGTTATAATGCGAATGGCTGAAATATTGACATCGTAAGGTTGGTAGTCCAATCTCCGTCTGGTACCCCGAGTTTAATTTCACTCTGCAGTGTTTAATAAATTTGAAATAATTGAATAAAAATCATTTTTCATAAAATTTGGTAAAAAAAGGTCTTATATGTAGATTATTTACCTTTACCGCAGTCTTTGGCGATCTCCTCGAACTTGGTCAGATCATCTTCGTTCTTCAGGTAGCTCTTGCTCAGTTCGATCACTTTATCGACATCGAAAAGGCCTTTGTCATTGACCTGAAAGACATTAAATATTTGTTATTACTAACAAAATAAAAATATTGTGTTGCCCCAATTTGCACGGGTCAGTTAGAGCCACGATAGCCTAAGGTGTAGGGCAACTAAATCGGATCGTCAGAAGGTAAGTGTTTGCGGGAAAAGGTGTTTGGTCAATTGAGGATTGCGGGAAAATAGATATTTGTATTCCTCAAAATTATATTAAGTCGTTGGAACCAGTGGTTGTCATAAGGTGGGACTTGTTCATTCGGGGCCTCCTGAAACAAGCATTTTAGAATGCCTACTAAGATGGTCCCAATCACTGTTTAAGATAAGTAGGCTTGATAGACTGCAATAAACGATTTTTTGATTTTTAAAACTAACTCGCATTAGCCTGAACCACGGGACGTTTATTAAGATGCGTTTTATTTAGTAAGTCACGATACAATAAGTTCACTTCATCCGGAACCCCCAAGGAGAAACTGGCTATTTTGCATCAAACTACCCAAAGACAACAATAATTCTGACTGAGCTCCTGATATTGCTATTACTGAGGCTATCACAGAAAGTGATTAACAACTGTACTGGGCCCTTAGCCAAAGTAACATTACAAAAACGATAGCGAAGTTCGAAAAGAACAAAATGTATGGGATTGACATAAGCCGCGCTAAATCACGTGGTCAATGTAATGTCAATCCCATATATTTATTCTTTTCTAACTTCGCTATCGTTTCGCTATCGTTTTTGTAATGTTACTTTGGCTACGGGCTCTGGTTAGACTCAGATTTGTTCTATGTATATTGCAGTAAAAATAGTAGTACTTACAGCACCAGCCCTCTTGAACACGCATCCAATGAGGCAAGGGTTAATGTTGTCGGTGTTCTTATTCTCTTTGGCCGCCTTAAGCTCCTCTTCGCTGACTCCAAACTCCTTGTTGCACTCCTGAAGGTGCTCAAGCATGCCAGCTTCTATCGCTGCCAGCTCGTCTTTTGTCAATGCCTGGAATCGAAACCAGAATGGTAAATATAAATAAAATAAGACTTCTTGGCGGGAAAGTGAAGAGTCATGTCTGCGGTTTTGTTTTATTTTCTAAAATTTGTGTTATGTCGAATATTAATATGAAATAATGGTGGATTATTAACCGTTAAGTGTTCATGAGTGCGCATGAATGTTGACAAATGAAACAAAACTGTGCAACGTTACTTTTCAAATTCTCTCAAGAAGTCCGCCAGTGGTCTTAATAAAGCCCCACATCTTTACTGAGATACTCGAGGGGTTGGGAGGTATATCATTTCTATTATCATTCATCATACAGAAAATAAATATTGTTTATTTATGTATTACTTGTAAGAAAAATTACTTTTTCATTGGCTAAATGCTTACGCAAAGCCATAAAAAAAGCACATCAAACGTCCTCCTTTCCCCTAATTCTTGTTTTGTCCGACAGGGTCTATCTATATAATTACGGTGATAAAGAACAGTACAATTAAAATTGAATTAAAAATTTAATTATGTTTGTCACAGAACAGTCAGTACTAAATAGCAAATTCAAGGATATCGAAAGCGCATTGATTAACGCACGCGGTCCGCGATTACTAATGCCAAGCTACTTTCGCAAGTGCATCGGATGGTTGTACAAACATTTATCATGTCAAGCTCCTCCGTGCTTCGGAAGGAACGTAAAGCCGTTGGTCCTGGTTGCATTAGCAGTCGTTAACAACCACCAATCCGCACTGGGCCCGCGTGATGTAGAACCGAGTTACGCCTTAATTTCTAAATTAGCGGTAGAAAAAAGACGAGTATTTATATGAATCTGTTTTATTACTGAGTCTAACATACGAGCATAAGGCCTGCTTGATGAAAGTGTATCACGCGCGCAACCACCCACATATCAGATAATACCGAAAGATTAAAAAAAATACATTTAAGAAAGTAATCTACACTTACCCGCGTGTCAGATAGTTTCGAAAGGTTTATTTAATTATTAGATTATTAGATTTTTTAAATACCCTTGTTCATTTTAAGTTAATTATTAATTAGCCCTGTTATTAATATATGTGTACAGAAGTCTTAAGCACATCCGCCTTAATTCAGGTCTAATTTTAGTCCATGGTATTAATTCACCAAGTATAGTTATCGTGAGCAATCCAAAAAGGTCAGGGGGGTAACCACGAGCTCATAGCACAGAGTAAATATAATTTACTCATGTGCATGAGCACATTCCGTACATGCCCGTATAGCCCCCTGACTATGAAGTCAGGGGGCTGTACGGGCATGTACGGGAAAGTCAAAATAAAAGAGATACAGAAATAAGATAAGGTAAATTATATTGCCATAAAAATGTGAAAATACATAAAGAGAGATGAGGAGCTCGATGGCGCAGCGGCTAGCGCGTTCGGCTTGCGATCTTGCCCGCTAAGCAACTTTCGCAATGCCGGGTCGCCTGATGGGTGACCAATTAAAAACATCTCGAGCTCCTCCGTGCTTCGGAAGGCACGTTAAGCCGTTGGTCCCGGTTGTTGTCGTAAGATGGCAGTCGTTAAAACCCACCAACCCGCATTGGGCCAGCGTGGTGGGTTATGGCCCAATATCCCCACGTGCTACTGATCATGTGGGAGGCCTGTGCCCAGCAGTGGGACGTTTATAGGCTGATGATGATGATGATGATAAAGAGAGATTACCTGCCTACTAAAAAAGAATCATATCGACGACTTTAAAATTAAGTAAAACTAAAGTCAACTTAATCAAGCAATATCTCTACATAGAAACATTGAAACCATGAAGCTGTAGAATAACAGCTTCATGATCGAAACAGTGCTACAGTACTTTACTTGTAGTTGTCATGTCCCAGGACATAATTATACCACTATTAGGTACACGTCAATGTTTTTTTGACGAGCAACGTCATAGTTTGCGTCAGAGTTAACGCTTGCGGATATTAGTAATTAACTATTGAATCAATAGGACTAATCAGAGAAGGTTTTTCTCCGCCATTTACCAATCGCGTCACGCGATCTGCTAACAAGGAACTAGGAAGAAGATGCTTGTTAGTATTGTGACACCCATAATTATAGGGTACATACAATAAGACTAGATGTATGTCTCACGTTAATACAGAAATATAATTGTAATTGTTTAATTGCATTGTTGTTATGTGAAGTTTTTCCCTCGTAATTCATTTTAAACAATTTTTTATTATTACTTGATGTTTGAAATGTTTCGTGTTTTTGCTTATATATTATGTCTTTATTTATTTTATTTATAAAACACAACTAACAGACATTAAGGATGTAAAAGTGTAATGTAAAGCTTAGCTTATCCCACTGCTGGGCAAAGGCATAATTGAAAACAAGTCATCGCTACAATTGATAAAGATTGACATAGTCACTACGCTTGTCAAAATATGCGAGGTTTTGATGGTTATTTTTCCGATATCGTAGACTTATTAAAGCCCAAGAAAACAGATTTAAAGTGTATACACTGCGTATATTCTGAATAAATAATTTAAAAAGTATATATATATTTTAAGTGCTAATTGCTGCGCTTAAGCTGAATTAAATATTTATAAAATATAGTAAAAAATCGTCACATCAGCCTTCCCGGTAGCATAATGGTCAGTGCAGCCGCCCGGATTGCGGAAGACCCAGGTTCGATTTCTGGCTGGGTCGGGTAGGCATTTAATTTTTTCACTATATTTTATAAATAAATAATAGATAATAATAACCTTTCTAAGTAATAACCAATATACTCGTAGATATTACCAAAACTGTCACTCTGTTATTTTAGACCCACTAAATAGCCAATTACATGTTGCGACCCCTACTAACTACTTACTACATTTACTCATTATAGTATACACTTATATCGAAATATTGCATAGCCACAAATAACGAACTACAAGACTTGTGATATCCCCATAAATTATTGAAATATCAACAGACATAAGTTGAATGTGTAACTCAAGATTTAGTTTGCACGAGACGATGTGAATACGGAAGACTAGTAAGAAAAGCTTTGAAAACATGGATCCACTTCGCTACTTCTTATTTATGCGAAAAAAATTGGTTGCCTGTAAAGTCGGTTTACTGACGATAGTTGAACGTGACAACGTCTTAAGAAGGTGTCGGGAGGTGTTGGGGGTGTCGGGGGGTGTTGGGGGTACGTACCGCGGTGGCAATGCCGGCCACGGGCTTGCACAGCAGCCTGCAGCAGCCCGTCGAACAGGTAGGCGGGAGGAGTTGGGGGTGTCGGGAGGTGTTGGGGGTGTCGGGGGGTGTTGGGGGTACGTACCGAGGTGGCGATTCCGGCCACGGGCTTGCACAGCAGCCTGCAGCAGCCCGTCGAACAGGTAGGCGGGAGGAGTTGGGGGTGTCGGGAGGTGTTGGGGGTGTCGGGGGGTGTTGGGGGTACGTACCGCGGTGGCGATGCCGGCCACGGGCTTGCACAGCAGCAGCAGCCCGTCGAACAGGTAGGCGGGAGGAGTTGGTGGTGTCGGGAGGTGTTGGGGGTGTCGGGGGGTGTTGGGGGTAAGTACCGCGGTGGCGATGCCGGACACGGGCTTGCACAGCAGCACGGCTAAATTTCTACTCAGCCGATTGTGCTTCTTTGTCGCTCGTTCCGCGCTCTCGCTTGCACTTCAAGCCTTACATGGAACGCCTCAGAGCGAGGTAACGCCGAACTTTTTCGTGCGTGCAGCCGGCTCTATCGAATTATAAGACGTTGTCACGTCAAAAGCTTCTAGTCTATAGCAGCTTTAAAAACCAAATACAGAAATAAAAAATCTGTAAGTATAAATATTTCGTAAATAATAGGGGTCTTATTTATTGAATGTTATGCGACTTCCAGATTCAGACCATCTCTTTGGCGAGTCAAGTAAAATATAACAAAGCAACATATAAACTCATATCGCTAGACTTTACGCCGGTTTCTGGTGTTGCCATCCCCGAAGTCCCGGGTTCGATTCCCGGTCGGGTCAATGTAGAAAAACTAACTGTTTCTATATTTTCTCGGATCTGGGTGGTTGTGGTACCGTCGTTGTTTCTGGTTTTCATAACAGAAGTGCTTCAAAATTCAAAATTCAAAATTCACAATTCAAAATTTAAAATTCATAATTCAAAATTTCAAAATTGAGCTACTATCTTGGAGTCAGAGCAATGTATGCGATGTTGTCTAAAGTTTTTCTTTTATACCTATCTTTTTGGCGACTCTAGAATAATATAACAAAGCAACATAGAACCTAAGACTGGGATGGAGTTTCTTGCGGCTTCTTCTCGGTACAGAACTTTCTGTTATGTAGTACATGGTTACCACCATAAAGTTTATAAAATAGAATGCTAAAATTTTAAAGTAAAAATTTTTGTTTAAAGTTAAATTTGAAAAAAATTGTTTAGTTACTTTGTTTTTTTTATTTGTGTATCATAATACTTATTGTATTTAATACCAATCTCCCGAAACTTCATACACGCAAACATCTGTATCCCGTGATTCCGATGGAACCACTTGTCTACGTGAAAATAACCAGCCAGAAAATGTTTAGCGTTCTAGGCCGTGTGAAGTCAAATGTCGTTCTTCAGTCAATCAGTCTGGACTCCTCTGTTCATGCAACATAGATAATGATAATGATTCGACATAGATAATGTAAAACAAACGCACCTTTACACTCAGCGCCGCAGCGAGGACACCCAAGCACAGAAGCACGTACTTCGCCATTATTATTTTTAATAAAAATAAACAAATGCAATCGTATAAAAATAAGTGGACAGTCACGCCAAGCACCGGACAAGATACAACTGCTAGTCGATGTACTCCGCCCTTTTTATATAAAGACTTATTATGCGCAATGTTCAATGATTATAATTACGCCGCTCTTCTCACGAGCTTGAAAAAAAATGACCGGCAAAAAGCGTTAATGCGATAAAAAAAACTGTCAGCGGCCAATTTGGTTCATTATGTTGGTTTTGTCAAATACACCTACTTAGAGGTAAATTTGGTGTGCATTATCGCATCAATGACATAATTTGGTAGCAATAGGTTGTATGCAAAGTTTACACAAATCACATAATGTTTAAATGAATATAGTTAGTATTGATTTGCTTGCGCATGGTTCTAGTCAGTTAGGTTTTGGAATCCAGCATGTGACGGGTATGTCGTAGCGGACGCGCTTTAGGATTTAACATTATTAATATTTGTAAGTATTGAAATGAAACAACTTTTTTGTTAGTTCAACCCATCGAAAAATCATCACGCTTGCCAAATGAGGATTGGTGATGCTGATCACAAACCTGGGTGGGCTCATACAGCGAGAAAGACACTTGTACTTACCTGACCTGAGAATTGAACTCAGTACCTCAGGATATCAGGTCAAGCGCTTTGTCTCTCGGACACCGAGGCCACCGGGCCAATACATATATCGCACGCTTAATAATGAAAAGAAATAATTTAAAAATTAAGAATGTTGGGAAATCACGTTTAAAGTTTTGCATGTTTGACCCGGTGCACAAAATATCAAAAATATGGCAAAAATCATCATAATTTTCAAATTAACAGAAATTAAGCTAAAAGTATAGAAATCAACCTTTAATTTGGTATCATCATCATCATCATCAGCCATATGACGCCCACTGCTGGGCATAGGCCTCCCCCAAGGATCGCCACACCGATCGGTCCTGCGCTGCCTGCATCCAGCGGCTTCCCGCGACCTTGACAAGATCGTCGGTCCACCTTGTAGGGGGCCTGCCTACGGAACGTCGTCCGGTGCGTGGTCGCCAATCGAGAACCTTTCCGCCCCAACGGCCATCGGTTCTCCGCGCTATGTGTCCCGCCCACTGCCACTTCAGCTGAGCAATCCTCCGAGCGATGTCAGTTGTTTTAGTTCTCCTGCGGATTTCATCATTTCTGATTCTATCGCGCAAGAAAATACCGAGCATCGCTCTCTCCATTGCTCGCTGGGTGACCTTGAGCCTTCTTATGAGACCCATAGTAAAGGACCACGTCTCACTCCCGTATGTAATCACTGGCAACACACACTGGTCAAAGGCTTTTGTCTTGAGACATTGAGGAATTTTAGATGCGAATACATCACGTAGCTTCCCGAATGCAGCCCATCCGAGCTGGATTCGTCGAGAGATCTCTTTCTCGAAGTTGGACTTACCTAACTGGACCGTCTGTCCCAGGTAAACGTAATGGTCAACAACATCGAGTGTAACGTTCCCAACATTAACTGGAGCGGGTGCAACATGGACATTGGACATGATTTTCGTCTTGTCCATGTTCATCTTAAGACCCACTCTTTGAGAAGCATTACTGAGATCTTCGAGCATTGTGTTCAGGTCTTCCAAGGTTTCAGCTATGAGAACTACATCATCGGCAAACCGAAGGTTTGTAAGATACTCGCCATTAATGTTGATGCCGTATCCTTTCCAGTCTAGAAGCTTGAAAATATCCTCCAACGCAGCTGTGACAGTTTCGGAGAAATAACGTCTCCCTGTCTCACACCTCGCTGTAGTTGGATAGGATTAAGCTTTGGCTCTGTAATCGGACCGACATAGTGGCGTTTTGGTATAAGTACCTCAGCACTTCGATGTACCTGTAGTCTACTTGACACCTCTGGAGAGGCTGCAGCACTGCCCAGGTCTCGATCGAATCGAAGGCTTTCTCATAGTCCACGAACGCCAAGCAAAGTGGCAAAATTTGTTATAGCAATGAACATTCTACAATAAATTATGCAAACCCTAAAAAAATTTAAAAAAAAAATCCCTCCGACTTATTTCATATCTATTATCACGTTTTTATACTTAACTGAAATAATTTAAAATATTTGTTTAAACAAACAAAATATTTTAAAACTAAACTGAAATAAGTACAAATGTGCATTTGACAAAATATTCAAGTTTTAATTGTAACCAGCAATATTAAATTTTACGCCGCAAAAACGCACGTCTACTTTTCATAAAGATATAAGCGCATCACTTTTTGACTAATTTTGTCAGACAACATGGCCGACCCGTTTAGAATGAAAGAGACGACCGATCTTCTTGTTCGCTCGAACGGCTGTCGAAACTTACCTATTCTTTTTGCTTAGTTTATTGCGTTTTATTACAAAAAATCGATATCCCCATTTTTTTTAGTAATTTCTCTTTATTATTAAGCGTGCGACATGTAATACAATTGTACTTGCATATTTTGTTACCTGATATATGTTATTATTTGTGTATTTTATGTATATCTTCCTTTACATGGCAATTGCGTTGCCTAGCTAACAACTCACTGCTGTATAATTATGTCCAGTGATTAAATTGACAGGTGAACTGTACTAGATTTGATTTCCATTGGAGCGGAGAGACGCAGTGAGTTCTATTAATATGTTAGGACAAGTAGACTACTCTATATTGCCTTTGTTATTTTAAAATTTGTCGTTGTCGACGTCTTAATCATAACAGCTAGTGATCCCCCAGTGGTCACACTTCGACAGTAATTAATAAAAAAAACTGATATATTTTTTGTAACATTTAATTAAACATCAATTTTATCTTTCTGCACTCCTCCATATTTAACTATGCCAAATCTTACACTCCTCTATGCGTGCAGTGCTGCAATGCTGGTCGTTTCTACACGTATTAAATATATTATTATAATTATTTATTTCATAAAGACAACAAAGATCCATAAATGTTAGTAGATTTATTCTTATTGTCAGCATTAAATTACAAGTTACAGAACATATTCACATAAATCATACAAAATTAATATGATGATGACAAGATTAGATGTAAATGATTGTAATGTGGCAGTATCAATACAATTTGAATCATTCATCAGAAACTGCATGGCGATTTTACAGTTACGATTGAGCAATTCATAAAAACTATAGGATTTACCAAGAAATTTAATCGTTTCATCGGTATCACGATTCTCAGCCTCGCGAAAACTCGGTATTCTGAACAGAGTGCGGCGATTCTTTACGCCGGAAGAGGTGTGTTTTGTACAAGACACAGGTACGGTCTTGCGTGGAGTATTGCTCGCACATCTGGGACGGTTCCGCAAAGTACCTTCTCGATGCCTTGGACAGATTGCAGCGTCGCGCTGAACGCATTATCGGCAATGCAGAAGTCGCAAATACTCTCGAATCTCTGCAATTGCGTAGATATGTTGTGTCACTCTGCGTGTTTTACCGCTTATAGGTACCACGGCGAATGCTTTGAAAAGCTCTTAGAACTCATCGCACCTTCTCCCTTCCTACATAGGAGTGCACGTGTGTTCGGAGTCACCGCTTCACTGTCTCAAATATCCCATCGCACACAAAGAAATTTGGTGACTCGTTTCTTTGTCGCACCTCCAAAAGATGGAATAGTCTACCAGCACACGTTTTCCCACCTTCCTATAATATGGGGTCCTTCAAAAGAAGCGTGAAAAAGCACCTTGTGGGCCGGCAGAGTGAGGTTAACTGATGCTACGTTTGTTTTCACGATGCACCAGTTACCTTCGCGTCTGGACTCCATTTCCACTTAACATCAGGTGGGATGGAGCCATTTGCCGAGCTATCTATAAAAAATAATTTAAAAAAAACTTAAATACCTACTTTATCCTCGAAATTTGCACTAAGATTATTCTACCCTTGATTGATTGATGGGTTTGTCCATTCTCCTTGTTTTTAATTTAACTAGTAGGTACCTATGTATGCATATAAATAGAACCAGACCAAGATCAACTATAATTCAATATAATTAATGCATGCGCCATCGAGTCATAATTTAATTGTTCTGACGCGAATAATTATGGAAACCTACACGAAGGATTTGTTGGCAGGCGAGGATCTTAGACAATATAACTTCAGACACATTAATATGTTATCATCATCACATCGTCATCACCAGCTTTTTATGTCCCCACTGCTGGGGCATGAGCCTTCCCTATGGCATAAGAATAAACAATAACACAGTAGAACGGAATCTTCTTTGGCCGAGTCCCAAACGCCGCCATTTGTATACCTACTTCCCCCTTCACGTCGTTACGCCCCTCTGTCGTCCAAGCGCGTTGCCAGGGCTGCTTACTGTTGAATATTGCTTACGTCTAAAAATAATATCGCTAAAATATAAGTTTTCTTTACTTTGAAACCATTTTTTTATATTATCTTATATATTTATCATAAATCTATCTTATCTAAATATGTCGCCATAACATCAATGTTTGTAGTGTTTCGGCAGCTAGAGATAAGATAGCCAGTGCTTCACTAGTTGAGGTGCCCGGGTGAAGTGCGCTTCTATTATTGGCCTTATCATCAATTATCATCAGGTGAGATCATGGCACTGTGCTTACCCGTAAAATATATTTTTTTTTAAAACATAAAATACTCATTTTGTAGTCTATCCCATGCTGGTCTGGAACGTGAATAGAATGTATCAGCTGCTTTCCTTCCCGTGCATGTCTTATGAGCTGACTAAGGGTTATAAGGGTTCCAAGACGCTCGCGCACCAGGCGATCGGCTAGCAACCCATACTGATGGCGAGTATACTCGTAATTGGTGAACTTGATGCTGACAGAACACTTTTTGGGAGAAGCACGATAGTATATATCTATACTGTACTAACCTCTACACCTCAAATGTGTTTTTCAACGACCACACTAAAAAAACTTCACGTCAATAGATTGGTTTGTTATGGTTAGCACAAGCGTGAAGCCAAATGATCTATCAGTGGTTACATTAAACTAGACAATAAAACTAACTGCCCGGAAGGATGAATCAGCCGTCTCCAGTCGTTATCAGCAGACAAAGAGTTTGTACCACGTTGACTAGACACCCAAGTATTTATACATAATAATTATATTTATGTTATCAGGAATGAAACACTTTATACGGATTTAGTCATATTTATTTCTCATTGAAACAAAAAAGTCTAAAAAACTTTATTTAAAATGGAACGCGAAAGTTTTATTGTACTTATATGAAATGTAAAACGTGAGTTTAATATAATGTACGTGTAATATAAAGTTAAGATCCGCGCAATCTATCTATCTTTATGTGTTAAGCGAGAAGTCCGTACTGACTGAAAAAACTCGTCAACAGCCTATACTAGTCTACTGCTGTTGGATATAGGCCTCTCCAAATGCAAGCGACAGAGAACGATCCGCGGCTAGAAATTAAAACTAGACAAGATTAATAATACGGGATTTTCCGCAACACCCTTGAAATCACAGGCCAAAGTAGCGAGTAGTCGCTAGCCTAATAATCTTTGAAATAAAAACATGTTCATTTTTGTTGATGGTTCTGTAAAATATTATTTTCATCATCATCATTATCAGCTCATTTTATGTCCCCACTGCTGGGGCACGAGCCTTCCCTATGGATGGATAGGGAGAACGGGCCATAAACCACCACGCGGGCCCAATGCGGATTGGTGGTTGTTAACGACTGCTAATACAGCCGGGACCAACAGCTTTACGTGCCTTCCGAAGCACGGAGGAGCTCGAGATGATACATTTTTGGTCACCCATCCGATAACCGGCCTTTGCGAAAGCTGCTTAACCTCAGCACTCGCAGACCGGGCGCGTTAACCACTGCGCCATCGAGCTCCTCAATATTATTTTATTATAAGTATATTATTGTTATCTTATTAATCCATCATGGTCACGTACACTAGAATCATTTAACAAATATTTATTACTTAAGATTTCATTGGTTTTGTTTTTTGCAATATTTTTTTCTATCATCATCATCATAATCAGTCCAATGTTTGACATAGGCCTCTCAGCTCAGCTCAAACTTCGGCTGTCCTCATCCTACTGCGTCCAGTTACTATGAGTTTCTGTTAATCTACAATTAAATCCGGATACATATGTAAGAAAGTTTCACAGTTTCAATATCGATTGCACTTTGGTTTTTGCACTACATATAAATATATAAAACATGCCTTATAGTTAGTTACATAAGAACTTGTTTGCAATTATCGTGCGGTTTCCAAGTATCTATTATAATATATCATTTGTGTTCATGTTTATTATCACAAATCACAGCATCGTCGGCACGATCTTTCTGGAATACAGCCTTTGGTCAAAGTCTGTAGTGTGTTTTAAAAATAGCATTTCCGTTGTTTTTATTGTAACCACACATAGGTATGTCTTATAATGAATACTTAAGTTTTTGTTATAATTAAGTAAGCGTCTTCCAGTGTTGATGAAGAATTATAAATCTGGTAATACGATTTTGGTAAAAAATTTGTTTGCGTCTTAGTTTATGATAATTTTAGACCTTATAATAACATGCACTAAGTTTGAAAATGGTTATCAGATGCAAATCGCCTGAGACGTATTTTTGGCCATAGCTCCGAGGATTTTGGGAGAATCGAGATGGAAATGGTACCAAGAGTTGAAAAATTTATCGAGACACGTGTAAGCATTTGAATTTTCAAAATCGGCTGGAAACTTTTTTTGGTATTTTGAAAAATGTGAAAAAAACGGGTTTTTTGGGGGTGTTTTAATACTAAATTGTAAATATTTCAAATAAAAAACCGACTTAAGAAAAAATTAATAAAAGGGTCCTAAGGTATTCGTTTAGCTACAAAATGGCGAAAAAATTTTAAAAATCGGTTATTAATTGTGACCTGTAGGGGGTCCCTTTAGATTTGGTATAGTAGAATAGCTTCTTTGATTATTGACCAATCGTCATGGTAATGGTATTAAAAGATGCAAGCGAGAAGTGCATTCAAGTTGGAATTGTGTTATTTTAAATAAAATGTTTTTTTTTTTCGTAAATTGTTGTATTAATTTTCAATGCTCCGATTCTTGCGGGGACTACGAAATC
The DNA here is from genome assembly GCA_963082485.1 of Eudonia mercurella. Taxonomy (NCBI): domain Eukaryota; kingdom Metazoa; phylum Arthropoda; class Insecta; order Lepidoptera; family Crambidae; genus Eudonia; species Eudonia mercurella. Next base: position 2,192,763 of record OY720036.1, on the reverse strand, counting down.
TGTGAATTTTTTTACTAAGCTGAAGTTATTACACATGTTTTTTCTTTGTTTAGCGTGGCATGAATAACGTTTAAGTTTTTTTTTCGAGACAAAGTTTTTATACTGCAATGAATTATCTTATCTTATTTTGATTGTGATTTTTAGGATTAGGTTCTGTAATAATCATCCTCATCACCAGTTCATTTATGTCCCCACTGCTGGGACTAATACCACTAATACTAACTTCTCTTGAAATCTGGACAGGTTTTACCTAATGAAACAGTACCATTAGACAGGTTTGTTTTATTATCAAGCAAATATAAAGTCTTTCGGATTGTCTTCGTACATACATTTGGCCGTCCAATAAGATGCTTCGCATAGATCCTTGTATTTATCAGCTGAAAGACAAGTAATACAGGATATCAGTAACAGGGAGCCTAGACAAATGGCATAGGGCATAACGCTAATAGAGTATAATTGAATAGAGTGAGCCAACATTTGATTGACTTTATGTAATCTCATATCTCATCTCATCTATATACTTCCAAGTCGATTGAGAGCGTCCGGTCTGCACCAAACGCAAAGGGCAACTGATAGGAATTCGACTAAAGCCGAAACACAAAGTTTGAAGAGAGACATTAAGAAAATAGATGCACTGTAGTTATATAATGTGTATCATCAATAATAATAATCATCATCATCATCATCTCAGCCAAAAGACGTCCACTGCTGGACAAAGGCTTTCTCTAAGGATCTCCACAACGACCGATTTTGTGCTGCTCGCATCCAGCGGCTTCCCGCGAACAATATTATCATCAATATTTTTTTTTAAATGCATTGCATTAGCATCTTCTGATATTACCAAAAACCTGCATCAGCGACTACCCGAAACTATACTAACCTATATGTTTGCAGTTGTCAATCGATTTCTTTGCAGACTCTTTCAAGTCTGGGGGATACATCATGTCCACTTGCTTTATTGAAGCTTCATAATTTAATTTGTTATTTTTTACCTGAAAGACAAAAAGATTTTTTTTTTTACTAGAAAAAAATACCCAGTCACAAGGAGCTCGAGTGGAAATCGAACCCACGACTCTTGAATAACCGGTCGCGCGGTCTGGGTGAATATTTCTAGTAAAATGTTATCTTGTAAATACATTAGCATAGCAAAGATCGCATTGTGAATGCAGACATTAAAAATAATAAAAAAACTGAAAAAGAATGTTTAACAACATCATAAGACACAACCTCTGTAGAAAGTTGTAAAAAAAAAAGTAAAAAATTATTATGTTGCTAAGCTCAATCTCAACATTATCAAGTAATAACTCTTCCACCTATCGCCCATCTTCGATTTATACATTTGTAACTAAAGGACTCCAGAAAGAATCTTTCTTCTGCTAACGATCGTGAAAAAAAAGCAATCATCATTCAAAATAAAAATACAATCCATTCAAACCAGCGGGTTTGCCCACAGAAGCATCTTCGTCATCTTCATCTTCTATCTATATGACCCTTTTGCAGAATTTATCATCCGAAAAATGTCTCTTTGCCGAAATGTATCTTCTACGAAATGTCTCTTAAGTAAAATGTCTCCTTCCCAAAATGTCCCTTATGCAATATTGTTTTTTTTTAAATACTTACAACTTGTGTCATCTGGTAGATGCAGGCAATATAACACATGACGTTCTTGTCTTCGATGAACTTGCCTTTGTCAATACTACCAATTTGCTCTGAAAGTATTAACGATTAGTTAAAAATTAATTTAAAAAAAACACTATTATTAATTATACATAAAAATATAACTTTTTCCTAATAAGTAGTAGGAATATTGCCTATATCTGCCCCACGGCTGGGCAAAGGCCTCCATCATTGAAGTCAAGTCATCACTACAATTGATGGGTATTGGCCTAATCACCAATGCCAAATGTGGGTTAGTGATCACTAGGGACCGGATTATATGCATTTGCATATTTGCATATGCATTTGCATATTTGCATATGCATTTGCATATTTTAGCCATCCTCAGCGGTAATAGCATATTTTACATAAAATCTAGTTATGATGCATATTATTGATACATTTACAATATTTTTCGAGCGCAGCGCACTCAGCAGCCACGCGTCGTTTGTTGTGGTACCTACGTTTGTGTCAAATTGATAGTTTTATTAATGGGACGACAGAACTTTTGCCAAAAACTATAATTGCTGACATAGCACCAAATTTCAAATTCAGCTCAGTTACCTCAGTGGATGTAGAGCGATTCTTTACCACTTATATATATTGAATGATCTACGACACAATCTTACTACTGAACATTTGGAACAATACTTGATTGTTTTCGTTTACAAAAATATGAAAAATTGTAATGTAATATAATGCTATGTTACTTCACCTATTATCGTCTAAAACTTATCATTTAATTTTATATATTTTATCTATTTTCATGCATATTTCACGCATATTTCAAGCATTTTTCATGCATATTTGCATGCATATAACAAGCTTTTTAAGTTGCATATAATCCGGTTCCTAATGATCACAAACCCTGGCTGTCCATCGCAAATATCCTGAAACACACTCTGATATTTGATTTCCTAATATAGGTATTTCTTTATAGATTTGTGTAAGCTTCATATTCTCTCTTAAAGTTTTGACTGTAAAACCTATGTATCTACAGTTAAACCTTTCATAAGCAAAAAAATACCTTCTGTCACTTGATTCTTTCCCATGCAAGTTTTTTTCAACATTTTGCCGGAATTTTTCAATTGTTGTCTGCTCATCTGAAACGAACTTTCTGTAAAACTTTTTCCATAAATTGTGACTAACTAATAAAACGTACAAACTCTTAACAATATATAATATATTTAATTCAAAAATCAAGGCGTTACTTTGCGGAAATTTATGGTACAAAAAAATGAAATTGAAATAATGTGTAGTGTTAATTCCGCTATATTTCAATTACATTTTTTAATAACGTAAACCCTACGTAATTCTTACTAGCATTTGAAATGGGTTGTATATTTTTTGCTCTTATAAGTTTGTTGTTATAATTCATGTAGTTTTTCCTTCTTTAAAATTTACACAAACTGTACTTCTACGGCTGTTAAGATATTATTGCATTAAGATATTGTTGTATAAAATGTTTAAAAAATTTTAAAGCAAATTTTGTTGCGAAATGCGTATGTCAGAAGGGTGCAGGTTCAAATCCCGCTCGTGGAAATTTTTTCAACATTTGTGTTTTTATAATTTGAACGCAATAAAATTTGCGTTAAAAAATATTTGAACATTTATAAATCGCTTGCTTACTTCTTAACTGATCTTTAATATTTGTAAAAATATTATGATCGGATGTTAGTGACGGTAGTTGTTGACATTGAATGGGCGCCTTTGGCTTTCAAAGTAAAAAGTGTTGAATAATTTCGGCGGGCTGGTTAGAACCACGATAGCTCAATTGGAAGACCCGGAATGTCAGAAGGGTGCAGGTTCAAATCCTGCTCGTGGAAATTTTTTCAACATTTGTGTTTTTATAAATTTAACTGCCTATATCTAGTGGCTAGAGCACCAGCCTCAAAGCCATTGGTCCAAATCTGCCTTGACTATGTTTCGTGGCTAAAAATGAGGATTTCGGGAGAGGTGAGTTACTATTTTTTACTTTTAATGGTAAGTTCATCAGGTAAAAAAACGGCCAAGTGCTTGTTGTGCGTGCGTTGTGTAATAATAAAAACTAGTTGTCGCCCAGTGGTCGAATTCGAGCATAGTTCACATAATGTACAATGCTTGTAAGCGTATATACATTAATTTTATATTTTGGGACTCTATATCCAAATAAACTTTAACTGTACCAAATCCCACATTCCTCCATGCGCACAATGTGCTTAAAAAAAGCACTAAATTGTATCTTCAAGTATTAATATAGAGATATATGTACTCACTGCATTTATCCCACTAAATAAAACTATGAACAAAAATAACTTGACATACATTTTTCACAGTACAAATGACATTCATAGCAAAAGACTGAATCCATTACGCATTACCTATTTATATAAAGCAACGAGTTACTCCCTAATTACACGATCAGTAAAGGTAACCAGTACTTAGTGGTTGTTGTATGGAGTACTTAAATGTTACTTGTCATACGCAAATTATCATTAAATGCGTCTCCGTTTGTATTTCTTTTCATCATTATCGTGTATCGTATATTAGTAACAATGAGACTAAGAAAACAATGTTAGTAATAAAGAAAGGAGGAGCTCGATGGCGCAGTGGTTAACGCGCCTGGTCTGCGAGTGCTGAGGTTAAGCAACATTCGCAAAGGCCGGTCGTCGGATGTGTGACCAACAATTTATCATCTCGAGCTCCTCCGTGCTTCGGAAGGCACGTTAAGCCGTTGGTCCCGGCTGCATTAGCAGTCGCAGGCCCGCGTGGTGGTTTATGGCCCGTTCTCCCTATCCATCCATAGGGAAGGCTCGTGCCCCAGCAGTGGGGACATACATGAGCTGATGATGATGATGATGATGAATAAAGAAAAAGAAAGAATATATGTATTATTTTATTCATCACTACATAGTATAAAACAAAGTCGCTTTCTCTGTCCCTATGTCCCTTTGTATGCTTAAATCTTTGAAACTACGCAACGGATTATGATGCGGTTTTTTTTAATAGAAGAGAAGAGAATAATTCAAGAGGAAGGTTTATATGTATAATACATGCATAATATAGTAGAGAAACACTCATAATATCAGCATTGCACCCGTGCGAAGCTGGGGCGGGTCGCTAGTTTATTATGAAGCCGATTTTTTTAACTAACATGTATTAGGTCCTTATCTATGAAATTGACGTTTTGTATGAAGATTTTTTATAAAATTATATTTTTCATACTAACGTTTTTTTTTAATTTTCTTAGCATCTATTTATGTTAACACTATCAAAATTGAAGAGTAGTGTGTTTGTTTTACTAGCTAAATATAGCAGACATTAAAAAGAAAAAAATCAAGTCCCTTCAAACCTACAATGAAACAAAGGTCAATTCCGCGAACAAAAAAAGAAGTCAATTTAAAAAATATATTGGGCATAAAGACACAAAATGAATAATCATTGTTATTACTGAAGCCTAAGTAACATAGTGCTAATTAAAGGTGTAGAATAATATTAACAAACGATATTGACTTTTAGAAGTAATACACCTATAATAAGTGAGAAAAAAACGTAAATTTTATGAAATTGACGTTCTTTTCTATATATATATATATATATACTTATGGGTAAGGACTACTAAGGACCCAATATTACCCTGTCGACTCATTGCCTATATTAAATTAGACTTCCTCTTTAGCACTCCACCCTGTCTTGCGTTAATCTCACCAAATGTCTATTCTCCACTCTTACTTTATTATCTGGCCATTAATTGAGCATTCTGCTTTTTATTGGAGAGAGTTGGCTGGTTTCTTCAGGCGGCATTTTCAGTGTCTCCGAACTTTTTTGGGGGTGGCTACAAATTTAAAGGCCGTGTTAAATCGTTCATCAAGCCGTGTGAAACAAAACATCGTCAGTTCTAATGTTTATGTAATTTTGTGTGTTATAAATTAAGATTTGATGTAACTACTTATTGTTGGCCCAATACTCAAATAAAACAACAAAAAGAAATCTAGTAGGTTTAGAAATTCTGCGCCTTTTTACATAATCATTAATGGGAAATATTAGGTAATTGAAAGGAACGTATAAAATCAAAGGCAACAGTCAAAGTTTCATTCATATTATATTCTTACGTAAATTGAAATTAGAGAAGATATATTTCTCGAAAAGAAAAAAAATGCATAAAATAAGAAATAACACTTGGGATGGTGAATACCATCAGCTTTTTTATACTCTTCATGCAAACATGAAGTTAGCTGGATCTGCCTCATAAATGCACTTCGCTGTCCAAAAGGCTGCCTCGCAAATATCTTTATACTGCTTAGCTGAAAAGTTTCAACACGTTTTTAATTTATTAAGTACTGGTAGATAATAGTTCTGAATTTAAGCTACTTTTGCTATGAAGCTACGTTAAAAGTTGTTCGTATCAGAGTAACTGTAAACAGGGATATTGGTAAATATCACCTATTTACTTGTGGTAGATTCATATGTGAAGGATTCAAACTCCCTTATTCGCTATTTATAAGTGAATTTTAATTCTTATATCTTCATTGATCTTTAACAACATGACTTAAGGCGAAGGCAAGAATCTTGGCGTCTAAAGTAACAGAACATTTAAGGTATCCCCAGGCTCTTCGCTCTTAAAGACAAGTCATCTATCTTTACAGAGCAAGAAGAGTGAAAGGATGGAGTTGCACAAAAGATCCCGATGGGTCGAAGTGTTACTGCGAGAGGGAAACCTCAGCAGGCCCCACTAAGATAAGATAAGATAAGAATATAAAAAGATACCTAACCGCTGTTTAAACAGGACAATGAACATGTTCGACTATTGTATTAATTAAAAGATTTTCATTTAAGAGTCAATTACCATCTCACTGATGCCTCTGCACTGTTTCTGACGGTAAGATTAGCAAATTCTTTCAAAAAATGCGTTAAACAACAAGTAAACGAAAACGGCACTTTGAAATCTATGATATGGCTAATAGTCCCCAACATAACAGCGCATGTAGGTATTATTTACAATTGGGTAGTTGACTGGTCAGTCAATAGAGAAACTTTTTAGCAACTGTTAAAACGATTTTTGATGTGTAACATCTTTCCGCTCGCTTCTATTTATGCAATTTGTGGGAGTGAATTCGTAAAATGGGACGGAAGTATGTGTAACAGTGTAACAAGTGTGTAACTGGAAGTTGGGGAAACTTGTGGGAGTGATTTCGTGAAATGTGTAACAGCAGTGTGTAACTATAGGAATTCGGGGAAGCGCGCAAGCGCGCGCCATTTTGTAAATATAAAATCGATATTATGTACATGACATAGTATTATTATATGTGACATATTGTGTCCTTTGACTATCAAAGGTCATTTTGATATGTCAAATGTTTTCTAATAAGTATTTACTGCATTTATTTTATAGTTATAATGATGTAATACCTGACCCATCTTTTTTAGAATATAATGTTAAAATTGCTTATTACTAAGGTGAGATATCAAATGTCACACATCATATGCGACTACTGTAAGGCTCGCTCGTTCTTTTTTTTTCATAAAAATTGTATGGGAATGGTGAACTATGACGTCACTATTTTGTTCCATCAATTCAGTATTTTTTAATAACTTTTTAAGTTACAGAAATTCATGGTTAGGTCAAATAAAAATAGATCAATGTTTTAAAGAACTGTTACGTATTTCATTTGTTTAATGTTCTGGAATTATTTGTTGTTCTTGTCAACATCCCTATTACCCATATCCTATTTATAATTACCTTGTTTGACTAATGTAACCGGTGAAAGATAGTATGTATCAGTTGAACTGACCGCTAGAGGGCGTCCGAAGTACACATAGCCTCCGCATCAAATATTAATTAAGATTATAATAATTGGTTTTTGAGGAAACAGATCGTCAAAAAGTGTTAAATGAGCTTTGATGTGCAAGTGATATTGTTGTCATCACGATCATCATGACTAATCCAGTGGAAATTCAGTGCAGAAGATGTGACCAGTTTTAGAAACATCAATGCGTGGCGTGAAATTAAAAACAGTGTACTTTTAAGCAATAAGTGAATCTGATCCATAATCTACGCAAAACAGTGCTGAAATAACAAATAATAACTTAATATGTGAAAATAGCAAAACGTGTGAGAAAAATACCCTCCATTGTGTTTGTTAGCCGACCTACGAAATTTCTGTGCATTCCTGTGAATGAATGAACTTTGGACTTGCATTGGACTAAGCACGAAATTATTTCTGTCAATATTGATACAATATTTCGTCACTCCTAAGAATGTCTTCATAGCCGAGCGGATAAGAACAGCGCTGATGATTACTATAGAACGTTGCGGCCCGCGGTTCGAACCTTGCTGGAGCTGCAATGACATTGTACATCTAGAATCTCAATGCTTTGTTTGATTTTCATTTTTTTTTTTTTTTTTTTTTAATGTTTTGATGTTTGTATATATTATTTTGGACTTTTTATTTTGTTTTTTTTTCATATACATATGTCAAAATAGCATACAAGTTCGAAATGGAAAATATGGAAGTGGACAATGTCACTTTTCGCTTTCACCAACGACAACGAGCTAGCTCATTAGGAAATCTAACAGATTCGTCTATATTTGAATCAACTAGAGTATGTCATTCTCAAATATCCCTTGATCATAACGGATCACACTTAGAACTGCAGCAAAAAGTTGCAACCTTAGAAAACGAATTGCTTATAGCGAATAACGAAGTAGACAATTTGTTAACCGAAAATGAGATACTAAAAAAAGACTTGGAAAAGTCATATAAACTGATCGAACTTTATAAAAAAATTGAGTATGCCAGTCCTGCTTCAAATAGGAAAAGGAAAATACCAAGAACAATGACACCTGAAAATAGAGAATACACTTGTTCAACGTCTGAAAATATAGTTCCACATAAGACACAAGTAGAGATAATATTCGAACTTAATAAGAAAATTGATCAACTGACATTATGGCTGGATGAAGAAAAACAAAAGAATGCGACGGCGAAAAATGCGACGGCGAGCAAGGAGGAAAAAGAAAAAGAAAATGGTAATAAAAAATGTACACAACATGCAAATAGACTTAGAGCAGGATTATTTACCAATAAGAACAAGCGTTGGAGACCAAACATAAAAAAACTTTTAAAAAGAGTAAAAGTATTGCAACACAAAATAAATAAATTACTAAACGGAGAGAAAAAGCTTAAACTTAAAATTCTTGAATTGGAAAATAGGAATACTATTCAATTAATAGACACAACATTAAAAGACACAGTTACTAATAAAACTGATATAAATACTACAAAAAAAATCATAAACATACTGTAATATTTTCTGACGAAATCGGAAGAGGGCTAGCCACAGCAATATTAAATAGAACCGAAAACTCCAAAAAAATTATAAACTATTGCAGACCAGGAGCACACTATACTGCAATCTTAGAAAATTTTGAAGAAAAAACTAAAACATTAGGCACGAACGATATAGTGGTAATACTGATTAGCAAGGTTAATATTGAAGGAACAGATAGAGAAAATAGAAATTATATAATAATGTTAAATGATATAATACAAAATCCCGAAAGGAAATATAAATTGATAATTAGTGGAATTTGCTATAATGGTATTCAGGATAACGAAATTTACAAAATAAACACTAAAATAGCACATATAGCCAGCATATCAGAAAAAGTTAAATATTTGGACATAAACATGACAAGCAAGGACATAAACAAAACGAATTCAATTAAAACTAAGATTTTTGTAACACAAGCAATAATAATATGCATAAATAATGAGTACCAATCGTCCTCAGCTCTGCAATTTATAAAATGTTTTCCGGAAAGGAAGTTACAAAGCAATAATGAAAATTTTCCAGAAATTATACGGATACCAACTATAAAATAATACTCCATGCTAATGTTCAAAGCATCCATAACAAGTACTTAGAAATTGAGCATGTATTAGAAGAAGAAAAATGTGACATATTATGTCTTACAGAGACATGGGCAAAAGATCATCAAGTATCAGCTATGAAATTAGATAACTATGAACTCGCCGCATATTTTAACAGAAAATTTTTTGATCATGGTGGTGCAGCTATATTTGTTAAAAATGGATTACAATACAAAGTTCGCAAAGACCTAAATAAATTATCTTTTGAAATGAATTGTGAATTGGCTGCTATTGAATTGAGAGCCTCAAGATTAGTTGTTGTCTCTTTGTATAGGCCTGATAAGGATCTTTCTCTATTTTTTGATGTTCTAAGTAAACTTTTACATATCATTTGTCGGGAGGGTAAACTTACTATCATAGCTGGGGATTTTAATTTAAATGTACTAAAACTTGATAAGAGAATACATAAACTAGCTTATATACTTAAAAACTTTCACTGTGATTGGCTACTCAATTCGCCTACTCGAACACATGGTACAAGTGCTACATGCATTGACAACTTTTTTGTTAACTTTAAAAATTGTAAAGGATGTGTAACTGACTGTAAACTATCTGATCATAATGTTATAAAACTAATTCTCTATAATAACAAAGATAAAATATTAAAAACAACTACGCTTACAAGAAAAATGACTAGGAATAACTTTAATTACTTTCATTACTTAGTTAACAGAGACTTTATTACCCTAAGATCACAAATCATAGATTGTATGGACCCGAATGTAGGAATGAGTATTTTATTGGACGCTATTAGGCATTACTATGATGTTGCATTTCCAACAGTACGACATAATTCAAATAAAATTATTAAGAAGTGGTCCACGAAAGGGATACAGGTATCGAAAAATAATTTAGCAAAATTAGAAATTTTACAGGACCATGCACCGAATGAGCAAACGAGAATAAAAATAAGAAGGTATAAAAAAGTTTTAAGAAAGGTTATGACTGTAGCAAAAAAATATCAATACGCGCACAGAATCAGTATTTCAAGTAATAAAATAAGAGAAACTTGGAAGATTGTGGGGGAACAAGTTGGAAAAGGAAATAATCAGACTTCTAAAAATATTATCCCGTACATCAAAAATGATAAGGAAGAAAGAATCACCAAGGCTAAAGACATAGCAAACCTGTTTAACACATTCTTTCGCAAAATTGCATATTCATTAACAAGTAATGTGGGTGTAAACACTCAACAATGTTTAGAATACCTTAAAAATACTGATAGACCCTCAACATCTATTATCTTTACTTTTATTGATTACAAAGAGTTATGGTCAATAGTAAATAACCTAAAATCTAAATTGACCGTTGATATTTACAATATGAATACTAAAACTATGAAGGAGTTAATACTTAGGGATCAGAACCTGATGGAGCTGTTACTAATTGTTGTTAATAGTTGTTTGGAGAAGGGAGTATTTCCCGATGTTTTAAAGAGTGGCAAAGTAATACCCTTGCACAAGAAGGGAGAATTCTTTGAGCTTAGTAATTACAGGCCAGTTTGTATACTACCAACGTTGTCTAAAATATTAGAGACTATCATTAAAAATAAAATAGTTAAGTATTTCGAAGAAAATAAACTTTTTGCGGTAGAACAGTTTGGTTTCCGAAAGAATAGATCAACGGAAATGGCGATTAGAAAAGTGGTCTATTTTATTTTAGAATCTTTGGATGAATCACAGAAATGCGCAAGCATTTTTTGTGATTTATCCAAAGCATTTGACTGCCTCCGCCATGACATCCTCATTTTGAAATTGGAATATTATGGCTTCCAGGGTGTTGAATTAAACATGATGAGGTCATACCTGCATAATAGAACGCAGATTGTGGCTGTCAACGGTGATAGCTCAGTTGTAGGAGCTACTAGTATAGGAGTACCTCAAGGTTCTATTCTCGGTCCAGTGCTTTTTTTAATTTATGTCAATGACTTGGTGAGTAGTCTCCCAGAATGGGCATTTGTTAGTTTGTTTGCGGATGACACTCACGTAGGTATCAAAGACAAATGTCCAATTATTCTCGAGCAAAAGATAAAAGAAGCAATAAATAGTCTAAAGGACTGGTTTCATGTAAACGGCATTGTACTCAACGCTAATAAAAGTATAGTTATGCACTACCAAGCCAGGAAAGGACTAAAACGAAACTTGACAGTTACAGATAACGTATTTTTGGGCTATAATATTGATCATACTATCAGTCATTCAGTTCACATAGATAAACTGTGTAAAAAATTAGCCAGTGCAAACTACGCACTATTTAAACTTAAACCTGTAATAGACAAGAAAGCATTAGTCTCAGTTTACTTTGCATACATTCATTCCCTCATAAATTATGCTGTGACAGTTTGGGGAAATGCTTCAGACATAAATCGAATCCTTAAATGCCAGAAAAGATCAATCAGGATCATAAACGGACTTCACAAGAGTGCATCGGCGAGAGAATACTTTGTAATTAATAAAATTATGACGGTTGTATCACTGTATATATTTAGTAGCCTTATAGAAATACACAAAGAGAAACAGTCACTGCCAAGAAAAATGGACATACACAGCTATAACCTACGTAATAAGGAGAAATTATACCAACCTAGGACGAGACTAGTAAAGGTAAGGAAACAAGGAGTATGCAACAAAATAGTTATGTACAATCAATTGCCATTAACAATTACTGAACTTAGCCAAAATCAATTCAAAAATAAGATCAAGCATTTTTTTGTTTCACACCCATTTTATTCAATTAACGAGTTCATGGCTATGCGTCTTGGTGAATCCTCGTTCTTATATCAGGAAAGTTAGTATAGATCTACATAAATATCATTTTACTTTGTTTATTTTTAAATTGCAATGGAAACCACAAAAAAATTTTTTTTTAATGTACCATTTAATACTGTGTAAAAATAAATTTTATTTTATTACCAATCAATAATCCATTCTGGTTTATGTAATAGATTAAATTTTAAATATTTTAAATTTGAAAATTGTAATTGTAATTGTATAATTAAAAAAAAAAAAAAAAAAAAAATATATATATTTTATAGTATTACTTTTAAATTAATTGCAATGTTTTTTTTAAATAATGTATTATTATATTGTAATGAAATGATGTATCATGGACTTGCCTTGTATAACGTTCCGAGTTATATGGTTAATAAATCATTCTATTCTATTCTATTCTATTCTATTCTATTCTAAAGTATCCTCTTACCAACGCCTCTGCACTGTTCTATGGCAGCCTTGTAAGGCTCCTTCATTTCAGGTGGAAACATCATGTCCGCTTGCTTTATCATGGCATCGTGGAGAATCTTGTTGTTTTTAATCTGCAATTCAAATATATTTGGTAATTTAGTATCTAATGTTTCACTCACACTCACATTAGTACAGTATGACAAGTCCTTTTACGTATGCAATTTCAGGCAAACCTTTTTTTGGATTTTTCGATGCATAGACCCGGGGTTTATGATCATTTGGCATTTTGGCAAATTAATATCCATCCAGGAGAAGCTCGATGGCGCAGTGGTTAACGCGCCCAGTCTGCGAGTGCTGAGGTTAAGCAACTTTCGCAAAGGCCGGTCATCGGATGGGTGATCAAAAATTTATCATCTCCTCCGTGCTTCGGAAGGCACGTTAAGCCGTTGGTCCCGGCTGCATTAGCAGTCGTTAACAATCACCAATCCGCACTTGGCCCGCGTGGTGGTTTATGGCCCGTTCTCCTTATCCATCCATAGGGAAGGCTGGTGCCCTAGCAGTGGCGACATAAGTGAGTTGATGATGATGATGATGAATATCCATCAATTGCAGCGATGACTTGATGGAGGCCTTCGCCCAGCAGTGGGAAAGTACTTATATACAAAAACTTAATTACTTAGGTACTCACAGCCTGGCCCATTGTGTATATGCAAGCTACATAACACATAACGTTTTTTTCTTCGATAAAGTGCCCTTTATCAATGTCACCGACTTGCTCTGGAATTAATTTATATTGTTATATTAAATCCAAGTCTAATTTGTATTTACATTTCAAGCGACATTATAAGATCTAGTGCTAAGACCATAAGCCTTAAAGTCCCTCTGTTTGTCCCTCTGTTGTCCCTAGGTTTCCAACCGTAGATAGGTAATATAGGCTAGCTCTTACTGTCTCATCTAAACCTGTAACCACAAGAACATTGTAGTAGAAAATCATTGTGGTCGAGCCACGAACACAGTTGTGATTTCAGAAGAGTAGCCAGTTCTGAAGTAATCGGGGATTTTGGGTGAAGTGCGCTTGCTTCGACCTTATCATCCTATCACATATCTAGTGAGATGAACGCAAACGATTAACCGTTGTGATGAGAAAAAAGGGATGTATGTATGTTGTCAAAATACCTTCGGTGACATCATTTTTTGGCATGCAGGTTTTCTTCAATAGCTTTCCAGAATTCTTTAGCTGCTGTCTTGACATCTAAAAAGTGATATTTTATGTTTCTCATTTTAAGTAGCTGTTACAATTATTCAAGTGTTACAAGATTGTGCACTTTGGGAACCAATAGTAGTTATGATTTAAGTAATAAGATAATTCTTATGAAACTTTCTATGCTTTGAGAAAATACAGAGATCTAATTATTTAATCAATAATATTAAAGGTTGAGATAAAAAGTTCACTTTAGAAAGTTTATAACCTCGCTGTAGAATGATAACCTCCTATGTCCAGATATCTAAATTTTAGAGGAAACGAAAAAAATGGCTCATTTCGTCAATGTTTTAGATATTGTTATGTGCTTTTGTCTCATGTTTTGAATGATTAAAAGCCCTAATTATGTTATTAACCAATCCCTTACTTAACTGGATTATACCAGTTAAATGACTTAAGAGGTTTTCAGTTTTCATATGTACATAGTTACAAGGTTTTCAAAAGTAAAGAAACCGATGTATACTAAAAAAATATGTTTAATGAACACAAGTAGTCATGATATTGGTAACACTGTTTCGCGGTATTATAAAATACGTGGTTTTCATTTGACTTTTACCATATATTATAACCAAGGCGTTTTTTTATGTTTTACTTACCGTTAGCACTTGACATATATTTAATACAAATAAATATGTAAAAAATGCGACCACACAACGTGATGAAAACATTTTTGTAGCGCTAGTGTCTTATATTTTTTTAGCAGATACAAAGTCACCAAGTGATTATAAAGGCTAGAAACTAGCAATTGTAACGCCTTGTTTGATTACTACGGGTACGGTATCATTGAATAGTTTGTAATGGTAAATAAATACTAACAGCAATTTACGTGAGCGTACACACTTTACAACCTTACTGCAAGACTTTTTTTAAACAATAAGTACCGTTAAAGTCGCGAGAAATCACCTGTGTCACACCTTTTTTAGATAATTAATGGAATCAGGGGTTACTTTGCGAAGATTCCTGGCACACAAATCCTATCATCCTTTTCTAGATTAAAAACCAAATACAGCTCTTTTTTTGTAAACATTATTTGCTTTTGGTTTTTAGCCCAAAAGCCCATTGCACAATATAACAGCGCAGACAGAGAGCTGGATCATCTAGCGACCATATAGTAGCTGCATGCCCTCGTCGATCCAACAGCTCAATACAAATCTTTGCATTTGAACGCTTCTCTCCCCTAGCAACCCACCGGTCACGCTGCTGCCTCTACCTGCCTCTATCAAAACTGGATGACATAGGCATCAGAAGCAGCATGGGGAGTGATGTCGCGGCGAGTAAAGCCTGTTCTCTGCACCGCTTGCCGCACCACCGCTGTCACCAACAACAGCTCAATACAAACATATGCATTTGAACGCTTCTCCCTCCGCGCCACTGACGGCAGTTCTGCTGCCACACTTGCCTCAATCAAAACTGGATGATAATGGCAGCGGAAGCGGAGACTAACGCCCGTTCTCTGCACCGCTCCACGTGCAGCGCTGTCACCAACAACAGCTCAATACGAATCTTTGCATTTGAACGCTTCTCTCCTCGCGCCACCATCGGCCGCGCTGCTGCCAATGCCGCTGTCAAAAATGGATGACAAAGGCAGCGGAAACGACGACAAAAGCCCTTTACACCGCTTTCCGTACCGCTGCTTATGCAACAGCTCAATACAAGTCATGGCAATTAAATGCAGTGCTCTTCTGTGTCTGGTAGTGGTCCGATGTGATGACTAGGCGAGACGGCAATAGAGTTTGAGAATTTTGAGATATAGTCTTCAATACTTATTGGCGCAGCTGCTTGTGCCTTTAAAGGTTTTCCGCAAAGTATCCTTCTTTTCGCTTAATGAATAAACAAATCAAAGCAGGACATTCAAAATGGCATGCAATACTAATAAGCTATGAATTGAAGAAGTAAAACACAAGTAGATTTTTTAGAACAATATTTTATTTTATAGAGTATACCGGCTTCTCCAGTGATCTTCAGTCTTCAAGCAAACACAAAATTGGGTGGGTCTGCTTCGTAAAGACACTTCACCGCGTAAAACACCGCTTCACAAAGTTCGCTGTAGTTGTCTTCTGCAATTGAAAATTGGAAACCATTTTGTTGTTAAACAAAAATCATAATTCAGCTAAACAAATATTTAAAAGACTTCTTGGCGGGAAAGTGAAGAGTCATGTCTGCGGTTTTGTTTTATTTTCTAAAATTTGTGATATGTCGAATATTAAAGTGAAATAATGGTGGATTATTAACCGTTAAGTGTTTGTGAGTGTGCATGAGTGTTAGCAAATGACAGCAGTGCAACGTCACTTTTCAAGTTCTCTCAAGAAGTCCGCCCGAGGACTTGTAAAGCACCAAATCTTTACTGAGATACTCGAAGGGTTGGGGGTATATCATTTCAGTTCTCATTTCTATTATCATTCATCACACAGGAAAGAAATATTGTTTAGTTATGTAAGTATTACTTGAATGAAAAAATACTTTGACACTGGCTAAATGTGCTAATCGCCATCAACTCAAAAAAAAATTAAGGAAAAGTTTTTTTTGTTTTAATAAAGTCAACCTCGTAAGGACAGCGGCTTGCACGTTCTGTTCTGTGTAGCCTCCCCTTCTCCTCGGAGGAGAGAGAGCATGGGGGAAGAGTCCAAGATAACTGTATGCATCTCCCCGGACGCAGTGGAATGCATTAAAAGCATCTTCAAAATAAAAATTAAAGAAGTCGTATTTAACCTCGATAAGACTTAGACAAGATGGTATGTCATAAAACAATAACAAGCTCCCGGCAGGAGTAGTCCCGGTCCATCCATACAGTTAATCAACTTCAAAATAGAAACGACAAAAAATCTTCTAAAAAAACTATGATTTTGGAAAAGCTTGAGCTTATTAACAAATAATAACAATGACGAGGACTTACGGACGTGAATACATTGGCCGACGGCCTTCTTGACTGGTTCCTTCATCTCGTTGGGGTACAAGATGTCCACCTGCCTGCTGATCAGCTCGCGGTCCAGCCGGTCGTTTTTTATCTTCAAGGAAAGATAATAAAGCTTTGATAAAGATAAAGATAACATAAAAGACAATTTATTTGTAAAAACATTGTGTAAGTTTAAAATGCAGAAACCTTTAATCGGCTTTACTTATTGTATTATAAGTAGAATAAGTATACATTGTAATAAGCTGTTGGTTTCTATAAATAAATAAAAAAATAGGTTGTATAGCAATTTGGTGGAAATAAAACAAGTGCGAGTCGGACTAGCGCACGAAGGGTTCCGTACCATTATCTATAAAAATATTTCAAGTTTCTACCTTTTATCGTTATTATGACCGAGAAAAAAATAGGAAAAAATCACGTTTGTTGTATGGGAGCCCTCCTTAAATATTAATTTTATTTTAATTTAATTATTTATTTTTAAAGTGAATAATATAACTCAATATTCTGTGAATATTTTAAGCGTCTACATGTTGCCGTTATCAATATCGAGCAAAAACCAGAAAAAAACGCGTTTGTTGTATGGGAGCCCCCCTTAAATATTTGTTTTATTTTAATTTAATTATTAATTTTTAAAGTGAACATACAAGGTGGCCGGAAGATTGACGTCCAAAAGAAAAAATTAGGTCTCTCGTCTCGTGGGGTATCCGAATCACCCCCATGTATGTTCCGCGATTTTTCACGGTTTTCGAGTTATGAATTTTTTTCTAAATTTTTGAGAATTTTCGAGCGATCAACATAAAAAATTTCTAGAAAAAAAAGTAGAAGACTTTTTTGTATTTTTTTTTTTGCATCGAAATCTTTATAAGTTGTACTTTTATGCATAAAACAATTAGCTTCGTAACTTTGATGAAAATTTGAAAATGCAGGTCTCAAGAATAAAAAATACGATTATTGAATTATGACTAGAACATTAACATTAAAATTAAAAATCTAAACAGATGACTGCATGGTTTTTTAGTGATCCTAAAACATGCGACATACTCTCAGCTTTCATAATCATTAAAAAAAAGTAGTACTTAATGAGCTAGTTTTCCTAGAATCGGCCTTCAAAGACAGCCACGTGGTATTTTTTTTAAATAATCCATGTGATTAAAACAAAAAGTCTTGCTATTTTATGGTTCCTAATGTTAAATTGGTTTGTTGACTAACCAAAAATTGCCGCAAACACGCTAAGATTAGATAACATTTTGAGTTTTTAATTTTAAGGTTGTCAATTTGCTGATAACTAAAAATTCTTAAGAGATTAGTTAACAAACGTTTTAAGTAAGAGGTGGTTTTGTCAATAAATCAGAGATGGTAATCAGAAAGAAAATTTATTTTTTAAATTCACAAAAGGTTTTCAAAGTGGCCACCTCCAGCAGCAATGCACATTCTACACCTTCGTAAAAAATTGCCTTTTAATCGTCTAAAAGCTTCCCTATTCTCTCTCACAACACGTTCGGCTTCTGTAATCTTTTCTCTAAGTTCTTGTTCACTCGAACATTCTCGGGCGTAAGCGATTTCCTTGTAATAGCCCCACACAAAGAAGTCGATTGGGTTAAGGTCAGGTTAGCGTGGAGGCCATCTATTTGGTCCGCTGCGTCCGATCCATCTGTTGGGGTAAGTTTCATTTAAGTGGTTTCGGACTTGCGTTGCGTAGTGACACGGGGCGCCATCATTTTGAAAAACCATGGTGCGTCGAAGCTGAAGATTCACATCTAGCAGCAGCAATGGTAGTTCATTTTCTAAAAAGTTTTTGTAAATTTCTCCATTAAGTCTGGATGGCAATTCAAACGGGCCAATAAGTTCGCCGTTGAGGATACCCGACCACATGTTAACACTAAACCGGTGTTGAAAAGATGAATCTCTCGTTTCGTGTGGATTCTCGATTGCCCACGAGTGGTAATTATGAATATTGAATATTCCAAATCGCTCAAATCGTGACTCATCGGTCCACAAAACTTTATCGAAATATCCAGGATCGTGAAGTATGGCTTGAATAGACGTTCTTGGGATGCCCAGAGCACGAGCCATTCTTCTCGTACTCGTGGACGGATTTCGCTGAACTTCTTCGAGCACTCTTTCTCTGCGATCTGGATCGACTCGAGGGATTCCTTCACGAGCACCGCGTTGACCAGGAATGTGGCCTGCCATCAACGTGTTGTGCGTGTTAATAAAAACACGATGGTCGGGATAATGTGCAGGTTGCGGCCCACCACGTCGTTGAAGTTGTTTGCGATACAATCGTGCTGCTTCACGGCCGTTGCCTTGTGCAACTCCATAAAAATAATGCATTTCTGCATATTCACTTAATGTGTAACTCATCTCTTTCACTTCCAAGTAAACAAAGTCCAAATCAGAAGGCAAAACTGTCCAGTAAACGAGCAAAGTAGTCAAAAAAGTAGGGCAAGCAAATTTGGGGTGAGCGATGGCGACACGAGTAGCAGTAAACACAAAGTAAGTACGACTGAGATAACATTTTGGCGTTGGCTTGGGTTGTCGCCCGCGCTACTGAGAGTGAGAGAGATGGCAATTATTCCGTCTCTATCCTCGCGGTCGACCTATTGTTATTGCAGGTAAAATAATCGCGTTCACTTTTACAACCCATGATTCGCAAGAATGCAACGCGCAGAATTGATAAAATTTAAAACTAAAATTAAACAAAATGTCAATTTTTTAGGCATTTTTTGGTTAGATAACAAACCAATTTAACATTAGGAACCATAAAATAGCAAGACTTTTTGTTTTAATCACATGGATTTTTTTTAAAAAATACCACGTGGCTGTCTTTGAAGGCCGATTCTAGGAAAACTAGCTCATTAAGTACTACTTTTTCTTAATGATTATGAAAGCTGAGAGTATGTCGCATGTTTAAAGATCACTAAAAAACCATGCAGTCATCTGTTTAGATTTTTAATTTTAATCTTAATGTTCTAGTCATAATTCAATAATCGTATTTTTTATTCTTGAGACCTGCATTTCCAAATTTTCATCAAAGTTACGAAGCTAATTGTTTTATGCATAAAAGTACAACTTATGAAGATTTCGTTGCAAAAAAAAAAATACAAAAAAGTGTTCTACTTTTTTTTCTAGAATTTTTTTAAGTTGATCGCTCGAAAATTCTCAAAAATTTAGAAAAAAATTCATAACTCGAAAACCGTGAAAAATCGCGGAACATACATGGGGGTGATTCGGATACCCCACGACACGAGAGACCTAATTTTTTCTTTTGGACGTCAATCTTCCGGCCACCTTGTATAACTAAATATTCTGTGAATATTTCAAGCGTTTACCTGTTGCCGTTATCAATATTGAGCAAAAACGAGCAAAATAATCACGTTTGTTGTATGGGGGCTCACATTCCCTTAAATATTTATTTTATTCTGTTTTTTAGTATTTGTAGTTATAGCGGCAACAGAAATACATCATCTGTGAAAATTTCAACTGTCTAACTGTCTAACGTTCATGAGATCCAGCCTGCGGTGACAGACGGACGGACGGCGGAGTCTTAGTAATAGGGTCTCGTTTTGCCCTTTGGGTACGAAACCCTAATAAAAAAAGGTATCAACATGTCTTGCCCAAACTCAAAAAAAAATTAAAAAAAAGAAAATGAAAAAATGGAAGAAAAAAAAAGAAAAGAAAATGGCGTACAAATATAAAGAAAATGAGTTAACTATGGTATTTACTTTTTGCCGAAATGAAGAGGTTCTTTTTTCGTTGTGACAGAAATAGAAGTAAATTCTCATCGTGATGATGATGAATGAAAATAAGTGGAGTCTTCTTACCACTTGCAGTGACTTGTAGACACAAGTGATGTAGCACATCACTTTGTTGTCTTCTATGAATACACCTTGTTCTATTTTATTTATTTTGTCTGAAAATATACAAAACTATGTAATTAAGACTATATTTTTATTCAGCAAAAACTGATATGTAAGTCATGAGCATAAATGTGTTATCATAATATGGATAAGTTGGCCCAATAATTTTTCGCTACAAATTGTCACATATTTTTGACGCTTAACTTACAAGCCGCTTATGAATTATTATCATATGATTTTGCTACATTTGTATACATACAGAAATTGTTAAATATTTTTCTAGTGCCGATAATTCTGTCTATTTGTGCTAATAGGTATTAAAGCTTGACATTGTACCGATACTTTAATTTTTTTTAAAAATCAAAAATGGTTTCAAAACACAAGTACCTTCGGAGACACCTATTTTAGGCACGCACTGTTTCTTCACAACTGTCAAGGTTTTCTTTAGTTGCGCTTTTGTCATCTAAAAGTTAAGAAAAAAAAGCTAATATAAAACTCTTTTATTCACTATTTATTTTGTCGAACAAAACAAATCGATAGAAAAACACTTACCGCTAAGGTACAGCCACAGAAACTCAATATTAAAATTAAAACAAAAGATTGACGCATTTCTCTTATAAATAAATAATCACAATTATTTTCTACGTTCCTTTCGACACTTCTTTTTAATGCTTCTGATCCGACTATCAAAAACCTTTTGAGCTCATAACTTCTGAATTTAAGTATTTTATAAATAGTCCGTTTTTCTGTAACTGCCAATTTTCGGACATGAATTATATGTTGGTTAAACGTTTCGTCGACTGTGATTTTAGTCATTGGTTGACCAAAATATCAAAAAATTTAATACTAGGTTTGTTAATCGGCATCGTACGTAATTGTTAGTTTGTTGTGCGTACTATAAACTGTAATCTTTCTCCAAACACGCATAAGCAACACTGTTATTATGAATACTGACAATAAGTAAAGTAATTATAATATTTTATAGTTAGATGGCCACTGAAGATGACGATTCGAAAAACAGCCCAAATTGTGTTAACAAATTTTCTGGCAATGTATTTCAATCCCGTTGAAATACAGCACGTTACACTATTTTGACGTACATATCACCATCACCTTCACTATCACTATCACCATCATCATCATCATCATCATCATCATCATCATCATCATCATCATCATCATCATCGGCTGCTACTGGACATAGGCCTCTCCAAGTGCACATTACAATAAATATGTCCATTTTATTTTATACTAGCGGCCCGCCCCGGCTTTGCACGGATGTAGGTACTTTTATTTTTAAACATTTTTTTTAAATATAGCTTATGTTACTCAGCGCTAATGCAGCATTCTAATGGTAAAAGAATTTTTTAAATCGGTCCAGTAGTTTTTGAGTTTATTTGTTGCAAACAAACATACATACAAAAATACAAAGCTTTCCTCTTTATAATATTAGTATAGATAAGCTTATTAAAATTTCCACCGAGAAAGTAATGCGGTGAATTAATTGTCAGTGTGCTCAACAATTTTCCGAATTTGGATAGAGATTTCGATGAGTCTATTTGGACGGCTTTCATTTCGATGTTCTTCAGTTGTGAACGTGCGTCACCTCTTCTTAAAAAAATGCTTATCCAAACGTGGCCTTGTTGTATGGAATATTAAAAGTTTACGAAACACTACTTTTTTTAGGTATTCTATTAAGGTTACAAAACGGAAAGTGGTTCAAACAGGAAGTACCCCTTCTTACATTTATAGTTATTGACATATTTTTTTTATGATTATGTCAATGTATTTTACGCAATTATTGTTGCGGACAAATTAGAACTGAGCCACGATAGCTTAGTTGGCAGTGCACCTGACCCGGCATGTCATGGGGTGCGGGTTCGAATCCCGCTCGTGGAATTTTTTAACATTTCGTCTTTTTTCAAGTTATATTTTTTATGTAAGTAAATTAAAAGTAATGTCAAAAACTATTTTGGGATGAAAAAACAATGTTTTATTCTTGTATTCGTTTATTCTACTTGTTAAACATATTTGTTAACGAGGCTTTTAAGGAAAGACGAAATTGTTCGGATCGAAATCGTACATACACTTGGCGGTCCAGTAAGAGGCTTCACAGATGTCTTTATATTTCTTACCTGTAATTATAAAAAGTGGTTTCAATTGATTAATCACACAAATCAGAGTTACGAACGACCTAGTAATAATAACATACATAAAAAGGATTCCCGGACATGATGTTATGCTATGCAAACATCAATCAAAACGCAAAAGAAAGACACCAATCCCTTAATCAACATATTCAATAAAAACAAAACATGCTTGAAAATGCGAATAAACGTTAGCTTCCAAGAGACTAATGCGAGTTTTATTTGCTATTCAATCAAGTTAACGAAAACGACAATTTATATGGCAAAATGTTAACTCTTCTCGTATGCCGCCAGGAGGCGCTGCTTCAATACCATACTAATTTTCGTTTTCGTTAACGTGATCGAATGAATAGAGATAGAAAACAAAAGTCCAATGTAGTAAGCTCTATTTTTCGATTCAAAAACAAAGTAGCGGATGTTCTTGACTTACAACGTGGATGATATCATCATCACCATCACTTGCTCATATTTTTTTAGCATATGTCCCCACTGCTGGGGCACGAGGCTTCCCTATGGATGGATAGGGAGAACGGGCCATAACCACCACGCGGGTCCAGTGCGGATTGATGGTTGTTAACGACTGCTAATGCAGCCGGGACCAACGGCTTTACGTGCCCTCCGAAGCACGGAGGAGCTCAACGTGATACATTTTTTGTCACCCATCCGATGAGGGGCCTTTGCGAAAATTGCTTAACCTTAGCAATCGCAGACCGAGCGCGTTAGCCACTGCGCCATCGAGCTCCTCTTCTTTTTACATTTTTTTTGTATTTTGGGTAAGTACTGTGCCTTGATCTTACCTGATGCTAAGTGATGATAAGGCCAATGGTGGAAGCGCACTTCACCCGGGATCCTCAACTACTGAGGCACTGGCTATCTTATCTTTAGCTGCCGAAACACAACAATGCTACAAACATTGATGTTATGGCGACATATTTAGATAAGATGGTGGTATACTTAGCTACCAGGCGGACAAACAAGCCATACCACCAACCAAATCGAGTACACAAACCTGTACCCCTCGCTGGGAATAGAACCTTCTAATAAACCTATGAAATCGAATTCTCTAATAAAGCTATTAAAAAAATAGTATGCTGGTCACCTACTTATATCCTTGCAGTGCGTGGCTGCGGCCCGGACGGGCTCCTTCATGTCCGGAGGGAACATCATGTCCACCTGCTTCAGCACGGCTTCGTAGCTCAGCTTGTTGTTCTTTACCTAAAACACAAATTGTCGCAATCATATTTTGAACTATTTCCAACTTGATGATCGGAGCAATATAAGGTCACATTTTATCAACTGCAAATATTTTGACAAAACATCTAATTATATCAGAGAAATACGGCATTTAAGAAAAATTCAGGCTAGTTTTTTATTCACTTTACCAGACACAAAAATTGTAATATTTTTAAGAGCGGCCTCTCTGTCGGCTCCTTTGAATGAAACTAGGGGCACGTGTAAGCGGTGAAGGAATTGCAGCCTCTCTGTTTCGGCTCCTTTGAATTGAAACTACCAAAAGCGCTTTATTTTACTTTTTAATCGAAATGTCTTTTGGCGTTTTTTTATATGTTGTTGAATTTATCCTCAAAATATTTGCAGTTGAAAAAATGTGACCTTATATAGGGCTGTCAGTCAAGCTTCATAATTATACGGGCCGTATGTAAAACGTACTAAATAAGTAAAAATGTATACGATTGCATAAGTCAAGTTTAATAAACTATAATATAACTTTAAAAGTTACGTCGTTATTAGTTTGTAGGTTTTAAAATGTGGATATAGTGAATATTTTAAAAAACAAGCCTTATCATTTGATACGTCACTTAATTCTTTTTTGAGATAAAATAATGCAGGTAATATACAGTATGTTATACGAGTAGAGTGTAGTTACTTACGACTTGTGTCATTTGGTAGACACACGCTACGTAGCACATCACATTCCGTTCCTCTAGGAACTGGCCCTGCTCTATTTGACCCACTTGTTCTAAAACAGAGCAATACTTATAAAAGTACTTACAAATTTACAACTTAATAATCCAAATGTAGTCACGATAACATGTAAACAGTTTTGACTAGTTTTTACTCTAATTCCATTGTAATAAGAGTTTCATTCGCCGCCGGGCCCAGACACAATAGATATTTAATTGTTTTTCGGTCAAATGGCGTTTAAGGTGTTAATGCTGTTCGAGGAGCTCGATGGCGCAGTGGATAACGCGCCCGGTCTGCGAGTGCTGAGATTAAGCAACTTTCGCAAAGGCCGGTCATCGGATGCGTGACCAAAAATGTATAATTTGCTCCGCTGAGCTTCGGAAGGCACGTAATGCCGTTGGTCTCGGCTGCATTACCAGTCGTTAACATCCACCAATCCGCACTGGGCCCACGTGGTGGTTTATGGCTCGTGCCCCAGCAGTGGGGACATAAAAATGAGCTGATGATGATGATGATGAATGCTCGTGTCTGTGAAACAAACGTTAAGCTGCTGGCACGGTTGTTGTCGTAAGATGTCGTAAGTCGTTAAAACCGAACCACCAACCAACTCGTATTGGGCCAGCGTCAATTGAAATTGAAATATTCAAAGTCAAACATTTATTAAATAAAATGTCATCACAGTAAGTAAGTACTTATTGACGTCAAAACTATAAAAATCCAAATAATGATAAAAATCTAAAAATTTTATAACTTTAAATTAAAATCCCACCAGTTCAGATTTTGGGAGAGATTTTGAAAAGAACTGGCAAGAAACTTGAAAGGCTATTCATAAAGGAAAGGCTGATCCTAGTGACTCAATTCTACTATTTTGATTTAGTCATTGTTCCCATAGTGAAAATGTTGATATCCACTAAAAAAGAAGAAGAAGCCACTAAGACTTGATATTGGACGTTTTCAAATAGTAGGGCCATAATTGGAACTTCTGTAGGCTGATGATGGTAAAATAATTAATTATGAAGGATAGCGATATAATGGTTGACCAAAAATGTACCTTCAGTGACTTCATTTTTAGGCATACACGACTTTTTCATCAGTTTTCCCGAGTTTTTCAGCTGTTGTCTTGTCATCTGTAATTAACGTTGCATAAAATTTCTTGCAAATCATTACTTGATCAGAAATAAATACATCACGAACATTTTATAAAATATAACAAATATTTGAAAACTATTTGACACAGAGTACCATAGCTAAATGTTTAAAAAAATATGTTTCTTTTAAAAATGTTTCCTGTACAATTCTCACTAATATCAACTACTGCAATTAAATAAATTACGATTAGTTACATATTATTTTCTAAAATTTACGCGAACATGAAATTACTTGAATTGAAATGAAACTACTTTTACGGATCTACTTCGAGTTTATTTTACACCCATACCCGGATCGATGTAAGGGTGTTAATTTTTTTATGTAATTTTACTTTATTGTTGTTTACAACAAGAACACTTGGTTCCTTACAACCATTTTTTCTTTGTAAATTACTTTCGGACTTTTCCTTAGGTACCTACTGACGTACTTAATTTCTCATTATACCTACACGTATAACCAGCTTACACTTTCCTATTAATCTAGATTTTATAATTTCATTTATATTGTGATAAAAAAACCGTAATGACAAATGACCAAACTTAATATATTACTTACTTAGAAGACAATTATACGAAAAACTTACCGCGCTACACAAGTGCATTAAAAAGAACACAACAATAACAACACGTAGCAATAACGAAACGTTTCTTACATCCATTGCGTTGAATTAGAAAAGGCAGTTTCCATACAAAAGCATTTATATGAGCTCGTTTACTACTTAGCGTAAATGTGATGGATTGATTGTATGGTCGTACGACAGTTCCGACGTTAAACAGCTCGATTGTCCATCTCATTAGGAACTGAAAGGTGTAATTTTATAAGAGATGTGTTCTTATCTTATCTTATCTTTTCTTAGGGGGGCCTGCTGAGGTTTCCCTCTTGCAGTAACACTTCGACCCATCAGGATCTTTTGTGCAACCTCGTCCTTTCACTCTTCTTCCTCTGTAAAGATAGATGCCATAAGTATAATATAAGTTTCAAGAGATGTGTAATAAATTTCAACCTCTTCAATAGAGCTCGATTGCGTGACGCCCGTAGGTTTGACTCCTTTTTTACAGATCTTTTTTTTGTATTTTACGGGTAAGCACAGTGCCTTGATCTCACCTGACTGATATTACGTGATAAGGCTGATGGAAGCACACTTCACCCGGGATCCTCAACTAGTGAGGCACTGGCTATCTTATCTCCAACTGCCGGAACACAACAATGCTACAAACATTGATGTTATGGAGACATAGTTAGATAAAACGGTGGTCAGGCGGACAAGCAAGCCCTACCACCAACCAAACCGAGTACAAAAACATGTACCCCTGTTGGGAATCGAAGCCGGGACCTCTGGGTCTAAACCGGTGGTTTTAACCACTAGACCACAGAGGCGGTTAACTTAATATATATCACACTTCACCAAAAAATTTGCTACAATAAAATAGTTTTCACAAGAAAAGACCGAATGGTTTCTAAGACAGATGCCCAGTCTCTACCTCACCTATGACCAATTTTTTAATCGGTGAAAATGTATCGTTTGGAATTCTATGTTGCAACGCAAACGTCTTTAAGAAAGTCGGTCACAAAACAGGTAATAAAACATCGGCGAAAAAATTGGTCCGTTTGCTGGGTCGATCGTGGGCGGGCACCGTTATATAGTTTCCGATTTTCCCATACTGACCCAGTTAGAAAAAAGACACTGCATGTTTATACTACCCAGATTACACAAGGACCTGCTACATCGACTTCCTGGACCTGAGGCCTCTAAGTGCAATGTTATTGCAGTTGTAAAAAAGAGACGCATGTTTTCACAACCGCAACAACACTGCTATAATACTGCTTTCGCTTCTTTCTTTTTTCTTTTGCCATAAATTTCTTTGCGGTAAAGGAAAGAGTGATGTCGGCGGTTTTGTATTATTTTCTAAAATTTGTGTTAATTTGAATCTTGAATCAATGTGAAATAATGGTGGATTATTAACCGTTAAGTGTTCGTGAACGTGCATGAGTGTTGGCTAGGTAAAACAAAACATTGCAACGTCACTTTTCAAATTCTCTCAAGAAATACTCGCGAGGTCTTAGTAAAGCCCCACATCTTTACTGAGATACTTAAGAGGGGTTGGGGGTATATCCTTTATCACTTCCCATTGTTATTATCATTAATCATCATCATATATTAACAAAAGAAATATTATCTTTTAATTACTAGATATAACTCGTAAGAAAATTTGTCACTGGCTAAATGTGCAAACTGCGCGAAGCCATCAACAAAAGAAAAAAAATGAAAAAAAGTACTTTTACCGCTTTCAGAGCTCGTGGTAAGCCTGGTTGGAATCCAGGAAGGAAGATGCTTGTGAGATTGTTATGATCACGCGACGACAGCCGTTTACACCTCGGCCGGATGTACACAATTAGAGCGACGAGGGAATCATGAGGTGTTCATTTCCGATTTAAAGCGTGTAATCTTATTTAACAGCCCTAATAGGATGACATATTCTTGAGAGATTTTAGGAAAGTTTTTGGACTGTTTTTTTTTAAATAGAAGATTAAGAGTTTAACGAAGGAGAAACGTTTGGCTTTCATCGCACTTGAAGGTAAGTGGCGATAAAGTCGAAAGTGCAAGCGCTCTTTATCTGAAATCGTAAAGTACTAAGGAACCGGCTATCTTATCTCTTAACTGTAGGGAAAACAGCAATGATTTTAACAAATTTATTAATAACGATAGACTTGGATGACATGGTGGTAGCTAGCAAAAGAAATTATAACCAAACCGAGCACTATCAAATGTTATGAATAATTTGCTAACACGTCATGATAACCGTAAATAGATAATTTTAATTACCCACTCCCCAATTCTTCATGTATTTATTAAGAAGAAGAAGAAGAAAAGCATATATTGATACACACACATGATTTACATTGCAGCTAAAGACATTACAAAAACAACAAAGTTAAACAAATCAAAAGAATAAACACAAACAAAAATCAAAAAGGTGCGTGAGGCCAACAAGGATCCTGTAGTACCCCCACAACACTCGAAAATGGGCTGGGACTCAGCCCATTTGCCCAGGAGCGCTGTTATTCTGACATATTACACAACTAAAATTCTGTCCGTCTGAATCGCCCTCGATCCGATCCGAAGCCCTCGGAGAATCTAGTTGGGTGTCCCCGAGCCCTACTAGAGAACCTCCGAAGGTGCTTCATTTCACACGGCTTGAGGAACCCTTTAAGTTTCTCGCCGCCAACAAAAAAGCCCGGTGAATCTGAAAATGCCGTCCGTCGGAGGCAATCAGCAAAATCTCTTTAAAAAAAAGTAAAAGTGTGTTTCGTAGATTGGTTCATATTTCTTGGTCGCACTATTAGCAGCAATGTAGCAGGCCCATTAAGCATTAGCTACAGGTGTCACATGTCAATTAACGCCCATATAAAGTCTTAGTATGAAGTCCGGTGTTTCCAACGAATTCTGGCCATGCCTTGGAGAGGTCGTCACAAACAATGGTACTAATAGTTTTGGCCAAGTTCTTATTGTTAATTACTATTAGTGAAGCGGTGAGTCGTGAACCATGATTAATTACACACATACATACTTTCACGTCCTTATCACAAAAAAAGGGTAGATAAATCATCAAAATCATCAATTTAGAGTAAACTCGCCGTTAGATACATCGACGCCACATTTAGCATAATCATAGAGGACTTCGAGGAGCAAAAGATACATCAGAGTTTAGTTGCTACTCGATCGCCTGATGTAGGAGCATCTTGGAATTCTTGTCCCTTAGTTGGAAGACGACACACTGAAAAA
This sequence comes from Eudonia mercurella, assembly GCA_963082485.1. Classification (NCBI taxonomy): domain Eukaryota; kingdom Metazoa; phylum Arthropoda; class Insecta; order Lepidoptera; family Crambidae; genus Eudonia; species Eudonia mercurella. The sequence continues at coordinate 2,162,977 of OY720036.1, read as the reverse complement.
TGCACCAACTTTCGGCGAATAGTTTATAAGACTATATTATGACTCACAAATCTGCAATGTTGTTATAAGTAAATTCATGTCTTTATCTTGGATTTGCTTGCACAAATACACGATTGTATAATTTTGACTCGATCATAATTATTTTCGAAAACGCCACAAAAAAACACTATTGTTCAAATTACAACAGAAATACTTAATTGATGTGCTTGGAAACCAGTTAAATATATTGATAACATCAATATTCGTAATTTTGTAGTTTCATATTTTAATAACTAAAACCAATAATTTCTTAAAAATATTCTTTTGGATTTTTTTTTTAATTTGCGGTCTCAATTGTCGCAGGCGCTACGTATTTTCGACCTTAAGACAGCGCCAGTAAGGATCAACCTTTTTGAATGTTCACAAAGTGAGGTGTCGTCTTAAGCAGCTGAAACATTATTTTACGGCCCTGACCAGCATGGGATGGTTAAATTTGAGATGCTTTTTTTTGAGCCACAGCCTGCGATTGTCATCATCATTCCGCGTATATCAAGCTTGGTGATTTAAGCCCATCAATCGCAACGACAACTTTATTACAATGGAGGCCTTTCTTTCATCATCATCATCATCATCATCATCATCATCATCATCATCATCATCATCATCAGCTCAATTTTTATGTCTCCACTACAAGGGCACGAGCCTTCCTTATAGATGAATAGGGAAAACGGGCCATAAAACACGCGGGCCCAGTGCGGATTGGTGGTTATTAACGACTGCTAATGCAGCCGGGACCAACGGCTTTGTGTGCCTTCCGAAGCACGGAGGAGCTCGAGATGATAAATTTTTGGACACCCATCCGATGACCGGCCTTTGCGAAAGTTGCTGAACTTCAGCACTCGCAGACCGGGCGCGTTAACCACTGCGCCATCGAGCTCCTCAAGGCGTCAAGGCCTCTATTTAATTAATATATGACGACTTCCGTAGCCGAGTGGCTTGCACGCCGGACTTTGGGCGGCGCTAACTCTGAGGTCCCGGGTTCGATTCCCGGTCGGCTCAATGTCGAAAACGAACTTTTCGATATTGTGTCGGGTCTGTGTGGTTGTGGTACCGTAGTTGATTCAGATTTTCATAAAGCGAGTGGTTTTTATCTACTTACTTGGAATCAGAACAATGTACCTATATGTCTAATTTGTTTTATTTTTTTTTAAACAAATAATACTTCTATTATACCTTAACTTGTCAGACCGCAGAAAAATATAAGACATAATGCTGACTTTAAAGATTACCTAGCTAATGATCCCTCTTATTTCAGATGACAATGAAACAATTGAAAAACACAGGAAAAGTCATGAGGAAATCCTGTCAGCCGAAAAGCAATGCAGCAGACGGTGAGTCAAGCTAATAGCCTTTATTAAACAAGACAGTCTAACAATGGAGATGCCAAGCATTTTATAAATAAACAATGAAATGAGATGACAAATCGTAATGTTTATCGCTTGAAACGATCGAAAAATTTACCTTATATTATGATTATTTTTTAATGTGTGTGGTGAGCAAGACGTCGGTAGCCGATCGAATAGATGCTTGGGTTGAATGTGTGAAGTCTTGGTTTAATCGCCACAGCTTCGTTAAACACAAGCATATTTACCTTTTAGGTGGTCATTATTAATCTATACTAATTAATAAAACTAAAGAGTTTGTTTTTTTGTTTGAAAGTATGCTAATCTCTAGAACTAAGTACCAGTCGGATTTGAAAAAATATTTTTGCATTTGATAGCCCAATTTATGTGGAAGGCTATTTAATTAATTATATAAATAATTCCTTTAAAAAAATAGCAGATGGGTGATAATTACACCATGTTGAAAGGCTAATCTAAAACAGCAGGTATGAGACTTAATAATATGTTGAGGTTCATAAGCCTGCCCCCCAACCGCCTAACTCTCTCGCTTTCGATCGCTTTGAAGGCGAAGCCCTCGCCTCCCTTTCTAATATAATATCGAAATACAATACCGAATAATATCGAAAGCTATAGCCTATAGCTTTCGATATTGCTTTCGAAATGACAAGATGACGTCTCCTCCTCGCCTCGCCTTCAAAGCGATCGAAAGCGAGAGAGTTAGGCGGTCGACCCCCTGGGATCACCTATAGAAGTATGGAAATTCTGAAAACAATAAGATTTACTAGTAAAAGTTGATCTAAGAAACTACGAGTACTTATATCATCAATATATTTTCTTAGACCTAGTAAAAGTCTTTGAATATTCAGTAATGCAGGTTAGGTATACAACAAACTTCAAAGTTCAATATATTTCCAACTAATAAGATAAATTTTATTAAATAAATTTGTTGTCCATAAATAAATAAATAAATAAATAAACTTTCTGTACTTAAAGAAAATATGGAGATTGAGCTAGTTAACCGACAACATCTAAAATAAACTTTTATTCAACTTATTCAAAGATGGAAACAAATACAAAGATATTGCGCTTTTAAGTTTACGATAGCGAGACGAATAATGGTCCATTCGAAACATATTCAAAGATTCTTACAAAACCAGGAATCGAACGCGGTCAAATCTTTTTTTAAATAATCCGAAAGTTTATAGACATTCATGACCGTGTGTTTTAAATATTGTTAAATTGCACTCAATGCCTTATTTGATATTGGAAGGAAAGTAGTCTTTAATAGCGTATCGTATCACACAAGCACTAGAAACAATCAACAGAACATAAAAAACACTTTGTAACTTGTTAAGAAATAGGATTGCAAAAGATCGTACGTTCAAGTCCCAAGTCATCTTTTTCGAGAGCTATTTCCAGTTTCTTTAAAACAAGATTACTCATTAAATTGTATGTCATTTAATCTAGAAAAGATTGACCCACTGAATGATGGTGTCTTCATCGAGGAGAAGGAAGTGAAATGCTACGTAGCGTGTATAATGAAGATGGCTAATACCGTAAGTATTTTATAACGCCCATAGTTTTACAAGAAAAGTCCTCATTCAAAATATGCAAAAGACGCAATGGAAAATTTATCGTCTGGTGGGACAAACAATTTTACCAATCGTTATCCAAATTTTTAAAACAAATATTCAAAATCATTTATACAGTTTAGGCTACAATGCTTTATAAATGTTACTATAAAAAATCCTAGAAAAAATCTCGGTCTCCTGGGGTCTCGGTAGCTCAGCGGTCAGAGCATTAGACTGGTAATCCAAGGGTCGTGAGTTCGATTCCCACTTGAGCTACCCGAGACTGGTTGATTTTTTCTAGTATACATTTTTATCTAGTAATTACGATTATGAATTAATTACGAGTATTAATATAGGGTAATGACGAGTATATAGTATCTAGCATTGTCAATGCAAAAAATAAAATAATAAGAATGTCACTATACCTTGAAGACTTACGAACCGACAGAAGAACCGGCAAGTCATTAGTCATAAAGTCATAAGTCATAACGTCCGTCGGGGATAGTTCAAAAGCGCGTAAGTAGCATTGGTGAATTTATTTTAATTGGTACGTTAAACCACAAAGTAAATAATTAAATAATCAGTGTTCAATCCTCCCCATTCTCTTAAAAAATTCCAAATGTTTGACGCTTACGCGGTATTCACAAAATACTACTTATGCACTTTTGAACTATCCCCGACTCAAGTAATTTATTCAATAAAACAATAATATCTATTATATTTCCAATAGGAAATCAACATACACATAATTTATTTATAACACAAAAATAAAAAAATTAAATAAAATAAGATTAATCATTAGGATAAAATTAATTTAAGCAAGCCATGCATTAATTACTACAACTATTAAATATTATTATTCGTATCATCGGTCATCAAATATTCATCAACTGAGTAAAAACATGTTTCCGATAAGAATGATTTCAGTTTATCTTGGTATTGAATATAAATTTCTTCTAAAGTTTTCAACTCTATAGGCAAAGCATTAAATAGTTTGGTAGCTGGAAATCTTACACAGTGACTTGCAACGCCCAATTTAGGTATAAAAGTACTTTTCAAATCTTTGCGACGCGTGAGTTCTCTCTGTTTTCTTTCTACATTTGATTCAAATTTGTGCAAGTTATTTTCCAAATGAGTTAATAAAATCTAGGCAAGAAACTCAGCAAAGGCATATCATTGCTTCCTTACTTTTACAGCGTCAAAAAATATCATAGAAGAACACTTTCCATTACAAATAAACACACAAAATATTTTCTGTTTGTTTACCCATCATGTTGAGATGTAGGCCAAACATTTTCCTGGCCGTTGTTATACTTAAGGGTGCGCCGTCCGTAAGTGACAGGTGTCATATATTTTATTTGAAATGTCTTCTTCCATATTTATTTGATGCCGCGCGGCCATACTAATTTTGTATGGGGAATTTAACGTGTTAATTTGAAAAATAATAATTTAAATAACTGTTCGAGATATCGAAAATGTGAGACAGACGATTTGTAGTTCAGACCATCGGCGATTGTTTAGACAAAATTAGAAGTACAATATTTAGATGAACTATAAGATATCAACTAAACGCCGCCACTCGTTTTCATGATTTTTGCCCAACTTAAAATGATATCGTAGAAAAAACTATAGTGTGTTATGAATTTATGGAACGGACTAATTGTAAACACGTTCCCTTTGATACTAAATATGTATTTTGTTTATTTAATACGATAGTATTTTCAGTTATATCAACTTAACCGTGACTGCATTTTTGGCATTTTTGGTCGGCGCACCCTTAAGGCTGTTTCAAGCGAGACGAGTACACTAATGATTATCTTGTAACAATGTTTTTCTAGCTTAAGAACGGCAAGGTAAACTACGAGGCTGGTATGAAGCAAGCAGATTTGCTTCTACCTGACGAAATAAAGGAACCCACCAAGGCCGCGATGACGGCTTGCAAGAACATTCGTAAGTATTTGCTTTGGAACTGTGTCTTACTTATTTTTATTATATTTTTATGCATTAATAATACTATATGTGTTACAAGTTAAAAAATTTCTAGTGGAAATCGAACCCACAACCCTTGTTTTACCAGTCCAATGCTTTGACCGCTGAGTTACCGGGACCCCTCACTCACTCAGACACAGGCTGTTGGATTTTTTCTAGTAAAATTTATCTTGTCACTTACTTCTTACCCTTACATAATATAAACTGAGTATAAGCTTGGATTAGTTATTCAGTGTTTTATCTGTCTTTTTTTTATAGTTTTTTTTTAATATCTTACGGGTAAGCACATAGCCTTCATCTCGTCGTTTCATCTAATTTCGTAAAGGCCATGTTGAGATCAACAAATACAAAAAAAACTAAGCAAGAAAATATTTGTAAATATATATATTTGGCAAAAGATTTGAGGAGGATACATGATGAAAATTGATGGTGCAGCTATCTGTGGTGTTGCATAAGTTAAGCAACTATACAATAACTGTACAATTACTACTACAAATAACTATACAATTTGACTGCGACAAAGATATCATTATACTCGACTTGCGCTTTTTTGTAATCTTAGACATTTTGTAAAGAAACGTAATTCGAATTCAGCTGCGGCATTATTATTCTGCCACAACAACAAGTTAATAAAACAGTTCTACTCGTAGTAGTATACTTTGTTTATCCTGTTATTAATTAAACGTGGGCTAGTAAGACCTCGTTTAAGACTGATGCTGTCTCTATCTGCCTTTACGAACATACGTGAGACTGCTGTCTCACTGAAGATGATGATGATGATGATGATGATGATGATGATGATGATGATCATGATGCTTCATCATTTATTAATACCATTCATTTCTATATAACGAATTTATTTAAGTGTTTTTTTTTGTTTTATTTCAGCGGATAACTACAAAGATTCTTGCGACGCGGCTTTTTATACAACTAAATGCATCCAGGAGTACAACCCTGCTATATTCTTTTTCCCATAATATACTGACAAATATGCTGTGTTTTATTATTTCTTAGTTTGTACATAATCCATTAATTCTTCTTAAAGAATTACTAATCGAACAACGATAGCTGAAACCACTTGACCGGCACTTGAAACATAACATTTTATTACATACTAGCGGCCGCCCGCAGTTTCACCCGCGTGGTTCCCGTTCCCGTGGGAATATCGGGATAAAAATCCTATGTGTTAATCCAGGTTATAAACTATCTGTATGCCGAATTTCATCCAAATCCATCCATCTGTTGCAGCGTGAAGAAGCAACAAATATAACACACACACAACACACAGCAAATTTTACATTTCTGAATGTGTGTTATTCAGAAATGTATGTTGATGTTCACAGATTTCGCAATCCCCGCAAGAATCTGAGCACTGAAAATGAATACAACAATTTACGAAGACTTGAATGCATTTCTCGCCTGCATCCGCATCTTTGCTTTCTGATTTTTCTGAAGTTTTGGGCAGGGCAACCTTGGTACTTGGTAAGCACCAAAATACACTTTAAATTTTGTTATATGCTTATCTAAAACTAAAACGCTCTAGATAATCAAGTAAGATACCTAAGGTATATGATTGCGTAAAGACAGTCAAGGATACATAGGAACCAACAACACTTCTTCAAAAAAGTTCACAGATTTCGCAGTCCCCGCAAGAATCGGAGCATTGAAAATGAATACAACAATTTACAAAAACTTGAATGCATTTCTCGCCTGCATCCGCATCTTTTAACACCATTGCCATGACGATCGGTCAATAATCAAAGAAGCTACATATCACTTTTTATATACGGAAATACCCGTTTTTCTACAATACTAAATCTAAAGGGACCAACTACAGGTCACAATTATTAACCGATTTTAAACAATTTTTCGCCATTTTGTAGGTAAACTAATACCCTAGGACCTCTTAGTTCGATTTTTCTTAAGTCGGGTTTTTTTAAATATTTACAATTTAATAAACGAACACCCCCAAAAAATCCGATTTATTTCATATTTTTCAAAATTCCAAAAAAAGTTTCCTGTCGATTTTCAAAATTCAAACGCTTACTCGTGTCTCGTTAAATTCCTCAACTCTTGGTACTACTTTTATCTCGATTCACCAAAAATCCTCGGAGCTATGGCCCAAAATACGTCTCAGGCGATTTGCATCTGATAACCATTTTCAATGGTAAAAATAAGGTTTTAGCACGATCGTATGTTAGTCTTTTAGCAATAACTCTGAAAATACAAAGTACCTGTGACAACCAGTTATAGAATAGCTAATCAAAGCGACGTATTCCACAACGCCATCACACATAACCATACGATTGAGCTGTCACACTTCCGTAGAGCTAACCACACGTATTTACCCTAATTGTACCATTATCACGCGTTTTTTCTACGTGACTCCAATTTATGCTGTGCCGCAGCATACAATTACTATCTGCCAACTCTTATGAAAAACACGTGTGAACGTTCCTGTTAAAACAAATTTACTAAATAGCACACTAGTGCGTCTATTATCTCCAACGACACCTTTTTTTAGATAGGTAAACGAAACAGAAACAGAAACAATCATTTATTGACCACAAGCACCAATTAATATATAACACAGAGGATACACATGAGAGAAAAAATTAGATAAAAAAATAAGGCGAAAACAAATGAAAAGAAAAAAAACGACGGGTTGCACTCTGGGAGTGCCGGCAGAAGTGAAAACTTGAATATTAACGTTGTGCATTTTTGATATTTTGGAATGGTTAGGGAATAATTTTGCACGAATTGCTTTAATTTATCAGTATAAAAGTACTCTCATTTATGTGGTAGAATACAATATTTATTTATTGGGCTATCGTACACAAACATGACAATTTATATTACATTAAAAAGTTATATTAAGTTATATTAAAAATTTATATTACGCCGCGCCAGCTGTCTACTCTCCATCCGTCTAACGAATTTTCGATCAGGTCACGTGTCCTGACGCGAGTTTAACATTTTTTACCCATTCCTCTACTCTCCATCCGTCTTACGAATTTTCGATCAGGTCACGTGTCCTGACGCGAGTTTAACATTTTTTACCCATTCCAAAAAAAGTGCACAACGCCGCTAAAGAAGTTTTCACTTCAAAAATTAAAAGTTAAATTACGTGCATGTGGCCAATTAGGTCCCAACCTCAGCTTATGCTGCAACGACATGCAAGTCGCTGCAGCGCTGGTATTCTGGTGGGACCCAACTTGGCACAAGATACACAGGACAATAATAGTACGAGTAAATATAGATTTCACACCATTTGAGGTAGTAGCGTAGTAGATGGAAGTTGAGCTGTCAACTAGGTAGGGTGAGCTTTCGTCACAGTTTTCGTCGCCAAAAAATAAAATAAGATTTTCAATGAAATTCTACGAGATGACAGCTAGCAAACAGGTGATCTGTTTTCTAGATTAAAGAATAAGAATTGATTACTGGTTCCTGTCGAGTACTAGTGCAACTACCTTACTATGTCTTATAACTATAGAGTAGAAACGGTTCGAGATTTGGGTGTCTGACTGGATTCTAAAATGACGTTCTCGATACAAATGGACAATATTATTAATAGGTCTCACCGTAACTTGGGCTTCGTCATGCGAACATGTAAACTATTTACTAAGATTGAAAGCCTTAAAATTGTTTATTATGCCTATGTTCGTAATTTTCTGGAGTATGCCTCTGTTATATGGTCACCAAGTTATGAAATACACAAAAATCGACTGGAAAATATTCAGAAAAAAAATGTTAAACATCTAGTGCCTTACAAAAAAATAAAGAATAAGGTCCGAATAGTTATTCCGTGTTTGGTCTCTATCGCTCTAATTTGAAATGACGTTTACATGACAGGAACCAAACACGGAATAACTATTCGGACCTTATTCTTTGTTTATTTGTAAGGCACCTAAGCTTTAGACTTAAAATTGTTAAAGTAGCATACGCACATAACTGTCACTGCCCTGGGTGCCAAGTGCGAGTTTCATTCACCATGCGATCATGTTAACGAAAACGAAAATTTGTATAGCAAAATATTAACTCCTCTCGTATGTCGCCAGGAGGCGCTGCTTCAATGCCATACTAATTTTCGTTTTCGTAAACGTAATCGAATGAATACGAATAGTAAACAAAACTCAAGGCACCCTGTTTGCTGTCCTATTCCACAAATCCAATTACGGTATGAATGCAATATTAACTCTTATTGTTGACAATTTTATTTTGCACTTTAGTGAGTTGGACCCATTTATTGGGAGCAAGAGTGGCAACATAAATAAAGTGAGATCTGTCTTGTTAACTTAAGTAACTAACTATTATATATACCTATATTTACATATTTATTTCATTTTAATTTTTTATTTCAGTTAAATTATATATGTGTAATAGTATATTATTAAGCAACTATTATATTCAATACTGCTAGTGACGGTTTGCTTTTATTAGGATAATTGAAATGTTAGCCTAGCATACTATTAGGTACCTAGTTGCCTCTATGGGTGTTTTTGTTATTATTTTCTGTGGACAACTTTTTGACATGTTTAGTCTTAGTAAGATTGCCAAATTAGAAGTTAAGTATGGCTAAGTATAAATATTGTTGTTTCAATAAATAAATAAAAAAAATAAACATTTAAAGGGATGGCGAAAATGGGTCAGTCACGTAAAAGTTACTTTCGATCCTAAATGGTAATCACCAATAAATGTAACGACGATACAAGCAAATGTCATCAAAATTTTCCTGTACCACGCGGATAAGGTGCTAAATGAGTGACACTGTTTGAGTGATAGAGCCACGCTGCGTTGCACCACGAAATGGGCCGGCTCGCCCGGCGTAATACCACCCTCTCACAGAATATCGGCGTGAAACAATGGCACTCGTTGCTGTTGTGTTTCGTCCGGTGAGTGAAAGTACCGGAGGCCCATCTCTCACCCCTCCCAATTCCTACTCCCTCCTCAAGATCCAACTTTTTCCTCAAGGCCGGCAACGCATTTGCGATTACTATTGTTTTGCGGGTCCATGGGCGGCGGTGATTACTTTCCATCAGGTGAACCGCCTGCTCGTTTGCCTCCTTTTAACATTAAAAAAAAATAAGAAAAGTTTGAATTGAACACTTTACAAGTGGTACAGGATTAATGGGTGAAGCACTTCCACCTTCGTTCGGCCCTATCATCACTTAACATTACGTGAGATAAAAGCCCAGTACTTACCTAGAAAAACAAAATACAATCAAAGATGATAGAAAGATATAGACCATCAAATGGTAATTGCGTCGTACAGATACGTAAATAAATTCTGCGGTCCTACAGCAACATGATCGGGAACTTGCTGAATGAATGTACCTTGTCGCTTGTTCAATTCTATTAACGATGACATGGAAATCGACTTATTTTGTGACGGCATTATCTCACTGAAGCGAGCCCTCGCAACTAAATTTCTAACACATTACTGAGATGATGGGTAGTACTGGGGTATGTTGCTATGTTATTTTTATCTTTTTTATGTTTTATGTTTTTATGTTTTCTCTGTGTGTTATATAACTTGTTATACTGTGAAAACTATATACTTGTACTGGAAAAACAGCGTCACGCTTATCTGTCTGTGGAAACTTTTTATTAGCTCATGGTTATTCGTGTAAATTACTATAATATGTATTGTAGCAGTAAGTTTTCTTAATGAATAAAATAAAATAAAAATAAAATATATACAGTACCGGATTTACCTAAAGGCAAATAAGACACGCCTTGCCCACTTCTAATTTTCAAAAGTGTACCTACTTGGGGCGAAACTGCCGCGTTTCTGGATACGTTCATTCTATTTCAGAACGCATCGAAAAAAGGAAACCGATTTTTTAGAAGATAAGGCTTTCAAAATATGCAGTGCTTAGGGGCTTATACAAGGTCTTTTTTTTGACTCGGTGGAAATCTGCGTCCAGATCATCCCACGGGGAGCAATGGGTATTGGCTCGACCCGTTTACGGGGTATGTAAGGATGGGCGATTTCCGCCCGACCCACTAAAATCACCGGCGCGGCGTTGCCCGCCTTCCGCAACACACGTTTCGGGCAATCGTCTGGCGACTCTACCGCAACTAAGTGGGGATGGATGCCCTGCTAAGGGCTCTCCTTGCTCTATTTGGAGCAGAACTCTTGCAGACTTTTGCCTATGCGGGGAGAAGCTGGGCAAAACCACGCCTTCTCCGACCTGTTCGCCTCTTGCGAATTGCCTCTAATTGAGGGTCATCCTCCCTTTCGCGCTCCGCGGTCTCCTTCAGCGACATCGGCTTATACAAGGCCTAATCTGGCTCTGTCTAATTCAAATAATAATGCGAGAGTGACAAGCCTAAGCCTGAATGTTGTAGCGATCACAATAATGACAACATTATTGTAGAATTTATACTTTGTGTTCAATTTCGAATTACATTGTTACTACTAATTGAGATTTTTATCAAGTATGAAGTATAAATGGCATTATAATATTTGCAAAATCATGGTTGTGTTTGAATCGCCTTATTTCCGGCTTTGTTATACCTACCTACGTATTAGTGATCCGTCGACAATGAGGCATGAAGACAATGTAACAATAGCACATAATAGTTGTTGATGTAGTTGGCAGCCACAGGCACCTGTAGGTATACTGTACGAGGCACTAGAATGCGAGTACTCATATTAAAGGGTTCCTCAAGCCGCGTAATCTAACCACCGTCAGGGGGTTTCTAGAGGGAATGGCGTCACGCAAGCGTGTCCTCGTCTGCTACTAGATTCTCCGAGGTGTTCAGATCGGATCGGGAGCCGCAAGCTTATTAGGGAAAAAAGCAACCATTTGTTAATAATGTACAATTGTAACGTACTGTTGCGGTTGATAAATTGGTAATATTATATACACAAAAAGCTCGATGTATGTAAACTATTACATACGAGTACGTTTTAATTGCAAATGCACTAAGCGAGCGATCATTGAGCTATTTGTGTCGTAATACCAATTTGTCAACCGCAACTAGAGCAGTCGCGTTCATCATAATCATCATCATCATCAGCTCATTTTATGTCCCCACTGCTGGGGCACGAGCCTTCCTTATGGATGGATAGGGAGAACGGGCCATAAACCACCACGCGAGCCCAGTGCGAATTGGTGGTTGTTAACGACTGCTAATGCAGCCGGGACCAATGGCTTAACGTGCCTTCCGAAGCACGGAGAAGCTCGAGATGATAATCTTTGGTCACCCATCCTATGACCGGCCTTTGCGAAAGTTGTTTAACCTCAGCACTAGCAGACCTGGCGCATTAACCACAGCGCCATCGAGCTCCTCACAGTCGCGTTGCAATTGTTCATTAACAACTGGTTGCTTTTTTAAAGACTAGGTCCTTGAGCCGGGTTGATCGGGTCGTGGGGGCTGGGTAGAAACGCCCAGTTACATGTTTATACGTGGTATACAATGTTTTTAGAGATCTCTTAAGTCAAGAATTTTATGGAAAATCTTCATCTCAAACCTTACCGTTTGTGGCCAGCATTCATTGCATCAAACCATTGGGTGGCTAAAAAATTATCATCTCTGGCACCTCCTTACTTTGGAAGGCATGTTAAACCGTTGGTCCTGGCTGCATTAGCAGTCGTTAACAACCATAAATTTGCAGTGGGTCCGCGTGGTGGTATATAGTCCGTTCTCCCTATCCATCCATAGGGAAGGCTCGTGCCCCAACAGTGGCGACATAAAATTGAGCTGATGATGATGATGATGATTCATTACATCAATTAAATTTATAACAAGTTACACCTACCAATCTACTTATGTATTTTGGTTATAAGTAAGTACATTTACTACATACATAAAGAAAACATATTATGTATAGCCATAACTCTTACAACTTCCAAGATTGAATCTATCGACTGCAGCGGTGCACACTCGTCTGGGCCCTCAGAGTGTAAAACTCTGTTTATATTACCAGGACTGATGGCCGCTTGGGCGGGATAGTCCTTGAGTGGCGACCGCGTACCGGAAAGCGCAGTGTGGGCAGGCCACCAACAAGGTGGACCGACAATCTGGTGAAGGTCGCGGGAATCCGCTGGATGCGAGTAGCACAAAACCAGTCGTTGTGGAGATCATTGAGGGAGGCTTTTGTCCAGCAGTGGATGTTTTGGCTGAGATAATAAATTACCAGAAAAACATAGAACCACTGATGACATTAATGCACATCACAGCACATCATCCTATTCAAAACTGTCAAATTTCTTCAATAAATGTTCAACCATATGCCACATACATAAAGTTCAAATTCTATTGAGGAAATTTGACTGTTTGTGGAAATCTGATGTGCAGCCGTGTGTACCAGTCAGCTTGTTCATTCGGTATCAAATTTATTTGAACGCGAATTGTTGCTACGAAATTGTCGACCTTCGACTTAACGAACCATGTCTAATGGCTGGTACCTATACTGAACTATTATAAGGACATGTTTATTATACTGTAAGTACACACGGTAATGACTAATTTAGTGGTTGTTTTAACGACTAATAAGTCACTTTTGCTATTAAACCGACTTAAAATTGCGAAAATAATCAGCCATAAATACATTTTAGTCAAGCATGAGATACTTATACACTTTTAAACTTTCGCGTTCCATAATAATAAACAAAGAATGTAAACGGGTATTAACGCAAACTAATTAGTACCTTTTTACTAATTAGTTTGCGTTAATAACATCCCATCAAAAACAATACTTGTCAAAAAAAACAAAGTCTCGCAACTCAGTTGTTCTGCGGTAAAAAGTTGTGAGATCCATGTAATACCAAGTCGGTTATTAATTTATTCAGTCTCTACTTAAGCGACTTTCTGTCTTAATACGTCCAGTCTCTAAGACCACGATCGTGGTCCATAACATTTTTTAATGTTTTATATAAATATATTGAGACTTGGCCATCGCACTAAATAATTGAATTTACATGTGTTTTCAGGCGATTGAATTTACACGTGTTTTCAGGCGATGGCCAAGTCTCAATATATTTATATAAAACATTAAAGAATGTTATGGACCACGATCGTGGTCTTAGAGACTGGACGTATTAAGACAGAAAGTCGCTTAAGTAGAGACTGAATAAATTAATAACCGACTTGGTATTACATGGATCTCACAACTTTTTACCGCAGAACAACTGAGTTGCGAGACTTTGTTTTTTTTGACAAGTATTGTTTTTGATGGGATCTCATTTCTTTTTGTATTTTGTAGAGACAGTTCTACTTTTTTCCTTTCGATTTGGCAGGGGCACTACCATGCGCCTATATTTATATGGGACTAGCTTAAACCCGCGGCTTCGCACGCAATAATAATAATTGCCGTAAAATAAATAAAATAAAACATCGTTACGAATAAAGCCAATATTGAAAAATTTAACTGAACCTATTATTCCATTATATTATACATGAATCAGTGGATTCATTAACTGCACATGTAACTTTGTAATCCTATACATTTATATGGGATTACAAAGCTATTTATGCAGTTGGTGTATCTAGAAAACTGGACCGAAATTGCAAAATATTTTAGTTTTTCCTTGATTTATACACCAAACACTACTTATATTCCAAATTTGAAGCTTCTAGGTCTGCTAGAAGTGCCTTAGAATTTTGATGATCGGTGAGTCAGTCAGTGAGTGACAAAATTAAGAAATTTGACCCGTTATAATTCTTAAAATACTGGTTCAAATTGAATGAAATTTGAAATATACGTGTCTTTACAATGCCTGCATGGTTACTGAAAATTTCAGTCTTCTAGTTTTATCCACAACGAAGTTACAGGGGGTCGAAAATGGTCTGAATTGCTTCGAGAAAAGGATGGTACGGCCGTGACGCTTTTTTGCTCGACTTGGTGGGGGCACGGCCGTGCCCCCAGATATATATAATAAACCCGTATATATTTAAATTCTGTGTTCAAGCATAAGATGATGATGATGATGATGATGATGATAAAGATACTTGTTATTCTCTAAATATTAGGTAGGTACTGTGGTGATCGGGTCTCCTTGCTCAGGCAGCTCTATGGCACACGACGTGGCCTGAGTTTAAGTAAGGAGCTACAAGAAGCTTATGGAACAAAACAGAGGAAGATTGATTCGGTGACAGCCTGCCGAGACGCTTACACCCATTTGCACTAAACTTATAAATCGCCTAAGTCTTTGCCTAACTACTACCCGGTCAAGTTAAGTCTTAGAGCTTGGTTTAATGCTCTAAGAGTTAAGTCAGCACCTGAGTGTAAGCGACGTTTTCGAGCCAGGTGCCGAGTTAACTTGACCGGGTAATAGTTAAGTCAAGACTTAGGCGATTCATAAGTTTAGTTTAGGGCAATATTGTATTCATTGCTTGTGAAAGGAAATATAAATATAGTTATTTCCGCCTTATAATATAAGTAGAGCGTTAAAGCTGTACAGTACACAATATCGTACCCATTTATTTGTTAGACCTTAAAATAATAATTACCTAAAAGTAATTTTGGAGTCCGGTGGAATAATTTTGACACCTAATAAAATTACCGTTGGAGCCTGGGTGGAAGGATTTCGTGGAGCGGAGTGGTATTTTGTGGAGCAGAGTGTAATAAGCTAAATGTACCTACAACATTAGAAAGTGGACTTCTTGGCGGGAAAGTGAAGAGTCATGTCTACGGTTTTGGTTGATTTTCTAAAATTTGTGTTATGTTGAATATTAATGTGAAATAATCATAGTCTTTTTCTTTTAGAAAAGTCATATATTTTTATAGGATAAAACAAAATCATAGAAAAATACTTAAAACAGATGGCATAAACCTCTATAACCTGTAAGTCTTTATGTCTCTATACTTAAAGACTACTGTAAAAAGTACTGTATTTTTTAAATTTAAAATAACTGCGATTTGAAGCTTTCCGTAATAAATTTTATGCAGTTCTTAAATAAACGTTACTTTCAAATGTTTTCTACTAACTATTTGAATCACTGTATTTTCCTTAAACAAAAAAAAAAATTGGCTCATTGTTTAAAAAAGTTGGAACTCCGAAGTTTGTATGGAACATTGAAATTTATAAAAACTCTTTACTATTCTCAGAAATTCCAGATAATTTAATATTCTGTAACAGTAATTTTTAGCATAGCCCTGCCATTTTGGGCATTATACAAACTGGGCATTACGTCCAATTAATGTTCAAGTACGGACCAAATCCGTAACAGACATACCAAACTACTGTCGATCATAATGTCGTTTACTTTCATTATAACGATCTAATCTCTACATCAATTACACATATCAAAGATCATTATCAAAAATGATGTGCCTCAAACATTATCCTGTATCATATAAAACGCAGGATAAACCAAATTTCATACTTCAGTACGCTTTCTGATAGTAACCATGATTTTCAAATTGTTTTTCATATTTTGCTGTATCGTCGCAACTTCTTTTGTGAGTTCACTTTTCTGTTTTATGTTTTAAATATTTTTTGTATGTGATTTTTCTTATTATATCTCGCACTATTTAGCTCATCTCTATATTTATTGTCTATTTATATCCATCTTATCTATTTTTAAAGTTTTATTGTCATTTCATGTGATATTTGTATTGTACCTTTATGTTGTATAATGGTACATTAGTTCATTGCTTATTTATAGGTCATAAATGCTCTCAAAGTTTCTAAATTCTCTTGTGTCACCTGTCAAGCTTCCACACGGGTAGGTATATTAGAATACCTACCTAAAATTAAAATACCGACAGCTGTAATGCATACACTTACTCAAAATCCCTAAAATTTCATTAAATACCTTTAAAGCAATAACACCTTTAAATTACAACATTGTTTAATATTCCACAAAGTTATTTTTATATTAAGCATTTTATGGTGTTTTACAAGCAAAGGTATTGTCTATCCTCTTAAAGATATCGATCGTCAATAAGTCCCCTAAGCATTGTATGTATGTACCTATAACCACAGAATAATGAATCGCCAGCCAGCAGCCAGCACAGTGAGAGTAGGTACTTACTAATTATTAACCGGATTCATACCATGTTTTTTAATAGCGCCTGCAACTGTGCCAAAATATCGGATATTCAAAAATAATATAAAACATGGAAAAGTCCCCTTGACAATTACTCTAATGTAAATGACTATGATAGCTTAAAACCTAAGTCGTAGTTCTATATATGTATAAATTTGTCACGTGTAGGCATCAAGAAGCCCCGCCGAGATCAAGCAATGGATGTTGAACCACGCTGTGAACTGTACCACTGACTGGAGCCTGACGACTCCGGAGCTGCAGATGCTAATGGACCACAAGCTGCCCGGCAGCAGGAACTCCAAATGCTTCATAGCGTGTGTGTTCAGAAAAGTTGGATGGGTAAGTTTTAAGTAGAAGAGGTAACGAAGAATCGGTGGCATCGTTTCCGTAAAAGTTAATAGGGGCGAGGAACTAAAAGTTACTTAAGCTGTGGTGATCCAACATCCTCGGATGGTTTTTAGAGGGGATAACATCACGCTAGCGTGACTCTGTATCATGCATGACGAATCAAATAAGGTAAAAGGACATGCTAGTGAAACGTGAGGCGTGACGCCATCTCCTTTAGAATACCTCCGAGGATTGTACTAGCGACTGACTAGACTTGAGGAACCATAAGTTTCACGACTCCAATCCTGTAAAGGCCACAAGATAACAGCAAATAAAAAATTAAGCGAGTGATATCTCAAGATATTCAAAGTTCAAAGGCGAGCTTTTCTCTTAAAGGTAATCTTATCCAGTCAACACTATAGCAGTGTTGAAATATAGTCTGCTTAGCAGAAGAGACAAGCCAAAAGATTTTACATCATTTCTTTGCCGCAACACCAAAAAATGGAACGTACTTCTAGCATACGTAATCTCTTTCCTATAACAATCTCTGTCCTCTTAACGAGGTTTGAAGAAGCAACTTGCGGGTCGGCATGCAGAGTAATACCACGGTAATAGTATCTTACCGTGGTAATACAGCTTGTGAGGCACAATCGTGCTCCACCAGCTGTCTTCGCATATGAACTCCGCTTCTGCTTAACATCAGATAAGATCAGTGCCTCAATAGTTCAAGATTCCGGGTGATGTGCGCTTCCACCATTGGCCTTTTGTTTTATAATTCGATAGGCTTGCATTTGATTACTATCTCACCTGATGGCACAGACGGCTATATGGTCTGTGCCTGATGGTAAGTGATGATGTAGCCTACGATGTAACATGCTTGCCTAGAAGGTACCGATTCACTCGTGATTTGAAGACCCCAATATTATATTTGATAGGAAACACAGACTGAGACAAGGAGTTCCACAGCTTTGCGGTACGTAAGAAAAACGTAAACGCAAAACGCTTCGTACGCATGGGTGGAATCTCTACTGTGTACCTATTATGGCGTTCGCGCGGTTTGTCTGGTTGTCCTGTGATAGAAAGGTGATGGAGGAACCAAATTGAACAATTCCATTGCACACTCTCCGAAGTGAATTATCATCACTTAACATCAGGTGAGATGAAGGCAATGTGCTTACCCGTAAGGTATCTGCAAGAGCGGAGTTTGCAAGTTTTATATGCCAATCGATCACGTTACAGCAAGAGGCGCTACTTCCATGCCATACAATTTTAGATTTCGTTAACTAAATCGGATAGTGATTAAAATTCGCACTAAGCACTCTGTATTATAGGCAGCAACAATTTTATTTTTAGTTGAACGACAAAGGCGACTTCGATTACAGCAAAGCCAAAGAGTTCGCTGAACAAGAGTACTCAGACGACGCTACCAAAACAGATAACGCCAAGAAGCTCTTTGGCATGTGCAAAATAGGTGAGTACTGTTTACAGGTTTACTTTTTACCCGACTGCAAAGGAAGGGTTTTGTTTTTCGCGCCTATCTTGTATGTAATATTCTTTATTACCTCATCCGAACCGATAAACGGATTTACATAGTTGCTCAGACCAAATAAAAAGTTTTATTTGATCTGAGCATAGTTGAGATATCTTTAGATTTGTCTTAGCTGCCCAAGTGTTCTTAGATAGGTGACGTTAAAAAAAAAAAACATGGCGGCTGTGGTTTTTTTTATTATAAACAATTTTTTTTTCGAATACTACATTATGGGTAAACACAAGGATTTCAAAAAGGTATATGTCTAATTAAAAAGACAAATAAAATTAAAAATTTAAAATAAAACAAAAAACCCGCCGCAGTACGTCCGTCTGCTCCGCCCGCAACTACGCAGGCGGGTTTTTTTTTTTTAATTTTTTTTTTATATAATAGTTTGTGTGAGACTGACGCCTGTGATTGATATTAATATATCAGTAGTACAGGTCATCAGGCCCCCACCACCTCGGTAATGAACAGAAAGTAGAAAAAAGTTAACCTATAAAGTTAAAGTAGTTGAGAAAGTTAAACACTTTAATTAAAGAAACCTGATAAGGAGTCTTCTAAAACAAAAGAATACGAAAAATAGAAAAAAAAATAAAAATGGTAATAACAAGTGCGTAAGAGAGCAGCTGAAGAGCGAAAAGAGGTTACTCTTAATAATTACTCTAAAAACGTGCGCGCGCGCGCGCGTGTGTGTGTGTGTGTGTGTGTGAACTCGAACGAGTGTGTATATGTGTATATAATATAATAATAAGATAATATATGTTACACAAGAATGTATTAGTTAATTAAGTGTATGTGTATAACTAATGTTCCGTTATTTTTATTTTTTATAATACACTAGCGGCCCGTCCCTGCTTCGCACGGGTGGACATTTTTTTTTAATATAGCCTATGTTACTCAGAGCTAATGTAGCATTCTAATGGTGAAAGAAATTTTTAAATCGAGGGCACGAGCCTTCCCTATGGATGGATAAGGAGAACCGGCCATTTACCACCACGCGGGCCCAGTGCGGATTGGTGGTTGTTAACGACTGCTAATGCAGCCGGGACCAACGGCTTTACGTGCCTTCCGAAGCTCGGATTAGCTCGAGATGATACATTTTTGGTCACCTATGTAATGAGCGGACTTTGCTATCCTAACCGTATATAGCAGTCTTTCCCAACGTGGGCGATAACGCCCCCTTGTGGGCGCTGCAGGCCTAAAGGGGGGCGGTAAGAGACCCAGAAAAAAAGGGGGCGTTGTGTAGGGCTTTGGGGTCGATTTATAATTTCATCTACCTAGCTAGGAAGACTCTTAGACACCGACTGAGCTCTCGACTCTCGACTACACCTTGTGAACATCAACTAATATTAATTAAGATATAGCTCAAACTCGGTTCGATATAATAGACCGCGGGCAATCATGTTTTAACAAGTTTTTGTTAAATAATCCGATTTGTACATTCCTGTATCAATCGGCTGGTTCTATAATACTTGTTCTTGCTTGTCGAGTACGATTGGGCGTCGAATGAGATAAACGAGTTTATGCACGTTTGTCTTATTCCTGTTGGTGCGTGCTGCTTATGCAATCCTATATAAACGACGTAAATTTATTTTATTTTCATTTGTGGTTTCGCGCTTAATAGATAAGCAGTACTTGATTTCAACACTTACGTATTTCTCAAAACAAAACAATGTCGGAAATAAAAAAGAAGAGACGGCAATATTCTGCGGAATATATTAAATTCGGATATATTGAAAATCCCACAAACCCGTCGTCGCCTTTGTGTCTTCTATGTCTAAAAACATTTTCGAACGAAGCAATGAAGCCTTCAAGACTGCAAGATCATTTGAATAAAATGCATCCAGATAAGAAAGACAAGAATTTAGCATATTTTCAAGACCTAGAGAAAAAGCATAATACTCAGCCAAGTGTATCAAAACTATTTTCGGCGGCTGCTAAGCAAGATGACGACGGACTTCGAGCTTCGTACAATATCTCTTTGTTAATTGCTCAAAAAGGCAAACCACACAACATCGGAGAAGAGTTAATTTTGCCAGCAATAAAGGAAGTAATAACTACTGTGCTTCATAAACCGGCCGCAAATATTATCCGAAAAATTCCTTTGAGTAATAGTTCTGTGCAAAGACGAATTGATGAAATGGCTGAAAACATTGAAGAATCATTGTGCAATCATCTGAGGACTAGTCAATTCTCAATTCAGCTCGATGAGTCCACTTTACCAACTAATTAAGCGTTGTTGCTATCTTACGTGAAGTTTATTAAAGATGAGAAAATACGTGAAGAACTATTGTTTGCCAGAAATTTGGAGACAGATACAAAAGGCGAAACCATATTCAATACATTGGAAAAGTTTTGTGAAGAGAAAGAGATTCCTTTGAAAAATATTATATCAGTTGCTACGGATGGCGCTCCGGCTATGACAGGGCGCCATAAAGGCTTCATAGCGTACTTAAAGAATAAAATTCCAGATGTACTTGCTATACATTGCGTTATTCATAAACAACATTTGGTTGCTAGAAACATAAGTGAACGACTATTTCAATCACTGCAATATGTCATCAAAGCAGTCAATAAAATCCGTAGCAGCTCTTTGAATGATAGATTATTTCATCAGCTTTGTGTTACTAATGACGAAGATTTCAACCGTTTGTTGCTTCATACTGAAGTTCGTTGGCTGTCAAGAGGCAATTGTCTGATTCGATTTTACAACCTGTTTGACTCTGTGATAGAGTTCTTGGAAACTAAAGATACAGAACTGCGCAACAAGCTCATAACATCAAAGAATAATATAGCTTACATGACAGACCTGTATAAATTGTTCAACGACATGAACCTCCAACTGCAAGGCGATGAACTAAATTTAATTAAAACAAAAAATGTCGTTGCTGCTTTCGCAGCCAAACTGCTTCTGCACAAAAAGAATATGGGCAGACGTGAGTTTCACAATTTTCCGAATTTATCAGTATCCTGCAGTAACGACGACTTGTTTGCCTACTGCCAACATTTGGAAAACCTCCACATTGACTTCACCGAACGATACCAGGACATTTTAAACTTGGAAATACCAGACTGGGTGTTGGATCCGTTTTCAAATGTCAACACAGCAATGTCACCTCAGCTGGAAGAAGAACTTATAGAATTGACAACAAACGAAGAAATAAAAATCAAGTTCAAAAATGGATATCAAGAATTTTGGCTACAAAAACCGATCCCGCAATTGTACCCTGGATTGTGGTTAATTGTTCAACGATTCTTGATAGCATTCCCATCGTCATATTTGTGTGAACGTGGATTTAGTGCTGTGGCAACGCTGCTTACTAAAAGGAGAATTCGTTTGCGTGTTACCGAACGTGGCGACTTGCGGCTGTTTTTGAGTAAATTGGAACCTGATATCAACAAACTTATTGAACAGCATCAGATTCAACCTTCACATTAGTTTTTATATAAGAATTGATTATGTTTGATTTATTTTCAATAAAAGATACTCTGTCCGAATACTATAAAGTTGCGTTTCAATAATCAGTTATAAGTACTTAGCGGTTTTTAAGTATGTTTAAAAAGGAGGGCGTTAAAAAATAATTTATTCTTAAAGTGGGCAGTAGACAAAAAAAGGTTGGGAACCCCTGGTATATAGCAATCGCAGACCGGGCGCGTTAAGCACTGCACTGCGCCATCGAGCTCCTCTAATAATTTTTTACTATAAGTTGAGTCATCATCATCAGCTCATTTTATTTCACCACTGCTGGGGCACGAGCCTTCCATAAGGATGGATAAGGAGAACCGGCCATTTACCACCACGCAGGCCCAGTGCGGATTGGTGGTTGTTAACGACTGCTAATGCAGCCGAGACCAACGGCTTTACGTGCCTTCCGAAGCTCGAATTAGCTCGAGATGACACATTTTTGGTCACCTATATGATGAGCGAACTTTGCGAAAGTTGCTTAACCGTAGGTATATAGCAATCGCAGACCGAGCGCGTTAAGCACTGCACTGCGCCATCGAGCTCCTCTAATAATTTTCACTATAAGTTGAGTGCTCCCTCCCACTCAATTCAAAGTCACTGGTGACCGTTTGACATTGAATTCTCGATCAAATCAAATTGTGGTTATTATTTTTCTTTTACTTTTTATTTTTTGCATTCACAATGATAATTTATTATGTAGTTACAATATAAAATTTTACTAGAAAAAATCAAACAGTCTTTAGAAGCTCGAGTAATGGAACTCTCGGACCTCGGTAGCTCAGCGGTCAAGCATTGGACCGTCGTGGGTTCGATTCCCATCTCATTGGAGCTTCCAGAGACTGGTTGATTTTTCTAGTAAAAAAAAAATATTAATGTGATTAACAGAAAAAATTTTTTTTTCTCTTTTTTCACTCTTTCATTTTACATTTTTTACTTATGGTAAGTATGGTAACCTGGACCTAGATAAATTTGTAAGTTTATTTTTAAAGATCTTTACGTCATTATGTAAGTATTAGTTTTATGTTTTTTATTTAAAATATACGAGTATGTGCCTTATTGTCATCATCTGATTTTCAGTCAACGAAGAAGCAGTGACCGATGGTACCGACGGCTGCGACAGAGCAAACAGTTTATCGAAGTGCCTCACTGATCACGCCTCAGAAGTAAGAAAAAATTCTAATCTTTATTTTAAATGGCATAACAGCTACTCTCAGTAAGTACTCTCTGTTAGCAATCTAACAAGTTCAGAGTTGATAGAATCACCGAGATTTCGTTCAGCATTAAATTCACCACTTGCATCACAAGCGGATAAAACATCTTGGCATTAAAGAAAAAAAACCATCAAAGTCCACTGCTGGACATAGGCCCCTCCAAGTGCACGTCACCGAGCACGATTAAATAAACCATACAGCGTCCTAACGTATGAATATTTAACTAACACAGTTCATACTTTTGACTGAAGCGACAACAGAAGCTACTCATACTTGTCTCTACTTCAATGTTTAACATCTTTTAATCTGTTTAGTGTGCTTCGATAAATATTACCTTAACTGTAAAATAAAGTTTCAACGCACCTAGTCTGTCACCAGGAGGCGCTGATTCACTGCCATATAAATTCTATTTTTCATTAACGTGTTCGTGATGTGGATAAAACTCGCTCTAGGCACAATAACAACATAAACAGAGCCCAAATTAAAGATCCGATCCGATCCGAACCCATTGTAGAATGTAGTAGTGAAAAGGGACACGCTTGCTCGTTGCCATTCCCTCTAGAAACCCTCTGACGGTGCTTCGATCACGCCGCCTCCAAAAAAGTCTGGCGAACGGTGAAAAAGCCGTATGAAGCTATCAGCACACTCTCTCAGAACAAAACAAATAAAGGTCTTATTCTAATCCAACGTTGGATCCAACACTTAGGGCGTCCGCTGCGTCAAGAGGCCGCAAGGCGCGGGCGCGGGCGCCCGCCGCAGGAACCCGCGTCGTGCTCCGCCACAGACAAATATAGCGGTTTTGAAGCTGTCATATGTCAAAGTGACTGATCAGTGATCCATCCCGCGAACGGTCTAGCGTGTCCCGTCGACTGCACCACATGGGACGGGCGACCCGCCTCACGCAGCGCTAATCTATGAATTTATATGAAACATTACGCCGCGCCGTGCGCCTGCTTGGCGCAGCTGACGCACTTACTCTTTTCTATGCATATCATCTCATAAGTCATAAATATTAATATATGATTAATTTTTATTTCAGGTGGGATACAAATTAGAAGGCTTGTAATTCTATAAATAAAACGTAATATCTGAGCAAGTATTATTTATTTATCAACCTTAATACAAAATAAACAATGGTGTTTCAAAACAAATTCTAAACCACTAATATTATGCAATACATTTTTATTATATAGTGGAGTCGCTAACTAAACATTGTTCATTACGCTATAAGATATTGGATGGTAAGTAAATCATCCATCAGCAATCCTATATAGATGTGTAGTGATACAACTCAAAATACCCGTGAAAACTAAAACTTTTTTGGTAAATAAACTTATATACAAGGGCTTTGTTGGCTAAAATATTTTCATTAGGTAGGTATAATTAACAGTAAGATTTTCAAAACAAATAGTAATATGAAGTTTTTTTTTAATTTTCCAGACAGTAGAAAATAGCGTTTACATCGCCAACAGCTGATGGCGTGATAGTATTTTTATCTACAATATATTATTATGTCGAATCATATATATAAATATTTTATTATTTATATATAATATAAATAATAAAATATTTATATTATACATAAAAAAATACACTACATATATTATTATGGTTACATAAACACTTATAATTATGCCTTTATGATAATCACATACATTGTGTTTTAATACACTATGCCATTTAATACATTCTATTTTATAAAAGGCCAAAATACAGAATCAAATAGTTGGTTTTACAAAATTAACATAGTAAAATTTTAGTATCAAGATATGATTATTATGTTAAATTCATTTATTTAATACATCAAAGCGTTATCTTGATTCTATAATGTATTTGAAAAACCTCTTTACACCCTGCATTCAATTTTAATATATTTTTAAAATACATCACTATGGGGTTTAAAAAAGTTGCATACAATTTTTTTAGCTTTGCGTAAATATTTTTACTCTTCAGTAGACATAATTAATTTTTTTAAGGGATTGCGCAGACGACGGACTTTGGTCCGCGGACTTTCTTGTCCGTCAAAATAGATCGCTTTCAACTTCATCATGACCAACAATCTTTAGAAAACGATGCTGATATCAAAATGGAATGAAAGGCCTTTTGGAAGCAACGCTATGTCTTTATACCTCACATATAATTACTACTTTTTAAGAAATAATATTATGAAATATGTCTGAAGTATAAAAAAGATTTTCATTAGTGAAGTATTAGAAATACATACTGAAGTAAATGGCAAATGTTTGCAAGATTGTACGATTACGGAAATTGAATGTTGATCCAATTAGAAACTTTACGTAACCATGTCGAAAAAAAAATCTGTACTCATTTAATCGGAACAGACTGATTGTGACATTATAGTTAGAATACAAAATATATAGTTGTTAAAGTTGTTAACATAGAATTGTCCAAGTAATATATTACCCAATAAAATAGCAAATATCCTTAACAGAAGTAAACATTTGTATGAACAGTTGTCAATAGGTGATATGATGTAAGAGTTTATCAAAGTTTGCACAGCTGGCTAGCTTGCTCAGCGATTGCTATAAACTCGAATGATACACGTATTACATATCTTCATATAACTATTAAAATTATATTCACCAATGTCACCATATAGTTATATTGGGTAATCGATGATATATATATATTATAGGTATTTAATTAATCTTAAAAGCTATACAACGACAGCTGCCAAACCAAAAACAACCTTATTACATAAAACTAAACATCAGTTTTCATTAAAAAGATACTTAAGTAGTTATTATGATAGGTATTATTAATTGCAATAACATCTCTTATATCAAAAGTGATAAGGTGACAAATTAAAACGAACACGCGATGTGACTAGTGCCTAAACGAAACAACAGCCGCAATGTATTTATTCGAGATATCTAGAAAAACATTAAAAAAATACAAAATTAATATATTTGTGCTGGCAACACAAATTTTATATATTAAAAATTGAAGATAAACAAGGATGTGTGCAATTATAAGCTTAAAGAATTTAAGCTTTATTATTATGATTACTTATTCATGCTTTTCCAACGTTACTGTAATAAAGCATTGTTATATAACTTAAAGGTTCATAAAATCATCTACTACAGTATAGTATATAAAAACCTAATTGAAAAAGTTACATGGGTGATATTTATTAGCACGAAAACTATAGACTTAGCTATTAGTTTAAAAAATAATTTGTTTGGTCCAATTTTATAAGGTTTTCATAAAATCGTCTAAAGGTTTTGAGGATATGTCGTCGTCGCATTACATATATTTAAAAGAATACTTTTATAATTAATTTCATTTAAAGAGAAGAATTAGGGTAGTGGACCAGTGTTCATCACCAATTTCAATTTCTGGTTAGATGGCTCTTCACCAGTTTTCGACGCCAAAAAATAAATAAAACTTCACTGAAATTTGATAACAGCTGCTAGGAAGCCGGTGGCTTGTATATTTTACTTTTTATTTTTAAGTGCTAATTGTTGCACTGAAGCTGAATTAAATATTTTTAAAATACAATGAAAAAATGTAATGCCTACCCAACCTAGCCAGGAATCGAACCTGGTTCTTCCGCAATCCGGGCGGCTGCACTGACCATTATGCTACCGGGAAGGCTGACGTAAGCACTGAATTTTTTCACTGCTTTTTAGCGGCAGAGTGCCATCCATCCAACGGTTATTGCAACCGATGGCTGTGCAGATTCATCTTTACAGATGAAATATTACCAAAAATTTGATAATACAACGCTATAGTAAATATTACTTTTTATTTTTAAGTGCTTAATTGCTGCACTGAAGCTGAATTAAATATTTATAAAATACAGTGAAAAAATTAAATGCCTACCCGACCCAGCCAGGAATCGAACCTAGGTCACTGACCATTATGCTATCGGTGGTTTGTATTTGATTGTTGTTAAGCTTAAAAATCAGTTTATGGCCCCTATTTAGTGTTTCGATATTTGGTTTCTGTCGAACACTGGCGCCACTGTCCTATTATATTTCATAAAGGCTGTAGATCATAATAAGCCCGATGGATCATTAGAGTAACAGTTTTTTATTACAATTCTAAATTTTGCTTAATTAATAAGTCTACCCAACGACAATATGGATTGCAAAAATATTTGTCATCGAAGATACAGAGTATAAAAAATAATATAGACTTCTACTATAGTCGTTTTATTATGCACTATGTTGTGTATTGTTATTATGCAATCAACATCTTCAGACATATTTAAAACCGATATGGTATGATATACTATAAACTTAGATATATTTTCTAATTGGCACTTATTATTATTTACTCATCAAGAGTTAACAAAACAAGATTAATGTCTGTTATAAGAATATATAAAAGATTTATGCTTGCACTAGATACATTTTAGTACAAGAACTAATTAGAATTAAAACTTCATAGAGACATTTAAAAGTCCTAATATGTTAATAGTTATCAGTGGTACTTTTTACTAAATACTTTTTTTATTCCCGTAAAAAGAATGTATTACATATATAATATACATCTTTTTTAAACGTCACATAGCAAAATTTCTGAAAATGAATATTTTAGTATGTTTGTATGTACATATGTTTATATTTTGTGCTATATTAAAGTTATACACAAAAAAAAGCTAGTTAAGCTATTCTGTGTCCCATGTTTTCGGTTGTTATTTATATGTTAGTTATATTATATATTTTTGGACAAACACTTGATATTCATTTTCATATTATTTCACATATTCATTAAATCTTTTGGCTTTGAATTCAAAGAATCTTATACATTTAGTTACTCGAGTTTCACAATCACAGACATAACACTAAAAGAAAAACACCTCTACACTCAAATAATTAGAGTTTCTATAAGCTAATTATAATTTAATACGCCTCGGCAAGACAGCAACAGTTTTATAGCACACGTTGCTATTTCATAAACAAAATCATGTCAATGATTTTTCAAAAAAATATAAATCTGAAACAATGCCTATAACTAATTTTTATGTTAATATTGGGTAAACATTCATAATATTATGTAGTCATCGGCTCAAAAGTATAAAGTTTCTGTTGAAAAATAGTTTGTATGATGACAGTAACAAAGTAGATTTTAACATTTGTTTTTTTTTGCGTTTCCACCACACATAAGCGAGGTAGCAAATTGGTGCTCGAGGACAAGATTATCCAATAGAATTGCTTCATGTTACACTGGCTTAACGAGGCATGGCAAATAAAGTGATCCTATTGGTGAATTCTACTTCGCACAGCTCTGGGTATCAATACTTTTATTGCAAAACGTTTGCAATGGGTCGGTGGCCGGATTTTAACAATTGACCTGCAGTCCTTATAACAAAATTAGACTTTATACGGTTCTAAGATTTTCTAAATAGTTAGTAATTTTAAATTGTTACATTAGTTACCTAGTTGTTACATATAAGTTTAATTTGTATTATCCTGTACCTTTTTTTGAAAGCAAGTACCAATAAACAATTTTCTATTTGTTTCAAAATCAGACTACCGACACACTTTTGAGACGTTATTGATTTAGCAGACTTTAATTTCAATGACTGAAATCAGATTGAAATCAGATTTGACGGCCTGGTGGAAACGCACACAAGGTTGCATAAGTTCGTCAAGCTTTGGTCTCTTGATAGGAACACACAACGCTGCAGTAAGCAACTCCAACGCAGCGCCATGACTTGTCCTTACCGCAAGCAAGCAAAATATTAATCAAGACGCTTTTCATACGATTAGGTTAGATTTAGGCCACCAGCCGCACTCTAGATACGTTTACGAATTTTACAACGATATTAAATGTACGAATTTAACTCGCACTCACTCATATGAAATGCCAGTCAAAGTCAAAGTGACTGAATCCTTTTTAATGACGTTTATTTATGCAAACGCATGATAAATCCAAGCAAGATGGAATTGATTTCGGACGACGAAACTATATACACGAGCACACGCACGACTAGTTCGCACATAGTGTGCAAGTCAAATACGTACGAAAAGAGCGGCTGGCTTTATTTTCCGACACCGCATACCGCATCGTACGTTCCGGCCAAGAGACTAAGGGTTAGAGTCTATTTAGGCGGAGCGGAGTTGTGTTGAAATCAACCAATAGACTTCCGTAGCACTAAAGAGACGTTAAAATAAAGTAACTCTAGACTTCTTGGAGGGAAAGTGAAGATTCATATATTCAGGTTTTTTCATTTTCTAAAATTAGCGTAATGTCCAATATTAATTGTCCTGCATGTTGGTTTATGGCCCGTTCTCCCTATCCATTCATAGGGAAGGCCCGTGCCCCAGCGGTGGGGACATTAAAAGGGCTGATGATGATGATTATGATTATGATGATGATGATGATGAAAGTTACTTAGATACTAGGTAAATTTGCTAACCGCATGAAGCTTGACTAAAGAAGAAAAACAGTAACTCTATTGGTTGATTTCCACACATCTCATCTCATCTCACAAGTCCGCTCAGCCTCAATGGAGTGTGGTTGCCATAGGTGTAGTAAGCTATTCGAGCAGCACGAGATGCCCTTGCGCGAGGCCGGCGCCGGCGCCCGGCTGTTATATGCTGTCGTAACTGTTGGGGTCGGGCGAGGCGCTGGGCCCGGCGCGCGCCGGCAGCTTGAACCCGCCGATGGCGAACGCCCAACCGTCCTACGCAACGATTATTTAGATAGTTAGACAGACTCTTTATTGCTCACACAACTAAAAACAAAAACAAGAAACAGATACACTAAATCTTAGCGCTATATAGTATAGGCAAAGGCACTACCTTTGGTTTAGGAACCCAAGAAAGAGATTGCGCAAATACAATAGAATACAATACCAGTACATAAATAGACATACATGTATATATATATATTTCTATAAACATACATATAAAACAAACAATAAAAACCTATAACATGTTACTAGCACTCATTGAATAGATGCCTGTGCAGTTTGCAGATATTACCCACTATCGCAAACTTAACAGAACAGATCCACACAATTAAAAAAGTACTTGTAATAAAAATATTTTGATATTGATTTCAATCTTACACTTCATTTGGGCCCTTCAACAAATTTTGATACAAGGCTCGTCAAATTCAAGCTATGCCACTGTCACTAACATATCGTCAGTGAAGTTCTAACAGTGCGTAAGTAAAAAATGGCTACTTTACAGGAGAGCGAAATAACTGTATTAAAGTGTAGTAACAAACATTAGAAGTATATATTTTTGGAAGAGGTACTTACAGTAAACCCTTTGAAGAAATTAAGGACGATGATTTCTGATTAGTTGAAACGTAGCGCGCGTTTGTTCTTTATCGAATCACGATAAAATCTTAAAAGCGCCAAAAATGACTTACGCACTGTTAGAACTTCACTGACGATATGTAACTTCATTATTAGTAAATAGAATTATAAATAATATAGACTTTAGTTTAGTGTCAACACAATATTAGGTGGAAATCTCATGCAATTACATAAAATGTTCAAGAGAAATGAGAATTAAAACTAAGGATAAAAAAGAAAATTTTAATAAGAATAAATAAATATATATACCTGCCCTTGCCAAAGGGAACACAAAAAACAACAAAGGCACTGAGAAACTAGCTTTCTAATCTTTAACTGTGGAAACAACAATGCTGCATTGTTACGATGACTGACCAAGTTAAGATGGTGGCAGATGGCCAGGTAGAAAAACGTTGACGAATGTCTCTATCGGAAAAGCAATATTGAAACTATAAATAGAAATCATGTAAACTTGCAAAAAATTACTTACCCTGACTAGATTAGGTAGATCAGTCCAGAACCCTAGGTTGGGTATGACTTCTATTCCCGTTGCTCCCATGAGGAATTTCTTGGTACAAACTCCCAGGACAAGGTAGAATATGATGAATGAGAACAATATAATGAGTAACGTGGAGCCAAACGACCGACCTGGCTCTTCAATTTGTTTCAGACAGGCATCCCTTGAGTAGAATGTAAGTATCTGCAAAATTGTAATATAAACACTTTGAAAATATTTTCTAATAGACAAAGAATTCTATAACAGACAGCTATCTGCTTAATAAATATTATAAACTAAAATTATAATAAATCACATTTGTATTTAAAAGAAAGCATGTTGCTTTTAAGTTTTGATGATGATGAAATGACCTGAGAAAAGTTTTCGGATACGAGTGGATGACTCTGGGCAAAGACAAAGTATTGTAAGATGGTGGAAGAAGTCTTTACACAAAGCAATATCTCTTAGATTGAGAACAATTAGACTTTTTTTAAAGTTTTATTTAAAAAGTTATAGTTTTGTGGTAAAACATAATATTTGTGTGTTCTTCACACACTTCTAGCTACAAAGGTTATCTTTTGAATAACTTACAATATTAGCAGGATCTTCCAAAGAGGCTACATGCAGTTGATTCTCACCCTGAGCACAAGTTAATTGCACTACAGAATGCCTGCAAAAACCACATAGAACAAATGAGATTGTGCTTATTTTTATATTCAATAAAACTTACATAATAGTCAGTAGTGTTAACTTCCTTCACAGATTAATATTAGCGATAAATTTCTCCAAGTTCTATGTTGTCTGGTTAAGCATAAAGGAGGGATAAAGTTTAGCAGTATGTTGATTATATGATGAACTTGCACCTATCTGTCTAATAAAAATCTGGCTAACTAAAAAAAGTAAAATATTTAATAGATAATAAAATACTTACGAAGGCAGGTTATCATAAATGATTGATTTTCCATCATTAGAGAAGTGCATATTTTCAGTTTGCCCCAAGAAGTTACAGACAGTTCCATTTAAAATATATTTTGTTGTGTTATTACCATCCTGTTTCATAGAGGAGATTACCCGATACAACTAAAACAAATGTTATTTAATTTATTTATTTATTTATAATTTATGTACATACAAACAAATAAGAAGGGGGTAAGAATAGACAAGTACAGGGGCGCTGCTTATTTCACATTGAAATTTCTTCCAGCAGGCCCATAGGAGGAGAAGACACAAAGAAAGGTAGAAAAAGTGTGCACAAAAGAAACAAACAAAGTATAAAATAGTTATGACACAATTTAATAGAAATTAATGTAACTTCTATGAGCAACAAAGTCCATTACATGTTATACTTTTGCTTTATACATTTATATACATATACAATTTACTTAACAATACAATTTGTAATGCTCTTCAGCCATATAGTTGTTATAGATTTGATTCAATTTTATTTTTAAAATATGTATACACCACTTAAGATAGTCAAAAAATAAAATAAAATAAAGTTATGAATTAAGGTATAATCAGTTTATTAAAAGAAGGATTACTACATAGGATTCAACATATCCATCATTGTAAAAGTCAACAAATAAAATGTATTCTTTTGGTGGTAGTGGCTGTTATACATAGCTATCGTTTTCAAGAGCAAAGCAACAGGAAAACGCGCTATCAGAAACCTGTTCGAGAAAAATGTTAATTAAGCCACAAAATTAGCAATATACTCACGGACAAAGGTTTGTCGCATGTGTCACCTGGCAAGTTGGTGCGGTTCGTGGCAACATCTGAGCATGGTTGGAAGTTGTACGTCATTAATATATACTCAGTTGTATCCGTTGTAGGTTTCTCTTGTGTAAAAGCTAGCGTTTGATAGAAAGAAGTCTTAGCAACTGGTGTAAGGTCTACACCGGTGCCATTTGGGAAAACGCATATACACGGAGTTCTCTTTACGCATACTTCCTCAGAATATACAGAGGTCAATAGTAATAACAAATTGACAAGCACTAAACACAATAAATTATTTACAACGGCCATTGCGACCAAAAACAGAAATAATTTTCTGCGTTTTGTTAAGCTGTCAAAACATACAAATCATGATGTCAATGTTTTTTCTTCATCCCTCATTTAAGTTCAACGAAGGGAGCTAATTCATTCATCCAAATCTTTTCCCAAACTCAAATAAACGTGAACATGTAAACTGAGGGCCCACCTCACAGAATGCTGATTTGCCTACCTGGAGCTATTGTGATGGAGATATGAAACCTTATTTAAGCCTTTAAATTCATTGTACCGGATTCCTGGAAGAAGGATGTATCAATTTCGGTGGGCCAAAATGTCAAAAATCGTCTTTTCTGCGTAATCGCATGAATGTACCGAAAATATGACCAATCCAAACCAATGTGACGACATATATGACAGCTACAAATACATTAAACAACTAAAAAAGATAATTGGGACGAAGATATAAGCAATTATTTATTTGACAATGGGTGAACTGAGGGACCACAATCTAAACTTCTAAAATCACGTTAATCTTGCATGAAAATATAAATTAAACAGATATTCTAAGTTATTTAGTCATGCCAAATGCCTCATTTACCAATTAACACCAGTACTTCAATAGTTTTAGAGAAATGAAAAATGAAATGAATGAAAATTACATAATTATGTTTTCCATTGTAGTCGACGTAGGGTGACCATAATTTTAATAATTTACGGATATGTCCCTCCTTTAAAAATATATGCGGGAGAAAATACACTTTTTATCATGATCCCAAAATTAGACCTTTTATAACTAAAAACTCGTTTTATAAATTAACCTGACTAGAAATAGTCACTGCGCCCGCCCGTCGAGTTATCGGATCTTTACAATAGAACAAGCAACGCCACATCCAAACGGTAAGTATACGTACTTTTAGGAGTTCATCATGTAGTTTAAAATTAAAGGAAGAGTCAATAAAACACATAATTGTATATAAAGTTGTCTTTATTCTTAATCTTTTAATTTTTTTCTTTTGAACCTTTTCATATCACAGCACATGTAATGTAGATATACAAGTATATAAGGTCACATAGATTTAAGAGCTATTTCACTTTTGATAACTAATAAAAACTTCAAAGTTTTAATTCTTTTAAACCAATAAGCCAAGTTTAATTAAAGTTTCTATGCTCAAGGGAAATAACGAGTACTTGAAAGTGAAAAGAAATCATTACATTGAAATATTAATATTAATAAAATTATTATTGTTATTATTGTTATTATTAAAAGCATGTAAGCATAGGAGATTTCAATAAAATTGGCTAATAGGTTTGAAAGAATTAGAGCTTTGACGTTTGTATGGGGTACTGAAGTGTGAAATTAATTCTAACGCACACATAAAATACAATCATATAATACCATATAAAATAATGGAAATTTCAATTTCGGCCGTAGGGCTTGATTCTAATTTTGGTCCAAGATCGTCATAGCAGAGCCAGTTATCATTGTCACTTAAAATATGACATTTATAATGTCCCATGATGTTAACATCTGTTTTGCCTACAAATATAAGATATCGAATTATCGATGTTAACAGTTAACAGCGATGTCATCATCTACATTTTGTAACATCGGTCATCCCTTTCCCGCTGCCGCTTTATCAAAACGAGAGAGTAGCGATAAGCGATTGTTGAAAAAAAACTATCGAATGAATCGATATTCAAATTCTCGATTGTCGATTGATACCTAACGAAAAAATATTTGAATAAAAAATAACAATCGAATGAAAATTTTAAAATAGAGTGAGCGAGAGTTGCAGTGCGGTGGAGTGTTGGAGAGTGGAGGCTATAGAGGGAGAAGGTGTCATTACGATTGCTTGCAACGATTATTAAAACTTTAGTTAATCTCGGTCAAATGTACTACTACTCGCACGCGTGTAGCTTCCATCATCCGACGTCAATCGGTAAAAGTGAGTGTGTTATATCGTATTTCGTATTAATGTAGCGCTTCATTGCGCTAGTCCTGCACGCATTGTATCGTAGTGGCGCCAGTGCTTGACACAGTTTTCGTCACCAAAAAACAACAAAGATTTTCATTAAATTTTTACGGAATGACAGCTAGGAAGCAGGAGGTCAGTATTCTATTGTTACTGAAGACTAAAATCAGTTACCTGACTCCTATTTTTAATTATCTCACCTAGTGTGAGTTTTATTTACTATCCATTCGATTACGTTTAAGAAAACGAAAATTTATATTACCTAACTTTAACTCTTCTCGTATGCGCCAGAAGGCGCTGCTTCAATGCCGTAGTATTTCTCGTTTTTGTAAACGTGATCTAATGTCAAAAATAACTCACACTAGGCACTCTGGTTCCTGTCGAACACTGGTACAACTACCCTAGTTACAATTTACATTCGACGAACTATCGAATAATTTTGGTTCTTATTCGAACACAATCGTTTAACAAATTATTTCAATACCTACTTTAATTGTTTTTGACAATAATCGCCCATCGTTACAACAAACTGCAGCTAGCAGCCTTTATTATGTAAGAGTATTCCAGAGTATCGAGTGTGAGTTTTGTTAACTATCGGTGCATTCATTCGATCACGTTAACGAAAATGAAAATTTGTAGAGCAAAATTTATTTCTTCTCATATGTCGCCAGGAAGCGATGCTGCTTGCGTGTATTTGACCGTACAGCAATTTTTACTTATCTCGAAATAATGACCCCATTTCCAAGCATGTTGAGGAAAAAAATTAAGGTGTCCTGCTTGAAGTAATTTTAATCATGGTCACCCTACGTCGACTACAATGGAAAACATAATTATGTAATTTTCTCTAAAACTATTGAAGTACTGGTGTTAATTGGTAAATGAGGCATTTGGCATGACTAAATAACTTAGAATATCTGTTTAATTTATATTTTCATGCAAGATTCACGATGATTTTAGAAGTTTAGATTGTGGTCCCTCAGTTCACCCATTGTCAAATAAATAATTGCTTATATCTTCGTCCCAATTATCTTTTTAAGTTGTTTAATGTATTTGTAGCTGTCACATATGTCGTCACATTGGTTTGGAATGGTCATCTTTTCGGTACATTCATGCGATTACGCAGAAAAGACGATTTTTGACATTTTAACCTCTAAATCCATGTAGACTGAGGGCCCACCGAAATGGATCCATCCTTCTTCCAGGAATCCGGTACAATGAATTTAAAGGCTAAAATAAGGTTTCATATCTCCGTCACAATAGCTCCAGGTAGGCAAATCAGCATTCTGTGAGGTGGGCCCTCAGTTCACATGTTCACAAATAAACACTTACTGAATAAAACTCTAGCCCTCTTACAAATAAAACGAATATAAGCTTGAAATAGTTATTTAGTATTTTGTCTCTCTATAA
Organism: Eudonia mercurella; assembly: GCA_963082485.1. NCBI lineage: Eukaryota > Metazoa > Arthropoda > Insecta > Lepidoptera > Crambidae > Eudonia > Eudonia mercurella. The sequence continues at coordinate 2,126,350 of OY720036.1, read as the reverse complement.
ACGATTAAAAATTAATTTTGGTGACATAAACAAGTTGTGGCGCGGAATAGTGCACGTTCACCTTTAAATAATAAAATTCATCTAAAAAAAATACATCTCAACCACAAGAAATGTGAAAGCCACTTTAAAAAAAAATTCATAGCGCTACTTGTAACTCGTAGAGCAAAGCACGAACAATGTAATTTTTGCTGGGTACTTAATATTCTTTTACGATGACATAATACTTATCTGATTATTTTTATTTAAATACAATGAAAAACACTTAGACACACGCCAATAAATTTAGTGTAGAACGTGTAGAACACACTCAAAACATATGAAAATAATCCATAGAGGAATAACCTTCCTTTTCTTATATTGTCTATGCCATGAATGATAAATTGACACTATATCCTCAGCTTTTGTCTATGCTTCTTTCAGGTTTCCATTTTGGAAGAAGTCGGCATAAATTGCAAGGAATTAATTGCCTGGAACTTGCCTGGTTTTGTTAAAGCTCCGTACTACGCACATAATTTAAATGTCGTAAGTATTTTTGTCAGAAGGCAAACAATAGTGTTTACTATGATGATGATACATTAGATGTAGAAAATGGCATACATGATACTAAAGGCTACGTCGCGTCGTCGTCGTGACGACGCAAACTAGGCTTAATATTATTTCTTTCATTATTATTGATAATTAGTGATGCAGTCTTGTTAAAAGGACAAAGTACAGTCAGCGTCAAAATTATAATGACACCACGGGGTTTGTCAAATGTATTTAGTTATAATAATTGTTAACTTGTAGTTAGAGTCCAGATAAGCTTACTTGCTAGTAATTAGAAAGTTTTACTTAATTTTTTTACTAAAGTAAATTATTTTTGTAGTGAAACGAAACGAAGGGTTTCCTACGATCAACTGATAACGCTGTGGAAGTTTTTAAACTCCAACCGAGATGTGGCAATGGGATATAATAAATCAACACTAGCAAGGAGCCATTCCCGGATGATGTGGACGAGGGTGACCCACTCTCTCAATTCCTTCAGTGGTGGCTCCATCAAAGACTGGAGGGGGTGGTCTACTGTAAGACTTATCGTTTTTTTGATGTATTTTTTTTTCTTTTCTAGGTAGTTAATTAGTAATTACCTCCTGCCTGTCCAGAAGGTTCGCGGTTCACGGCGCCGCTGTGGTCTAGTGGTTAAACAGGACCAGTGAACTCTGACCTGAAGACTCCAAGTTCCCGGGTTCGATTCCCAGCGACGGGTATTATTATACTCGATTTAGTTGGTTCGAGAATACGATATTTTGTGGTTTATTCGTTATCAAATGTTAAAAAACTAAAACAGACAGCCAGGGCAGTTTGGTCAATTAAATGGCATCGCTTTTTGTTTTGTGAAAAATGGTTTTTATGACTTATTTATATCTGGTTGAAACATTATCCAATTTCGTCGATAGGTAACCTTTTATATCTACTAGTGGTCATTCGACCGTTTCAGAATAATTAAGTACTTAATTGTAACACTGAAATTAATATAAATTTTATATTTCCAAATATAGGTAAGTACAGGCCTACGAGTACAATAATTATACCAAGACGAAGTTTTCTCTTCACGTATTGTAATAGCATAAATTATAATAGCACCAGTATTCGATACAATTACCCCAGTGTTCGAAACTAGTTTTTGACGCCAAAAAAAATACCTATAGAATGTCATTGAATTTTACTGTATGGCAGTAAAACAGGTCTTCTGTACCTTTTCATTTGTCGCTAAGTCGAAAATCTGTTGCCAACCCCTACTTTTAATAGTTAAAGCAAAACAAGTGACAAACACTGGAGCCACAGCAGGGGTGCTACTACCCTACTTACTTACTTAGTGCAATTATTAGAATAGAATAGAAAAACATTTATTCAGTATCACAAAACAACATTATAACAAGTAAAGCATTCATAATTAAGATGACATGGTATATGATACTGAAAAGGAAAAAAATATACAAAAATAATAATAGTAAAAGAATAATTAATTATTTATTCTACCCTAAATAAATAAATAAAATACAAATGTTCTAAATTGCTTTCAGTATTGGGTTGATTACAAAGCAAAATTGAAAAAGAAAATCGCTCAAGCGCGCACTGCTCAATCGGAGACAGATGACAATCAATCCGAAGCGGTGCACCTGAGCGAGGTAGAACAACAGTTCGCGTTGATATTAGAAAAAAACGAGGGTTTGGGTTTGCCTAACGCCAAAGTAGAACCATGTTCAAGAGTAAGTTTTATCCTATAATACAGTGTTTTTTAACTTGGCCAGTATGAGGAAGTCTGAAATCATAAGAGATACAGACAAACTGTCTTAGGAACCATCTAGTATTTTTTAATCTAAGTGTGAAAACAATTTTGGCATGTTGGCATAATTTTTTTGATAAAGTGTGAGTGGTACCTATATAAAAATGAGTTAAATTGATATATTTTTTTTACGCGTAAAAAAGCAGTCTATAAATCGTATAAAAATATTATCTAATATTTGTAGATGTAAAAGAAAATAAGTGCACTTGCTAAATTTTTTTGCCTGTTCTTCTCAGCGCAAGGTCTCTTGCCGTTAATTTTGAATTTTTTGAATTTTGTAGTCTAAAAAATACGATACGATATAATTTTTTGAATTGAGTTTTTATTGTTTATTAACTGAATTAATAATATTGATTTACTTTGAGAGTGAATCCTCTGTACTTGTATGTACTATGTATTAGGTATATAATTAATTATTTCAGTGGCATAGTCAAATAATTTACAGCTGTTCGCCCCAGACAGTAGTGGCGCCGCATCACCGACGACGCTGCCCGAATTTATTGATGTGACGTCAGCTGTTCACATCGATGGCCATGGAATCGGGGATGAGGAAGAGAGTGAGCATGACGAGAAGAGCGAGAAGATCCTCCTCCTTGTAGGCGGCGACCAAGCAGTGTCTCCAGGGACAGAAGCTAAAATGAGTTCGTACTTTCATTATTCATAGTAGGGTAGAGGTAACAATGTTCGACAGGAACCTTTCGTAATTTTTTTTCCTTTAAACATTTAGTGCCTTTTAAATAAACAGAGAATAATCTCCGAATAGTTATTCCGTGTTTTTTTCCTGTCAAGTAAACGCCGTTTTAAATAAATAGGCAAGCAACTGACTTTATATTGCAACATTGCAACATATTATTATGTATACAGACCATAATTATGCTTTCTAGCTGTCAGTAAAATAAATGGAATTCGATGTTTTTTTTTGGCAAAACTGTGTCGAACACTGCAAAATACCACAGACCAAATAGGTATCTAAAACGTCTGGTATACCATGTATCTCTCCTTTTGTCCTGTGCTGTCCGCATGCGGCTATATTGGTTTGTTTCAATTTTCATGAACTTAATTCCAAACGCGAATAGATTCATACAGATGCAGTCTGTAGCTAGTTTAAGCAAAGGTACTGCATGTATTGACTTTAAAAAAATATCAAAACGCTTCTGTAGCCCAGTGACCGAAGGTCCTGGGTTCAAAGTGTGTTTCGGATTTTTCCATGCATAGCCTGCGTTCGTAATCACCAACCCGCATTTGGCAACCGTGGTGATTAGGTAAGCCATAATCCATTGTGGTGATGATTTGATTTCAATGATGGAGCAATTCTTCGCCCAGCAATGAAAACTGAAACACTGTTTCACTTTTTACTACCAGAACGGTAGACCGTTCTGGTAGTAAAAAAGTCATCTTAGCTCTAGTACTCCAAGTAATCCAAAGGTCGTGGGTCCGTTTCTCACTCGAGTTTCCTGACACTGGTTGATTTTTTCTAGTACTATTTAAGATTATTACACTTACAAATGTACAGAGAATAAGCTCCGAATAATTATTCCGTATTTTGTTCCCATCATGTAAACTTCATTTCAAATTAGAGTAAAAAAGAGACAAAACACGGAATTACTATTATTCGAAGATTATTCTTTGTTTATTATCCTATATATATATCCTATCCCTTGTACTAGGTACTTAGTTATAGTTACAATGGCCAAATATATGTTTAAAATATTTTGTTTCTGTCTCAAAGTATTAGCCAAAAAAGACAGTACCTACCTATCAGTATTTTTATATCGTTTAGTGGTAAAGCAGTATGTGTATAACGCAAATGTTTGTTGCTACAGTGTCAGTAAAAGTTGCACCTGCAGCCACTCATGACGGGGCGGGGCCGCGACGTTTGCGCAGATCCCACCTCCTATACTCCCAAGACTCGGCTCGAAGATCGATGGCAGAGTCGTCGGCAGCACGACGCCGCAACGAGATTGCCGCAAGAAACTCGAACACCCTTGCAAGCATTTTAAACGCTTTGAATAAGATGGTCCAGATTTTTGAAAAGACAAGTGAAAGGTAAGACTGTGAAGAAAGGAAACCGTTTTCGATTTGAAATGAACCCTAGAATAAGATGCTAGTGTGTGCAGCGGGTTCCTTTTGATCGCCCATACACACTGCTGGATATACATTTTCTAATAAATTGTGTAATTTCTCCATGATTTGTAGCAACACTGATTTTCTTTAAAATTAAAAATTGGTTTTAGATTTAGTTTTGGTTTGTCACCATTTAGAGTGTTTAGATTTGTTCAAAGTGCCACGATGATGTAAATTTATTGTAATTAGTTAATTCTTAAGTTAATGTCATGTATAATAATATTTTTTGTATTATCTGTGCTTATTTTTTTTCGAGATTAAACAAAATATTATATAATTATATAAAATTAACACTTAAGCATATCCCTTGTAATTTGTTTGCTGTTAACTTCTTTGATCAATACTGTGTACAATTTGTAATTGGGATATAGATTTATCAGGTAATTTAGCACACGTTTAATGTAATAATGTATTAGTCTATATTCTGTATTTTGTACCTTACTTAGTAAAATAAAATAAATAAAATATCATAAAGGAATAAAGAGCTTTAACCTGATCCTTTATGGTAACATTAACTTTTTTTTGTTACAGGCCTCCCTCTCCTACCACACCGACGTCAGACGCAACGCCTTCCGAAAGGGTTAGATCTAACGAGACCCTAGAATCTCCTTACCAACTTGACGCCAAACGAATGCGCCTTGAAACAAGCGATGTGGCACAGGTGGTTCCAGAAAACCAGTCCATCGCCATCGCAGTTGACCCTCCACGAGATATGCGAGTCGACGAAGCCGAATACATTAAAAAGTCTCTGGGCCAAAGCATTGTCCAAGCTATCGATCAAGACGAAGAGTTTATTCCAAAGTTAAGAGGATTTCCGCAGCTTATGGACGGGGCGCTATTTATGTGGTGCGACACTGCACCTTCCGTAGACTGGATAAGAAAACAGGCAGACAAAATCAAACTGCCAACGTCTCCCAACTGCAACCTCAAGGTTGTACTTCAGTCCGAAAAGCTTTCGAGAATCAGAGCAGCTCTCTTTGTCCCTGATTACGAGGGGGAGGTGGGTAAGCTACAAAAAATCTTGATGCGACAAAATCCAGAATATGATATGGCAAAGTGGTCCCTATATCGTGCCACTCCTAGTCGGTGGGAGACCAAGGGCATGTTCCTGGTCCTCGGTATCCCACAAGAAGATGTAGCTAAGCTGATGGCGAGAGAACGACGTTGCGCCTATAGTATTGGTTCTGTGTATGTCCGTTTCTTTGTTGACGGCGCTCTTCAAGACAAACCTCCAGAAATACTATCACAGGAGAAAGCCACTGAATCAGCATCAACCAGAATCTCTTATGCGATCAATTCGAGCAAAGATCAACATGACGAGGACGAAGCTCTTTTCCAAGGCTTCCGCGGTTACGTCAATTCTATGGAGGGCAATAACGGAGACGTGTGGCACAACCCTACGACATCAAGGGAGGCACCTAGCGATCGCTCCCTTTTCGGATAAGAAAAGAGACAAATGAACATCCAGCGAGATACGCCGGCGGAAAAATTCTAAAGGGTTCATATTAACCAGGCACGGTTGGTGCCTTCAGCACATCTAAGTGGCTACAGCTACCCCATGCCATTGCTATAAGCAGTACCGGATTAACCTAAAGGCAAAAAGGCATGGCATATACTTATTTGGCCCCGTGACGTTTGGGCGCCCCTCGATCAGAAAAAAAAGGTTTTTTTTCGCTAAGCCTAGGTAGGGGCCACGAAACATGCAGTGCCTAAGAGATATACACGGCTTAATTCGGGTCTGGCTACACCGTTGTACTGGCCCAGATGCCTTAATTGTAGATAAATAATCGACATCCAACAGGAAAACTGGGCAGTTGAATGAATGCACAATACATTGACGTGCATAAGTGCAATTTATTTATATGCCTAAATTGAATAAAGGATTTTCATTTCATTTCATTTCGTTGTTGTTTAAGTACAAGCTTTTGAAACAATTTTGTTTTAAATTGTTGACGATAAGAAGAGTGGAGAGGCTGCGTAGCAAAGTTATGGCAGATGTTTTAATGAATATTTACTAAGTTATAATAAATTTATTATTAAAAATATTTTCATCAACATCCATTTTCTTTGCGTAACTAAACCAGTATTGCATCAGCTATTCATTTTTACCTAAACCATGAATTAATACCATGAATATTCCTTTTATTCCTTAGTTGACGTTTTCGTGCGGTTAACACATTGACTGCCGCACTCATAGACGTCAATTATCATTAATGATTGATTACTTATAGTAGGTACCTACAATTTTTCTGTCGAAAATGTGCTTATTACGTCACTGTTGGAGATTATTTTACAATAGACAATTATAGGTGCTAAGTAATGTTGACGTCTATGAGTGCGGCTGTTAGCCAGAAACCGCAGACGTGACTTAACTTTCCCTTGAAACTTCATGACTATGTGTTAGCATAGCCGACGGGCTCCGCTGAAAATCAGCATTGCTTCAGGGCCCGGCGGCTGCCCCATTTCAAAACCTAGTAAGGAACATTTTTTGTAAAAAGAGGTTTTTGCATTAATCTTCCAAATATTGTAAGTCCCTACACAATACAAAAACACCAGCATTGATATCTAAGATATAAACATAGATATTGAAGCAAATATATATAATATATAAAATAAAAATAATATAAAATAAAATATTAAATATACACATAAATCAATACATCAATAACATTTCATGTTTCGTATTTTATATATTATACAACCGAAAGATTTTTCTTACCCAAGATAAATATTTTTCGAAGGCTAACCTATTTTACGTTTATATGCTCTCCTGTAAAATTTGCTTTTAGGTCCTTACTAGGTTTTGAAATGGGGCAGCCGCCGGGCCTGGGCATAACGTAACACATTATCCGTACGTACCTACGTAGAAAAGGGTGCCTAGTGCAAGATTAATTCGCCATTGACCAAGTTGAGAAAAAGGAGAAATTGTAGATATAAGTCTAATTGTAACTCTCCTTGTGTTCCGTCCACTCTAAAAGGAAGCTCAGCTTTGAATGAAACTAGCACTTGGTAGGCACTTGAATTTAAATTAGGGACTTTAAAATACTGGAAATAAGAAGAGGAATGGAATAGAATGGAATAAACCACAGAGTCCATATACTATCTTTCCTAGTATTATTCGGTCGGAACCACAACAATTATATTAAAATGAGATGTCACACAAGCACACCCCACTTATGATATTTTTTGTATAAGCTATCTACCCGACGAAGGTAGACGAAGGCATGGACATTAATTAGTCTTAGAGCATTAATGATATTAGTTAGTCGTGGGAAAAACGTATCCCTAAAAAGATTGGAACATTTGCATCTGCATCAGTACAATGTTCCGAATCAGTGATATGTTTCATTTGGATCAATTGGAACATCGAGTTTTTTGAAACAGAGTAACTTAATATTCACGCAGAATTGTGTCAGATGTGGAACTTGCAACTGAAACCACGTCGATTTTTTTATTATGATGAATTTTTTTGTTTACTGAATATCTTATAACAAAGAATAAAATAGATTTTCCTTCTTAGGTACTTTTTCAGGCTTAGGACTGAAAGCTAGTTTATCTACTAACATGTTGGTAGCTGGCGTATTTTAAAATCGATTTTATATACATTGATTGTCATATACAAGTATGTACACACTACAATACATATCTACATATTAAAATAAAAAAAAAGGTTTTTGAGACTTTATCGTCTTTTAAAGTCGTTCGACGGCTATTTAGACTTAGGCCAGCACTCTTATCATTATATCGTTATTTCAGTCACTCTTCCACAACATCACGTACACTGTTGCGCGCGAAGTTCGCTTTCGCTTCTCTCTCAACAGTTCATCACTCGCTCTTGTCGTTCAGTCTGTCGGCTCGTCGCCGCGTCGCGTTCGTCGCCTCGTCGGCCGCAGTGAGCGAGTTCCAAATGAAACATTTTACACTGGGCAACTGTTCCGAATCAATCATATCAGTTTCATGTTTCGGAACACTGAGTCGTTTCCCTAAAGAGCGACACACGTCTAATATTAGTCCATATGGTAAGGTATCGTGGTCACAACTGACGGACGTGTTTCTTGGTCATGTAAAAACAAATTATAAAAAATAAATGACAGTGTCGGCTTCTGTCACTGTCATTTGTGATCGTGTGTGTGTCAAAAAATCAAAAAGCAGCAGCCAGCAGATTTGAGTTGAGTAGTTGGGCAGATCTATGATGAGTAGATTAAAATAAAATTATATTTTAAGTAATAAGTTTGTAATAACTCATTACAGAATGTCGGATAAAAAGAAGAAAATATTCACTCCAAAGGTATGTAGGTACTTAATCATATTTATTCAGATATTTAGTGTTTGGTAAATCAACGTTTTCGCAAAAATAACTTATTGCTTAGTAGTAGTTATTACGTGCCTATTATACTACTTACTCTTTTGATTTTGGCAGTACGTCATGTAGTAAACACAGATTTACAATTTCAGTTTTATCTAAAAACTTTACATAAGAACTTGTGTATCTCGCTTAGGATCAGTTTTATCTAAAAAATTTACATATTGATCAGAGAATTTGTGTATCTCGCTTAGGATCCTATAGTGCCTCGAAGACCTATGATCCTTAAATCTGATCGTGAGACATCCAAAGATCAAGCAAAGGAGAAACATGAGAAGGAGAAACCTCCCACTATAATACTTAAAACAAGAGAACATAGTACTCCAAAAGAAGAAAGACCACAAAGCCCTAAGACGCTTAGGACACCAACATCAGAAAATGAAGGCATACATCCTTCTAAGATAGCTCAAAATGAAAAGAATGAAAAGAAAGGTAATTTATGAAAATAACATTAAATGAAAGTAATTATTAATGAGATTCTTACTATGTTTATTGTTATTGGATACTTAAAAAAGACAAATAGTATATCCCAACACGCTCTTAAAAAAATTTGTTTCCAGATCACAAGCCCAGTCCACCATTGAAACAAATGACTGAACCAATAAAATTATTGGATGAGAACTTAGAGTTCAATAATGCTGCTCTAGAATTTCTTAATGATTCTAGTACTAATTATCTGGTTGTAGGTGTCATTGGTAAGTGTTACAAATATTATGTAATGTAAAAAACCAATTTTATTGTAAATAATTTTATGACACAAAAAGTGTTCAAAATATTCCACAAATGGGATCTAAATCAGCACTGAGAGAATAATCAAGAGTATTATGAGGCAGAGTTGTTTAATCATTGTAGGGCTCTGTTGACATATTGGTCACCATAATTTTAACCTGATTTATTTGATATCAAAATACCCAAAGGTCCCGACAATATCCAGGTCAGGCAAAGTGATTTCGGATATTTCGATGCATAGCCCCGGTTTGTGATCACCAATCCGCATTTGGCAAGAGTGGTGATTAACCCATTTCCCATAATTGTAGTGATGACTTGATTTCAATGATGGAGGCCTTTGCCCAGCAGTGGGACAGCCATAACTTTAATTTAAGATATGATTGAAAGCATTTAAGGTAAGATCATTTCAATGTGTTGCTAAGTAGTATTTAGATTTTAATGTCCTCCTTAATTAAAACATGTATGTAACATATTATAAGCATAAATTATTGCAGGAACCCAAGGTGTTGGAAAATCAATGATCATGAATTTGTTGACCCAAAACAACCATACACAAAATCTTTGTGGTTACATATTGCATTCCCATGAGATAAACGGAGAGAATGCATTTAATTTGAATGAAGTTACTTCTCTGGAGAATCAGATCGAAGTGTTAGATTTGGCAGAAGCATCTGAGAAAGGTTTTGAGAAGACCAATATAGATTTTAAATTCAAAATGCAAGACATTGAACAGATTGAGAGAGGAGTTCATTGTACCAAAGGTTTGATTTTTTCTTATTTTTTTTTTAATTGTATTTATTATCTTTAGTTATTATAAAATGTTGATATTATTGTAATTAACATGATCTGTACTTAAGACTATCAATAAGACCTATCATGAATATTGATTCATGGTAGGTGGGCATATATCATAGTAAATATACACATATTTTGATTTGATTTGATTTGATATAGGAAAACGGAACTCGATGGCGCAGTCGTAATCAAGTTGACTACTTAAGGGGGTGCAGCGCGGACGCAAAACTGCGAGTTTCAAGTTTCTTTATGATAGCGAGCGAGTGGCGCGTGGCAGTGGTGTGACAACGGCGCACGACTACGAATACGAACGCACACTAATATCTGTACAGAGTAGGCTGGTGATTTAATTAGAGCAATATTTACTTTCTTAAAAGGGTAAAAAATAAGAAAAGTCTTAATATTTTCATATTCATGTTTTTTTATTGAAAGATAAGACAACAGTGACCTGCGGAATATCAATACAAACATTTTGATGTCGGATTATTGTTTCATTTGTGCTATATTTACAAAGTTTCTAAAGAAATAAGTTTTTAGATATCATTATTTTACGAATTGTTTATGCAGTTTCTGGGTATTTGTTTCAAATTCCAAGACAACCATGACCTTGTGAACGGATCAAGCTAACCTATACTAGTCCTTTTAATGTATAAGACCTATTCAGCGCCTAGCACCAGTGACTTAAAAACACGTAAATTTTCAAATTCCGCGCTGCACCCCCTTAAGATACTTTTGCAAAGACCATTCATTTGATAGTGACATAAAATGTATTACCTCGAGCACCTCCATCCTTAACAGCCACTATGTAGGTTTATGGCCCTTAAAATGAGTAAAATTAATGAGTGGGAACGTAAAATGAGCTGGTGATGATTATTATGTGTGACAGCTTTTGCTTTTATTCTTGCTTCATAGCATCAACATGTATTTTGATAATTAATAAATAGATTCCGAATCTAACTGCGTTTTACATATCATCATCATCATCAGCAGCTCTTTATATGTCCCCACTGCTGGGGCTCGAGACTTTCCTATGGGTGGATAGGGAGAACGGACCATAAACCACCACACGCACCCAGTGAGGATTGGTGGTTGTTAACAACTGCCAATGCAGCCGGGACCAACGGCTTAACATGCCTTCGGAAGAACGTTTTACATACATAATAATGATGATGTTTTTTTTTGAGAGAGTTTGCTGATTGCCACTGGGCATTTCAGCTTCACCGAGCTTTTTTAGGGGCGGCGAGAAACTTAGAGGGTTCCTCAAACTGTATGAAACGAAGCACTGTCAGAAGTTTTCGAGAGGGAACGACTCAGCACTAGTGCGTGTCCCGGCGCCCTACTAAATTCTCTGAGGAGTTTGGTGAATGATGATGGTGGTGACTGTTTCAGGAGTGGACATGTACGTGACTCCCGACCGGGTGATCCTGCTCGACTGCCAGGCGCTGTTCTCGCCGTGCCTCATCGAGGAGTCGAGCGCGAGCCCGGTGACCGCGCGCAGTGCCAACGTGGTCACGGTGGACTGTCTGCAGGTGGCTTCGTACCTGATGGCGGTCTGTCATGTACTGGTAGCGGTGCAGGACTGGTTCACGGACTACAACTTTTTGAGGTTAGTTATAGATATAAGCCATCAAAAACAAACATGTTAAAAAAACCAAGTCTCGCAACTCAGTTCTTCTACCATAAAAAGTTGTGAGATCCATGTAATACCAAGTCGGTTAATTTATTCATTTATTAAAGTTAAGGGGGTGCAGCGCGGACGCAAAACTGCGAGTTTCAAGTTTCTTTATGATAGCGAGCGAGCTGAGTGTGGCAGTGGTGTGACAACGGTGCACGACTACGAATACGCACGAACACTAATATCTGTACAAAGTAGGCTGGTGATTTAATTAGAGCAATGTTTACTTTCGTAAAATCATAGGCGTTTGGGTAAAAAATAAGAAAAGTCTTAATATTTTCATATTCATATTTTTTAATTAAAAAATAAGACAACAGTGACCTGCGGAATATCAATACGAACATTTTGATGTCGGATCATTGTTTCATTTGTGCTATATTTACAAAGTTTCTGAAGAAATAAGTTTTCAGATATCATATCTTCTAACCTTTACGTATTGTTTATGCAGTTTCTGGGATTTTTTTTCAAATTCCAAGACAACCATGCCCTTGTGAAAGGATCAAGCTAACCTACACTAGCTGCCGGAACACAATAATGCTACAAACATTGATGATGGCGACATATTTCTGACGACCTTCGTAGCCGAGTGGCTTGCACGCCGAACTTTGGGCGGTGCTAACTCTGAGGTCCCGGGTTCGGCTCCCGGTCGGGTCAATGTCGAAAACAAACTTTTCGATATTGTGTCGAGTCTGGGTGGTACCGTCGTTGTTTCTGATTTCCATAAAACGAGTGCTTTAGCTACTTACCTTGGGATCTGAACAATGTATATGATGTTGTGTAATATTTAATCATTTCTAATATAATAAGATGGTGGTAGCTAGCCAGGCGGACAAACAGCCGTACCAAGAAGTTACCCCTTTCGAAGGCAATAGCAGCTATGTTGCCATCAAATATTGAACTTTGTGCACTTGGAATTAGATTGAAAACGTATGAAAATCTAAAACTGTATTTCCCGTGAAAGGATTACTTAGAAAAGTTGTAGTAATAGTGGTTGTATTTGAATATTAGTATGTTTGCAGGTACTTGCAGGCGGCGGAGATGCTGAAGCCGTCGCTGTGGGCGTCCGCGCCGCAGGACGGCGAGCCCGCGCCCGGCGACGCGCAGCCGCACTTACTACTGCTGCACAACAGGTGGGGTATTCTTGTGTTTAAAGTATACAATGGCTAAATACGCGTTTAAAATATAGTGTCTCTGGTAAATTTGATTTAAAAAAAAACTTTTTTCATTATATTTTATAAATATTTGAAATAAATAATAAAGTTTACTATAGCGTTGTGTTATCAAATTTGTGGTATTTCATCTTTAAAGATGAATCCGCATAGCCAATCGGTTGCAATAACCGTTGGAAAAAAACAGTGACAAAATTAAATGCCTACCCGACCCAGCCAGCTAAAAGCAGTCAAAAAAAATCAAAGCTGTCAAAAAAAACCAGTGCCTTACGTCAGCCTTCCCGGTAGCATAATGTTCAGTGCAGCGGATTGCGGAAGACCCAGGTTCGATTCCTGGCTGGGTCGGGTAGGCATATAATTTTTTCATTATATTTTATAAATATTTAATTGTGTAACTATCTAATAATGTTAGCTAAAAAGTGACAGCATTTGTTTTGAGCATTGTCTAACTTTAGCCATCGTTTCATAGTAAAGCAGATAAATATACTGTTTAGATACGAGATATTACTACAATTTGTTTATTAGAAAATTACCTCCTTACCGCACGCCTTGGACAATCTAGTAGGGCACCCCGCTACACACGACTTTAAAGTTTATACTGACACCCCCCACTAACCGTATCATAAAGTAGGTGTCAGACATCCTTGCGCATGCAGGGTCCATCTGCGTCAGGTCATAACGCCAGATCAGGACGCGCCGAAGTGCATTATTCATCCGGTACTTTTAAGACTTGTGTCTCGAGCGAGTTGCCCTGTGGACACGTATAGTCCACTACCTAATATGGAGATAGGTTACCGGAGCTGTAAGCTCTAATCTAATCTAGTAGGGTAATCGACACGTAAACGCCATTCCCTCTAGTAATCTTCTGAAAATGTGAGATTTAACGGCTTAAAGAACGTTTACGTTTCTCGCCGCCTACAAAAAAAGGACACCTGCAGACAAGGCTTACCATTATCTCTTAAAACAGTTGGGCACAAACAATCATTAAATTAATAAAAACGTATAGTGATATTATATAACAAAACCGGTCGTTGTAGAGTTGGGGAGGCCTTTGTCCAGCAGTGGACGTCTTTTGGCTGAGATGATGATGATGATGATGATGATGATGATGATGATGATGATGATGATGATGATGATGATAGTTATATTACACAGATTACAAATTGAAGTTATTGTTGTGAAAACGTGATGAGTGTAGCGGCGCTTATACACGCGTCTCGTTTTCACAACCGCAATAACACTGGAGCTGAGCTGAGCTGAGTCGAGTTGTGTGGAAATCAACCTATAGAGTCCCTTAATTTAAACAGCTCCTCTCAGCTCTGCTCCAGTATTGGTTATTTCCCACACAGCACCAGCTCCGCCCAACTTCAATGGAGTGTCACTCTTAGGCCGCAGGATGCACTTTCCTTTTTGACACTTGTGTACGCTGAAGCTTTTTGCGACTCCGAGTTACGTAGGACTCTCCAAGCAGCTTTCCAGCTTTCTAGTAGCCAGTGGCGTAACTATAGGGTGGCAGGGCTGGCAAAATGCCACGGGCCCCGGGCCATAGGGGGCCCCCAGCCCGAGAGGCCGCGAGCTCAGAAGTAACCTAACATTTTTAACAAAACGTAGTTAATATTATAAATTTTATACAAGAACTTAAAATCATCTAAAGTTACTCATCTTTATATATATAATGACTTGTCCTGACTGACTGATTCATCATCGCCGAGCCGAAACCGCTGAAGCGAATAAGATGAAATTTGGACTGTAGATTAATTGAGTGACGTAATCAGCCACTAAGGATTTTACGGAAATCATCCCTTAAAGGGGTCAAATAGAGGGAGAAAGTTTGTATGAAAATCCGTCCGTTTTAAAGTAAAATACATGAAAATTGGTATTTGGCTTTTTGAAAAGAAATAAAGAATGACGTGTCTCAGGAATTTCGTTTATTTTTCTTTAAATGAGTAAAAAAGGGAAGAAGTTATTTTTGGAGAAAACGTTATTTTTAAAGTAAGAACTATAAAATGGATTATTTTAATAGATAATTAGATTTCTCAATAAAAATAAAGAATTACGTGTTTTAGCATTTTTCGAAAAACATTCCCTAGATAGATGTAATAGGGGAGGAAAATTGTACGGAAAACTGTAATTTTTAAAGAAATTATGAAGTGTTTTAGAGTTATCCCTATTAGACCAGGGCTGAAGCCTTTGAAAATGGTAAAAAGAGAAACAAAATCATAGTAGGATGAAATCCATTGGAAATGGAAGAGAATATAACAAAAAAGAAACGAAAAATAATTTACGGGCGATCTGAGATCGGGAAGTGGATGGGGGGTTTAAGGGTAAAAACAGTTTATCTCGATTTCCGGCAACACTTCAAGTCCTATGGAAAAATATTAAATGGCAAAGTTGTGGGTAATTAAACGATCTACAACTTTTATATTTACACTTTTTTCACATAACCTCAAAATTGATGTGAAAAATTTAAATAACCAAGTTTTTGGTTTTTTTTTATCTTTTACAAAAAAAATATTTTTTTACGAAATTAGGTGAAAACTTACCTTTTTATGTCCCAAACACACTGTAATTTTTTTTATTTAAAATTATTTTTTGTTTTTCACCTTATTTTGACTTAATATTGAAAAAGCACCCTAATTTTCAATCAAAAATTCTCGCGTCAAAATATCTGCTTTTTTAACAAGTCGATGGGCTTTTTGTTCGTTGAAATCTCTACTCTCTGATGGTGTTAAAAAAATTTATACATTACTATGGTAAATGTTCTCAGAAAATGCAAAAGTTATCTATACTAATATTATAAAGCTGAAGAGTTTGTTTGTTTGGCTGAAATTATTTTTGTGTTGAATAGTCCATTTATTGAGGAAGGCTTTAGGCTATTTATGTACATCATGACTAATAAATAAGAGTGGAGCAGTAATGAAAAATGTTGCAATATTTAATAAGACATCTACAATATTTTGAGAAAGTTGTAGAATCTTCTTTAAGTTATATGCGTAGATGCTTATTTATTACTATTGATCCATCAAAGGTATTTCATTGAGAAGTGGGGAAGAGGCTATTTTAGAATATTGATAAATCCATAAATGACAAAAATATTCCT
The DNA here is from genome assembly GCA_963082485.1 of Eudonia mercurella. Classification (NCBI taxonomy): domain Eukaryota; kingdom Metazoa; phylum Arthropoda; class Insecta; order Lepidoptera; family Crambidae; genus Eudonia; species Eudonia mercurella. The sequence continues at coordinate 2,110,072 of OY720036.1, read as the reverse complement.
CTAAATAAGTGTCGAGGACAAGGATATGATGGTGCTAACAATAAAAGGCACTTAAGGTGGAGTTCAAAAACTCATAAAAGATATCGAGCCAAATGCAGTATATGTTCACTCTTCACTGTGCTGCTCATAACTTAAATCTAGTACTTATTGATGCAGTTCGCGAGGTTACTGATATGGAAATTTTTTGAAACAGTTCAACAAATTTATATTATTTTGGGCATAGTATCAAAAGATGGAATATCTTATAAATTTTTTTTCTGAGGGGCCCGTCTAATGGATTTGCCACGGGCCTCAGACGGTATAGTTACGCCACTGCTAGTAGCCCAGTTTTTCAACTTCGGAGCAGTTAGGCTTTGAAAAGCTCGACGCACGAGTACTTTTTTATTGTGAATGTACTTTTGTTTTTTCAATATTTTTTACATGTAATTAATTTTTGTTATACTTAGTGTGTGCCAATAAATGTATCTCTTCTTCTTCCAAGAAAGTCACAATCGTCACATGTCAGCACGAAGGTTACCTAAACCTTCGTGCATGTCAGGCAGGGATGCGATTTATTAACCAGTGACGTCAATTCACACACTATGCTATCGGTTAAGAGTGCTTCTAAGTCGTATTCAAAGTTACCGCTGACTATTATGACACTAAAGTAATACCAATATAAAAAGAAATTGAAAATATTTTAAATTGTGTTTTAGAATGTATCCTTTGCCATTTTGAATTACAAGATCGACGATTACAGGGCGTCTTAACAAAACTTTAATGAATTACTTAAAGTAACACATGTTATTAGAAATGCATATTACCAAGAAATAATAGAAAACATTGTTTTATACCGAAATTTATTATTGTATGTAAATACGTTAATAGTCAATGTGTCATTCCAGGTGCCAACTGGAAGATTTTACTCCAGAGGCTGTAAAGACTATGCAAGATTTGTATAGGTAAGTAAAGTCATTTGCAAAAAAAAAGTAAAAACCTTTTAAAAAACAAGCTTTTTCTTAAATGCGCTAAAAAGAAAAAAAAACCCGTCCCGCGCTGTAGGTATAATTAGCGGGCCACCTTGTGTACGACCGTGCGTTCATATGGCGCGCGAGGACTTAAATGCGTTAAAAAGAAAAAAAAAACTTTTACTTTAAAACTTTTACTATCAACTTATTTCATCATTACACAATTTATATAATATAAAAGGTTGTCGCGAGATTTACTCGTAAGTACCTACTCGTATTTACTTAGATTGAAAATTTTAATAGTTAAAATCAATGACATCTAGTTATTTAATTTACTTGTTTATCTATACAAGTAAATCTCACGACAAGCTTTTATATCGTATGAATTGTGTAATGACGTTATAAGTTGATAGTAAAAGTTTTAAAGTAAAAGTTTAGTTTTTTTTCTTTTTAGCGCATTTAAATAAAAACTTGTTTTTTAATAAGGTTTTTTACTTTAAATTTATTTTTACTTTTTAGTTATCGCTGGACACGTTTCAAAAACTTAGTCCGCTGTATTGAATTCAGAGTGACGTCACTTTATTTTTCGAGTTTTTCTCAGCAAGCCCTTTCATTT